>VBSM01000361.1:56835785-56880709 GCA_008086735.1 Cheirogaleus medius | reverse complement strand
TGACATTGGTATTTTGATGGGGATTGCATTGAATCTGCAAATCACTTTGGGTAGCATGTGAATTTTAACAATGCATATTCTACCAATCCATAAGCATGATATGTTTTTCCATTTGTTTGTGTCAGCTGTGATTTCTTTTCTCAGTGTTTCGTAGTTCTCATGGTAGAGATCTTTCACCTCTTTGGTTAAGTATATTCCTAGGTATTTTATTTTCTTTGTAGCTATTGTGAGTGGTATTTAGTCTTTGATTTGACTCTCAGCTAGACTGTAATTGGTATATAGAAATGCTAGTGATTTGTGTACCTTGATTTTGTAACCTATGACTTTGCTGAATTTATTTATCAATTCTAGGAGTCTCTTGGTGGAATCTTGGGGTTTTCTAGATATAAAATAATATTTTCAACAAAAAGGGGTAGCTTGACCTCCTTTCCCCCCGATTTCGATACCCTTTATTTTTTTCTCTTGCCTGAGTACTCTGGCTAGGACTTACAGCAGTGTGTTGAATAGAAGTGGTGACAGAGGGCACCCTTGTCTTGTTCCAGTTCTTAGTGGAAATGCTTTCAACTTTTCTACATTCAGTATTATGTTTGCTGTGACTTTGTCATATATGGCTTTTTGAGATATATTCCTTTTATGCCTAGTTTGTTCAGGGATTTTATGAATGTATACTGAATTTTGTTGAATGCTTTTTCTGCATCTAGTGAGATGATCACATGGTCCTTTTCTTGCTTCTGTTTATGTGGTGAATCATACAATGTATATTCAAGTTTTGGACTTCTTCCTGGTTCAATCTTGGTGGGAATTTATCCATTTCTTATAGGTTTTCCCATTTATTGGCATATAGTTGCTCTAATAATCCTTTGAATTTCTGAAGTATCAATTGTAATGTCATTTACTTCATTACTGATTAATTAATCCAGCTAATTAATTGAGCTAATAAATTTGTGTTAACGATAAACATAAAATTATTTTGACTGTTCTTTTACATGTTAGCCACAATGAATTATTAATATTTCTTTTAATCTTCCTTCTGTATGTAATCATCCCTCAATATCAATTGGGGATTTGTTCCAGGACCCCCCAGAGATACCAAACTACATTTATTCTCAAATCCTTTATGTAAAATGGTATAATACATACAGTTGGTCCTTCATATCCTTGGAGATTGATTGTACTCATTTGTGGCAGGAGAGTCCAATGTTTGATCCACCAAGTCCAGGTGGTGGTCACATCTAGAACATCTTACAACTTCATTTTAGAGTTGACTCTGCTACAGGGCACAATAGTATGTCATTCAGGTGCATCTCTAAGATCCTTTTGTCTCATTATATCAGCTTTCTCCCTCCTCCCTCTTTTGGGCTACAGCCCATATGTCTATCACACTCGAAAGTAAATTTTGCCTCCAAGTAACAGATGTTCATGATGTTAACTCTTAGGTAGGAAATGTCCTGAACAAGTAGTGTTTGTTTGGGTTGGAAGGGAAAGATAAGGAGTGTCTACACCTGAAAAGGAATTGTCCTAGGATTGATTAAACAAATTCAGTGCTTCTATTCCATTTAAATTTCCTTTTCATGGGAAGTAAAATTATGAAATCAATTAGAAATAAAGTACAGTAAATAATTTATCCAGTGTAGTAAATTTGAGTGCATGTGCAATTAAATCTAAATTGTCAGAAGGGTAACAGAGATTACCATTTCACCTAAAATATCAATACTGGCCAACATCAATTTCACCGAAAACATCACATCTGGCCAGTCCTTCTTGTGTTAGCAAAGGAAGTGAATAGAGTTGCATGTTTCTTTTTGGCATTATATAAACTAGTAGCAATTTCTGAGAGCAAATAATTCAGTTCTTTTTTTTTCCATGTATGATTGAACAAATATGCAAGTGAGACACTAGACATGTCAAAAGAAGTTTATGAGAAAAAGCAATGTCAATTGTTTTTCCATTCTGGAAAACAAAATGTGCCTGAAAATGTTAGAAGCACTCATCCATTTACACTATAATCCAAAGAATCTTTGAAAAGGTCAGACATTTAGTGGATTCAAATAAACAATTAACTCTCAGAAGAATAGCTAAAAATTTTAATTTAGACAGAGATATATAGGCATTCTGAAAATGAAACTCAGAAATGAGGCAAGTTCTGAAAAGCTCCTCATGTACTTTGTACAGAAGAATAGGCAAAGAAGCATTCCCATTAGGCATTATGGGCTGCCACCCTCCCTGAGTCAAGATGTGGGAACATGATTATTAAAACATAGAAATCAATGGTAAAGCATGTCATATCTAGGATGATGTGGAAAGAAACTATCAACATTGGAGCAGAACACACCACTATCCCTGCCCAGAGAAAAATGATTACACCAAAAAATTGACTCTGAGTACAATATAGACTTGTTTCTTTGATATACATAGCTTTGCTCATAAAAATTCAACCCACGAGGTTAACCTGTCCATCAGGCTTATCATATAGAAATCCTACTGCGTCTGAGTGCTTCTGTCTGTGTGACGGCTTGCACACACCACAGAGTGTGGGCTCACTCGCTGCGCCCTTTCTGAGAACATCACAGAGTGACAATGATGGAATGTAACTTCATCAGCTGCTCTGTGCTCCCAACCTCAGACTGACTTTAAATAAGCCCACCCTCAAAGGACAGACACTTGTTGCTCTGAGAATGTGCTATTGGCTCCAAAAGTAAACCTCATAGAGCAGTTCCAAAACAATTTCTGAGCAAGTGCAGTATTATTAGAATGAGTTTCTTTTCTCCCAGAGTGGTTCTTTTGAAGGGGCCAGTACTCATTTGGGGGGGCATTTCTGATATATTTGCTGAAAGAAAATCCTGCAAAATCTTATTCAAATGCACTCATAAAAATTAAGTGAATATGCAAATCATCCAGGCTTAAATATGGTTTGAGTGAGGTGAACCTGTCTTTATATTACTTAGTGTCTGCATTTCTGACTTTTATGAAGTATCTCTTGTGTTCCCTGTTACTGTTTCATCTGAATTCCTTGGTCATGCTCCAGTCATCATTTGAACGACAAATGTAGCAGTCATATAATGGGTTTTAAAAGACTGTTATTATGCTGTCTTTGAACTCCAGCCACATATGTCTTTCCTGTGGTTATTTCTTTTTCTGTATAATTTGGAAATGCTTCAGATATGAGCTTTTTTTCTAAAAGCATAGTGTTTTCTCAGCTCTCATTTTATATGAACTCTGTGGCAATGTCAAGAACTTATCCCCAGTTCCTCTTTCTCCCTCATTCCCTACATCAGCAAGCTCTGCTGTGTCTGTGTCCCAAACATCTCCCTCAAATCCATCTCACCTCACCTCCATATCCATCACTTTTGTCCAAACCATTATCATCTTCTGACTGGCTTGCATTCATGCCATAGCCTCCTCGGTGCTCTTCCTGCTTCTCCTTGTCTCCTACAAACTCTCTCCACACAAGCAACCTCTGCTGCATGATGCTCTTGAAACGTAACTCAGGTTATGACACCCTCCTGCATAAAACCCTCCAGTGTCTTCTCATTGCACTTGGAAATAAAACTACCCTCTCAGGACTCTGTTCTCTGTTACTCCCTTCAATCTCATCTGAAGTCATTCTCCATTGAGTTGCTCACAATGACATTAGGTATTAATACATTCTTCTCCTGTCTCTGGGTTGGCCTGGTTTGCTCTGGCTGGAATGCTCTTCCCACTGAAATTCTCATAGCCAGCTCCTTCTTGTCCTTCAGACACCAGCTCAAATATCATCTCTTCAGAGAGCTCATTCCTGGCCATTTAATCTAAATTAGCCACCTACTTACTTTATCGTATCACTAGATTTGAATTCTCTTTAATAGTGATTATGCTCTGATATTATTCTTCATGCATGGATTTTTTGTTGATTACAAATAAATATAAGGTCCATGGGAGTAGAAATATGACACTTTTACCTCTGACTATTAACTCATTGGTTGGTGCTGGCCCATGCTAGACATTCAATAAATACCTGTTGAATAAATGAATGAATATCAAAGATGAATCCATCCTTGAAATTCTTGCAATTTTTTCATCTCTGATCTCTTTTATCATTTACTTTGCTGGTCTTATTCCAGTCCTATTCAGTATCAGTGGCCTCTCTAACCCTCAATCCTGGGACTTTTGTTCTTTTCTTTATATAAAACACTCTTTTGGAAAGGTTGAAAGCATGAGGTATAAGTCAGACTGCTTAGGCTTAAAATTTGTCTACTTCTCTGTGTGACTTTGGGAAAGCAAATGAAAATTAATATTTTTTATTTTCCAATCCATAGAGCAGGATATCAGTAGTACTTATTTCCAGTGTTATAAGACATAATAGTTATGAAATATTTTGGATTGTACCTGACATGTAATAAGAAAATAGTATATGTTACCTATGCATTTTTTATCTTCAGTATTTCTGATAGTAATTCTCTATAATCTGTTTCTGCAATATATGCTATGAATTCTAGGATATTTATTATTGATAATACCACCATCAACTGGAAATGTAGTAGATCTGGTAAACTAGAGATTTGGGTTAGCATTAATTAGCTGGCAGATCCGGGGAAAGTCACTTTATCTTTTGGGATTAGGTTTTCCTCTATAAAATGAGTGTGGTTAAATCACATTAATTATAAAATTATAAGTATTTTATAAAATTATAAAAACTTTAAAAAAATTAGCAGAAAAACTATTTTTTTAAATTTACACTAAATTCCCTTTTTTAAATTTCAAAGCATTAAGGGGATACAAATGTTTTTGTTACATGGATAGCTTTTATAATGCTTAAGTCAAGGCAATGAGTATGCCCATCACATGAATAGTGTTCATTGTACCTGTTAGGTAGGTTTTTACCCCTCTCCTTCCCTCCTTCTTGATTTCCAATGACCTTTGCTTCTCTTTGTCCCCATATGTGCCCATTGATTAGTTCCAAATCATTAGAGAGTACATGTGATGTTTGTTTTTCCATTCCTGAGAAATCTCACTTAGGGTAATGGTTCAATTCCATACAAATTGTTGCAAAAGACATTAATTAATTCCTTTTTATGGCTGAGTAGTACTCCACGGTGTATATCACATTTTGTTAATCCACTCATGAATTGATGGGCACTCAGGTTGATTTCATATCTTTGCAATTGTGAATTGTGCTGCAATAAACATTCGAGTGCAGGTGTCTTTTTGATATTATAAAATGAATTATTTTCATTTGGGTAGATACCCAGTAGTGAGATTGCTGAGTCAAATGGTAAGTCTATATTTATTTCTTTAAGGAACCTACATACTGTTTTCCACAGAAGTACCAATTTGCAGTTTCATCAACAGTGTATTCCTTTCTTTCTGCATCCATGCCAGCATCTATTGTTTTTTGACTTTTTAATAAAATTGTGGAAAAAATGTAGGAAAAACTCTTCTGGACATTAGCCTAGGCAAAGAATTTATGACTAAGAACCCAAAGGCAATTATAGCAACAACAAAAAATAAGTAAATGGGACTTGATTAAATTAAAAAGCTTCTGCACAGCAAGAGAAATAGTCAACAGAGCAAATAGACAACCTACAGAAAGGGAGAAAGTATTAGCAAACTGTACATCTGATAAAGGGCTAAAATCCAAAATCTACAAAGAACTCAAACAAATCAGCGAGAAAACAAACAACCTCATTAAAAAGTGGGCAAAAGATATGAACAGAAGTTTTTCAAAAGAAGATAGACAAATGGCCACCAAACATATAAATTCCATTTTTAACAACATCTAAAGTAGAGATTCACTAGTTGAAACTGTGTGGCTACTGCAAAGGTCTAGTCTCTCCTTTTACCTCCTTCCCTTTTACTTCATGACAACCCTGAACAAAACTCCAGGAGTTGTATTTTTTTCTTTATTTTGTGAACAATTCTGGTGAATATAACTTTAGTATTTTAATCACTAGCCAAGAAAATTTATTTTTTAATTCATTTCTATTATTTATAAACTGCTACCTTAACTTCTACAGTCCACAGCTATAGGCTTCATAGCTAGTACAAATCTCTATTCTGTACACATGTGAAGTTGATTTTTATCCATGGTCACTCACTTCTCATTGACTGACTTTGTTTTGTTCCTCTTGATTAGAATATCTGATAATAATGGCATTTGCAAAGAGTGTAGCTTCCAGTAACTGCTCTTACAATGGAGAGATGTTTTGTGTGTTTTACATGGTACATAATTATTAAAATAATGTTTGAGAATATTTGCTTCATCATATTCTGTGAATATCTACAATATCTATGCCCTGCAAAAAAAATTAAGAAAATACATTTCTATGTATATTGTCTTTATGTGATACAAATGTGTGTTAATGATTCTGGAATGTGTTCCTGTTCAGTGCTTTTCTAAATACCCATATTAAAAGTTTCATGCAAAGAAACACGTCCTTTCTGGTCTAGAAAAGTCCTTGGATTGGCAATTTTTTATCTATTTTAGGCAGACACCCATTGAAAATTCTGTAAAGTAATCTTAGTGACTCTTCTAGAGCAATAAATCCTTTTATTTTTAACATAAAAAAAATCACTCCCCAAGTTATCTGATTTGTTGGGTTGAGGTTTTATGTATTTGGTTTTCTCAAAGCAGGTATACATGAATATTAAGTATTACTTATCTCCCTCTTTTGCTTCTGACCTTAATTCTTTTCTTATGATCGGTAGAAACTGTGACTAATGTGTTGCCATCACTGTACTATTATTTTTAATGTAGTTCTGAATTCTAATTATATTTTCCTTTGAAACTTTTTGCCCTCCAGTTCTATGTAGTTTTTAACTTTCTTTCTCATGGATAGGCAAAAGTAGAAGGTAAACATTTCAGCTAGAAGATTTCATGCTGTCAGTTTCTCTTGACTTTTTTTGTCTATAAATCTTTATGTTCCATATAAGCACCTAATTTTTCCTTATTATTAAAGGTATAAACATCGCATAAAACTATGTTCTGGGATGATGGATCCTGGAATCCCTAGTTGGTCCTGCATGACCCCCACCCCCTTAGCCCAGGCACGACACTACCAGTCTCACAGCCACCTCTGTCCTACACCATCAGGGTAGCCCCATCACACCTTCCCCCTGAGTGAGTCAGTGGCCCTTGGTGCCACCTGAACTCTAAACCAGGCAGAGTCTATCACATTTCCTACCCACTGCTCTCTGTTGCGAGCACTTACTCTCTCCCTTTTCTGATATTTTACATAGCATAAATTTACTCTCTGTGGTACTGTGTGTTTTACTAATTACTGTATATTTTACTAATATTTTACTAATCTGTATAATATAGAGTAAATAACAGTAATCTCTAAAGTATAGAGTATATTCCTCTGTCCCTCTTACCTCCATTGGAATGTAAGCTCCATGCAGACAGATATGTTGTCTGTTTTGTTCACTGCTCTCTTTCTAGTTAATAGAGTAAAAACAAACACATAGCAGGAACTTAATATTTGTTGAAAGAATGAATTGATGAATAAACAAATCCCCCATTGTCTATTGCTCTCTTTTGTAAATCTCCCTTTCCCTTGATCTCTCTAGGTAAGGCTTTAAAGAGAGATTGTGTATTAGATGAGGTCATGTTAGCTGCTACAACAGATAAATCCCCTAATTTCAGTAATTTGGCACAATAATTTATTTCCGTAAGAATTCCTTGAGAAGTCTAAAATAAGTGTTCATGGTCACTTGATACTCTCCTCCAAGCAGTGATTTGGCAGCACAAGCCCCTTCTGTCCTTGAGGTCTGCCCTCCTTAACAGTGGCTTCCTAGGTAACCGTACTCATCTGCATCAAGTCAGCAGAGGGAAGAAACCATGCATCATGGCAAGTGGCATACATGGCCTCTGCTCACATGCCATCGGCCAGCGCCCAGTGATAGTCTGTGATAGGCCTCCTTCACAGGATGCTGAGAGATGTAAACCTTTGCTGGCCCCAGGAGAAAAGGAAACATGTTTAGTAATTAGCTCTGTCACAACTAGGCACACCCCACTTATGGACCTTTGAGAATTAAGACCTGCCTCAGTCATCACAGTGTTATTCCAATGAGAGTCCACTCTAAAGAGCTTAGTGCAGGCGTCCTCAAACTACGGCCCGCAGGCCACATGCGGCCCACATGCGGCCGCCGAGGACATTTATCCGGCCCACCGGGTGTTTTTGCCCATTTTGTTTTTTCACTTCAAAATAAGATATGTGCAGTGTGCACAGGAATTTGTTCATAGTTTTTTTTTTTTTAACTATAGTCCGGCCCTCCAAAGGTCTGAGGGATGGTGAACTGGCCCCCTGTTTAAAAAGTTTGAGGACCCCTGGTTAGTGGAAGGAATGCCAAGGGGCCAGCCTCATTGATGTACCTGAATAAACTCCTGCTCATGACAGTGTAGGTTACCCTTCTCTCCTCCCTCTTTTACCATTTTTTGGTAAACAATTTCTAATTCCAGGATGTCACTATCTCAGAATCCAAACTGAAAAATATTCTTGCTTCTCCTATGTCCAACACCTGAATACATTTTAATTTTTCTAATTTCACTTAATATGTGGCTAAGTGGTGCCAAGCACTTAGTTTTGAATTTGGAAGGCAAGGGGATGCTGTACTAAATTAAACTCTGGCATTCACATGGAGTGGATTTAGCTCAATAACTAACAGCAACCAGATTTGGGAATAGAGGCTGGAATTTTAAGTTGTCACCCAATACCATGCGCAAACAGCGTCTAGATAATTACTACTTATTTCAAAACACTAAGTGGGTAGGCCAGATGTTTGCACACGGGAGGGAGTTTTTTTAAATGACAGCTTTTCAATGAGTATTAAACTATGTGAGTAAAATGTTATAAGACTATTCAAACAAACAGTAAAAACATTTTTTGGCATGTTAACCAGTAAAAAACAGAGGAAAGACCTTAAGTGAGAAAAGTCACAAATGGACTTTTATTAGATAACATTTTCAGTGACCTAAAAACAACAATCGCCATAAATGGCACTGGACAGTCCCCCAAGAGACCAGGCTCTCTTGGAGCAGGATATTTGTAATTCACAGAGACACCTCATTGAGCTTTAATTTTACATGAAAAGAATAGCAGAGCTAACTTTGTCTTTTCATTAGGGATACACGGTGGTGCCAGAATGCGAGAGGCCTGAGTGCAGATGCAGGCAACTCTGATGCTGCCTCACACATCTTTGAGAGTTCACACATGACATCTCTCCCTTATTTGACAACGTGGCGACTGGAGTGAACCACTCCTTATGATTTACCTTTCAAATGTGTTATGCAACAACATTTATAGACCCTGAGGATCCCGAGATGAGTAAGATAAGGTCTCCCCTGCAGAAGCTTGTTGCCTGACGGGAGGCCCACACGTGAATGAGCAGTGGTAACATAAGACAGAGGTCCAGAGGTGCCTGACTGGGGCCTTACAGGAAGGCCGACCCCTCCTGGTCTCCTGGAAGGCAGGGACAGAGTCATTATCATCTTTGTACCCCTGAAGCCAAGGATAGGGTATCAGGAAAAAGATATGTTGCCTTTCCTAAGGGTCTGAAGCATTGCTTTTATTTTTCCAGATAATCTCAAATCAAAGGGACTATTGAAAGGGGGTGGTAATAATGAGAGCAGAAGCTGTTATGCCCATATTTGCCAGCATTGGTTAGAATTTGCAGGATAAAACAGGGCTTCTCAAGTGTAGGACTATTGGCATTTTGAGGCTGGAGAATTCTTTGTAGTGAGGAGCTATCCTGCACATTATAGGAGGTTTAGCAGCATCCCTGGCTTCTGTTCACTAGATACCAATAGCAGCTCCCCTTCCCCTAGTTGTGACGAGAAACATGTATCCAGATATTGCCAAATGTCCTTTGCAGGGCAAAATCACCCGTGTTTGAGAACCACTTTACTAGAAAATATCTCTTCTCTCCAGGCTCTGCCCCTCACTTTCTGCATATTGATGATATTTACTTGCTATCGGCTACTTTTATTTTATAGCTTCATCTTAAATATTTAAGTTATCTCACAGTAAATATCATTTCAACACATGACATAGAGGCAGGGACTGTATTTGCTGTGTGTGTGTATGTATTTGAGATGTGTTGTTTTATTTAACTACTATACCCATGATGCCTCACACTTTCTGTGGAGATCACAATAAGAATTTGATAATGCATGAATGAAGGTGTAAATAGCAAAAACAGTTGCACGTTCTTTCCTTCCCTGTATCTACACACTTGCAATGTGACTTCACCTGCATCCCGTAAAGAGGTGGTCTATTTTCCCACCCCTTGGATCTGGCCTAGCCTTATGACTTCCTTTGACTGATGAAGTAGTAGTAAATGGGATATAAGAAGAGACTTGAGAAATTTCCTCACATTGGGACTTATTCTTTTGCTTCTTAGAACTCCTGGGACTAGTGTCCTGGAGGACGAGAGATCACATGGAGAAAGGTCTCATAATGCTCAAATGTCCCAGCTGAGACAATTGTAGACCAGCCAGCTTATTTTTAATACATGATGAGTCTAGCTAAAATTAGCTAAGCCCAATCTAGATGAGAAGAACCACCTAGCTGAGCCCAGCTCAATTTTCCAATTTGCAGAAACAGGTAAAGAGATGGTTGTCTTTTTTTTTAATTTCATCATATTATGGGGGTACAAATGTTGTTAAGGTTACATATATTGCCCTTGCCTCCCCTCCCCCCTTGAGTCAGGGCTTCAAGCATGTCCATCCACCAGATGGTGCGCATTGCACTCACTATGTAAGTATATACCCGTCCCCTCCTCCCCACTCCCACCTGCTCGACACCGGATAAATGGTTTTTTTTTGTTTTTTGTGTTTTTTTGACATTTTGGTTACTTTTTATATCTTTGCCTCTCCCTAGGAAGAGTTAGATGTATGTCCTTCCCCTCCAAAATGCTCACCACATCCCTAAGATGTGAGTCTACCCCCATTACCCCCGAAATCCTCCACCTTTGTGGAAAAGAATTTGGAGATACCTCAAAGAGCTAAAAATAGAAACCATTTGATCCAGCAAAGGTTGTTGTTTTAAACCACTAATTTTTGATATTGTTTCTTAGATCTCAAAAGCTAATTAATGAATACCTCTTCACTTCTTCATTCATTGGAGCCCAGGCCATTTTTGTAGAGAATGGGTAAAAGTGATGTATTAGTTTGCTAGGGATGCTGTTACATTGTACCACAAACTGAGTGGTTTAACTAAAAGAAATTTTCCACAGTTCTGGAGGCTAGAAGTCTGAAATCAAGCTGTTGGCAGGGTTTTTTCCTTCTGAGACTATGAAGGAGAAATATGTGTCAGGCCCCTCTCACTGACTTGTAGATGACTATCTCCATCTTCATGTGGTGTTATCCCTGTATTTGTCTCTGTGTCCAAATTTCCCCTTTTTATAAAGACAGCAGTCATATTGGAGTAGAGCTCAGCCTAATGACTCAACTACATGTGTAATGACCTTATTTCCAAATAAGTTTAAGTTTCCAGATTAAATTTTATTGACATTTATGCTAAAAATAGAGGGCTTCTAGAAATGTTTGAATTACAGAAGTGATTTTATTCTATCAGAATAATTTCATTATGAAAGAAATAGAACAGCATGAAAATTGTAGTGGTAAGTGGCCCAGGAAGGAGGCTAAAAGGAATTTTTCTATTGTAAAGACCTGGGCTCACTTGGTGGGGACAGAGAAAAGTGACATGAGGTGTTTCTGGGGCATTATTACTATAAATATTCTGAGACTGTCAGTGAGCACCTGGAAGTTTTTATTCAGTTCTAGACATCACTCTTTAACAGAGTGATAGACAAGGTAGGGCACACACAGGTGAGTGTGATCAGGAGGGAGAGCGTCTTGATAACATGTCATACAGCTTAAGCTAAAGACAGGGAAAATGCAGTGAAACTGATAACTGCTTTCAGCGGTTTGAAGGGTTGTCATGTGGGAGAGGAATTAAAACTTGGTCTCAAGTAGCCCAACAGGACTAGGACCAGTGAGGTAAAACTTTCAGCAGACAGCTTTCAGCTGTAATGTATGGGTTTAAATTCTTTAGTCAGAGCAATCCTGAGAGGGAACAGTCAGGGATGTTTCTTCTAGTCCTGAGATTTCAAATTTTGCTGTGTCCAGTGAGAAAAGGAACCACACGTGTCAAGGTCTTTGTGGCTTCGGTGATTACATAAATTGTATAACATTTATGTAAGCAAATTAGCTTTCTGTTGCTTGATTGGTGAATGGATTGGAAAGACATAGACTGCAAATTCCCGAAATAGTAATTGTCAGGTAATCAAATGACATCAACATCTTTTTTGAGAATTAATTGAAGCAAAAGGAAACAACCCTACCCTGGAATCCACAAGATATCTAAAAACATTTTTATGTTTAAAGAGTAACTTTGATCTCCTCTTTCTATTTTGCACCTATAGTTTGTCCCACATAATTAGCTTCTTATCATATGTTGCCTTATTTTCTAGTTATTTCAGTGCCAGAATTGGTAAATTTAGTCTACAATTACATAATGGCCCAACACTTAAGGCTTTTTTCCCTCTAATTGTTCTCTACCTAGTCCTTGTCTTCCTGGTTAGAGTTTAAGTTGCTTTTGAACAAGCACCCAAAGACTTCATGCTTTTATTAAAATGGCTTATGAAAGCATTCTCAAGCTAATTTCCCTGGTCTAATAAGCATCGTAAATAAGACACAACTTGAATATGTTCCTTCATTCCCAAATTATTTCATAAACAGAGGCAAACAATACACATAGACACATTTAGTAAACTTAACAAAGTAATAAACCATCAATAATATTTATGAAGGGTCCACTCTCTGTCAGTGCCAGGTACTATGGGGAATGGGAAGTATCCTGGGATCCACTTACTCTTTAATAGCTCAGAATCTAGCTTGGCAGAAAGCACTAAGATAGCAGCAACATTAACTTCTCAATGGCTTTGGCAATATGAAGAGAGATGAATGTGGTAGTAGTTGGGAGTGCTTTAAAAACTAAGTCTGCTGTGAGGGATGGGAAGAAGAGAAATACAGAATGCAGATGAGAGGGAGAGAATTAGAGAATGTGGAGCTGTATGAACAAAAACCTAGTTTTGTGTGTTTAATTATGTCCCCCCAAAAGATATGTTCAAGTCCTAATCCCCATTACCTGTAAATGTGACCTTATTTGGAGAAAAGGTCTTTGAAAAATGTAACCAAGCTAAGATGAGGTCCCACAGGATAAGCATGGGCCCTGATCCAATGACTAGTGTCCTTATAAGGAGAGGGGAATTTGGACACAGACACAGGAAGAAATTGCCATATAATGAGAGAGGCAGAGATTGGAATAATGTGTCAAGAAGCCAAGGAACACCAAGGATTGCAGTAACTGCCAGAAGCTAGTAAAAGCATTGGGGCAGATTCTCCCCCAGGCCTTCCAGAAAGGACCAACCCTGCTAACACTTTGATTTCGGACTTCTGTCCTCCAGAACTGGGAGACAATACATTTCTTTTGTTTTTAGCCACCCAGTTTATGGTACACGTTGAACATCCCTAATCTGAAAATTCAAAATCCAAAATGCTGCAAAATCTGAATGTTTTGAGTGCGGGCATGATGCCACAAAATTCCACACCTCTCTTTATGTGATGAATTGCAGTCAAAACTTTGTTTCATGCACAAAATTACTAAAAATATTGCATAAAATTACCTTCAGTCTATGTGTATAAAGCATATATGAAACAAATACATTTCATGTTTAGACTTGGGTCCCATCACCAAAATATCTCATTATACATATGCAAATATTCCAAAATCTGAAATCCAAAACATTTCTGGTCCCAAACATTTTGGATAAGGAATACTCAACCTGTCCTTTGTCATGGAAGCCCTAGGACACTATGATATCTAGAGTTGGGAAAGTAAGGCGATGTGAGGGCAGAGAGGAGACCTACTTGAATGAAACAGAGGGTGGGTGATGGGGAGGAAGGAGCAAGGAATTATATAAGAACCTTCTGGAATTAATAATAATGACACTAAATGTAGCTAATACTTTTTTATAGCACTTACTACGGTGATGGCATAGGAATAGAACCTAGAATACTTGGTCTCTTGATTTTACCTGCATTTGAAGTGGGCTGAAATGCAGAACTAACGTCTTCTTATAGATGTGATGCAAACAGGCCCCTTATTTTCCCTTCTCAACAGTCTTCTGTTATTTACAATTTTTTCTTCTGATTAGAAATGTTTAAAGCATCTTCTTTGGATGGTATAACATTTTTTTCTATGACTGTCTATAAATCAGAACTATTTTCTCTCACCTTATTACATTTCATTTCCAGAACAATGTCTAATAATAAGTTAGCTCCTCTCTGTTAGGTCACCCAGTCACCATAATTTTGCTGATTTCTTTACTCTTCTTGTCCAAAGGGTATGTTAATTGCTTCAGGAGTCACACTTTCCCCAGCATGGTTATAATTAATTGAGAAGACAAAGGCCTGGGTAGCCATAGCAAAATTACTTCTCGTTGTCCATGGTTATTCCCCCCTATGGGTTTTCCCAGAGTGTTTCTAATTAGAGGAAAATGAGCCAGCATGTCAGATACACCCAGATCTGACTGCCAGAAGTTTCCTTAAGATGACTTAGTTTACTTTTAATTTATAAAACTATTTAATAAAGATTATACATATAGTTATACATGGCAAAAGTTTTGTCTACTATCTTATGAATTGGAAAAAATATGAATGTTATGGTTAATTTGGATTAAACATGATAGGGTATAAACTGATATTCCATATATGCTTAGCTAATATATAGTAAAAATATATTGTGAAAATGTAATCAGAAGGATAGTTTTCCTAAAGCAGGCAAAACAACCTATGGAATTTAAGGATAACAGAAAAAAAAAAGCACAATGAAAAAGGAGACAATAGGTATTTGTAAAGGAAAAGAGCAGACAATTATTTATTTAAAATAATTAAGTGGTCTTTAATTTTGAAAGAACCTTCACCTTTTTGATTTCCGTGCCTTTTATTCCTCTCCACTTCCTAGAACCCTTCATTAAAGCAGTGAAGTGGTGCCCCTTGAATTGTTTCTCCCACTCTTTGGCATGTCTTTCTTTCTCTGGTTAGAAAAGTGTAGTTTATCTTATTCAAATTTTTTGTCAATAAGAAAAGCATTCCCTTCTCTATGGATAGGATATGCTGGATATTGTGATAAATTGGAAGATAACACAAAGGTGAGACTCTTCTGCAATGTCTACCTCATTGTTCAGTGTGCAGTGTTGAGGAGCATATATACAAGTATAATTTCTAACAATTTAATCTCGATAACTCATAGAATGCCAAGATTGGGATGGTAATATCAATAAGTCACTGGTACAAAAATTCTCTTGTTTGTTAACTGATTGGCTTTCCTGTAAGATGAGAGAAAAGCTCTCAAGGTTTAGGCAAAGATAAATTTTTCATACTAAGTGAAATAGAATCGTTTTAGTTGTCAAACCAGCTGTGGACTTGCCCTGTCAGTTACCTTTGTGAGGAGTGATTTGTAGTTACACTGCAGAGGAACTAAATACATGTTACCATATGGTCAAATTTTCCTGCATCTATTTCTGGAAACGATAAGCAAAGACGATAGTAACTTATCTTTTTATAAGCTTCAAATAAGGGGTTTCTAAGTTATAATTTGGCACTTTTGGATTTATAAGAGAAAATCACCTCTTACTAATCATTCATTTTTAAGGAATACTAGTCTGCATTACTTGCTCATGGTTTAGTTGTGGCTGCCAGTTAACTGTAGTAACAGCAAAGATGGACACTTTGAACGAGAGGATGTATTCTTATTTTTTAAGAGATATAAAACACACAACACTGATGTGAAGGGAAATTAGTTTTCCCTCAATCATATCCTTAATGAACTACCTGAGAATGGAATTGCAACCAGGACAGTTTGTATATGGTGAGAAGGGGCATGGATGTGGTGTGTGATGGGAAATATACTGAAAAGAATGAGAGAACCTGGGTTTTATTTTGAACTCTCCCATAAGCTAACTAAAATGTGGGCAGATCATTCTTTTTCACACATTTATTGTCTGTTGTTCAAGTTGCTTTAATTTTTTTGGAACTTCAGTTTTCTATATTTATGAATTTATAAGGAAATAAGAGGATTAAGCTCTCTTACCTTGGCAGTCCCTCTCAGAGCTAAGATTTCTTGACCGTAAGAGCATCTACTTCACACTTCGACCTACAGAACATTCTATGTTTGAATGTGCTTTCTTCCAATCCTTTTAAATATATTTTAATAAAATATCACCTCCTTTATAAGGTTGGACCTGAAAGATTATCTCTGACTCCAAAGTCTTGAATTTAATGCTAATCCCAATGCTAAGACATACAAAGGCAGCCAGAGGGCTCAGTGACTAAAGCCTTCCCAGGTGACACACTAGGAAAGAGGACACTGGCATGAGCTCTAGTTGGAGAATTACTGTGCAAACCATATTTTCTACCATTATCGAAATTGTCCATTTCCTACAACAAACCTTATGGAATCCTTTACTGCAGCAAGAGGCAGAAATGTCATTGAGTCTCAGCAAGAACCTTCACCTTTTTAAGTTCAGTGCCTTTTATTCCTCTTCATTTCTTAGACTCCTTCATTAAAGCAGTGAATTGGTGCCCCTTGAATTGTTTCTCCCACTCTTTGGCATGTCTTTCTTTTTCTGGTTAAAAAAGTGTAGTTTATCTTATTCAAATTTTTTGTCAATAAGAGAAGATTTCCCTTCTCTATGGCTAGGATAATTATATCCATGTTTACTTGACGTGAACTCATTCTCATAATTAAAGAGCTCTCTGGGTATACAGCCTATGTGCTACAATATTAAGAGCTCTATGGAGTTTGAAACTCATGAACAACATTCCTAAGTTATTTTAAAAGGTAGCTCCTGATACAGAGGAATACAATAAATGGAATTTTCCTCTTCTAATGCCTAGTCACCAGAGAAAAGTGGTTCTGACTACAAGATGCATTCCATACCCATCTATGACTTCCTTAATGTCAGAACCCATTGAGAACTGCCCAGACAGAATCACGGACACCCAGTGTGAAATGTCAGTGCTCTTGGGTTCCAAATTGGAACTGACTTTTCTCCCCCAAGAATTTATTTCCCATATTATACTATTCACAGTTGGTCAATGTGTTTGTTTAAAATTTTTGTTTTAAAAGTTAACACTGCATCTATTTCATATATTGAAGTTTTCCATTTTTCCCCTTGAGAAAAAATAAGACTATGTTTATGTAACTTAGTTACATTTATCTTTTAGTTTTTTTTAAAAACTTGATCCTATAAGCTAAATATAAAAGACATATAATGATGAGAGGATGCTATAAAAGTTATTTTCCCACTGACACTATTATCACTTGTTTTCTCTTATTGTTGCAGTAAATCACTGGGTATTCAGTTATACTTAATTATGTCCCAGGCCAGGCTCCCATGGGCTTTCTGCTTTTTTCCCCTCCTTGTTTAAACTCTTTGGATTATATTTTCCCTTCCTTAAACCCAAACTGTTCTAAAGTAGAAAGAAACATCGTGGTATCATCACAAAAGAGGATTCATCTTACCACTTACCTGGAAAATGCTATTTTAAAACCTTTTCTTATCCTTTGGACTTTGATTTACCCTCCTTTTCACCTTCAAAGTTTCTGTGTCTTTTTCCTCATCTGCCTCTGTGTCAGCACAGCGCTGTCACTAGAATCTGTATCATCATTCTTTTTCCCAACCCATGTGTCTGGGTCTGACCTCTGCCTCCCTCATGTCTTGGTCTTTGTTAAGCACTTCAGGATCAAATTAAATTTCCTGACAGCACCCTTCTGGTATTTAAAGGAAAAAACTACCTGGTTAGGAGGTATATAGTTTTGAGCAACATTTTAACTTGACAGCAATGCTTATATGATTTATGTAGCATGCTATTTCCCAGTGAAGAAAAGAAAGTCTCCTTATAATCATTAAATAATTTACCCCCACAAGAGACCCTCAGGGAAAAACAGAGTCACTGTATTGAGAGGGCTCATCAAAGCCCACCGATGTCATCTCATCCTTTGGGTGGGACTCCTGTCCTTTAGGAGGAGTGTCATTCTTAAACAGTTCTAGGGAAGGGAGTTTCCACAATCCTGTGTGTCAACATGATTCAGTGTATCATGTTATTTTGGACCTCAGCGGTAAAGGGCACATTCTGTGTGCCATTTTGTTCTAGGCATGAGTTTAGGGAATGAAGAATAAAATGGCTCACAAATGGAACTTTGTGCCGTGAGATTTGATTGGTTGCTTCAATAATTGTGATTGGGAAACAGACCTTCCCTATAATTAACTGTGTTCCTATGATTACACAGTTCTCAAGCAAGCAGATGGGGGAACATTTATGTGCAAGGCTGCTATCTTAGGTAAAATAGAAAGAAATGCCTTGGAGGACTGACAGTGGTTCAATACCAGAAAAAGAACTGTTGTGTTCACCACTGTTACCATCATCATTATTTTTGTCTGTTCTTCCTCACCTCCCTTGCTTCTTTGACGTCATCACCTTCTACTCTCCCCCCTCGCGTATATTCTCCAAGCCAAACTCCAACTTGCAATTCTTGAAATTCACCAGGAATATTCTCTATGCTTCTTTCTCTGCCTGGAATGCTTTTCACCAACATATACCTGTAGTTGGCTCTTTCACCTCTCTCGTTCTTTTATTCAAGTTTCACTTATTCAGTGAGGCCTTTCTTGAGAACTCTATCCAAAATCGCACCCCCCCCCCCCGCCACACAAATATACACTCTTTACCCTACTAATGGCTTAATTGTTCTTTTTAATACTTATCACCATCTAATCTAGGTAATATACTTATGTATCATGTTTCTTGTCTCATGTTTCTTGTAAGCTCCACCAGGGCAGGGATTTCTGTCTACCAGCTTCCCTTTTAATGTTAGTAAGCCATTTCAGAAAATCATATGTTCTATGTGAAAATGTTAACTGGAAACCTATTTCCTATTATAAGTAGAAAAAAAATAATGCATTACATATCAACCCCAAACCCACAACCAATTTCCCAGCGTGTAAATAAAACATAGTAAAACATCTGTACATAGGTAAAAAAGACACATCAGGCAAGAATGTAAAATGCATTAAAAAAAGCCTTTTTTGTGCTCCAAACAGATAATCTAGATATTAACAAGTAGTTTATTTATATACAGGAATACATCACTTCTTAGAGCCAGTGGCACCCAAGACACACATACCCTGTGTTGACACCATAATTTTCAAAATGTCTACATGTGATTTTGATGTTTTATAATTGCTTTCATGATATAACTTGAGACTTTCCATGTACAATGCTTATTTAAAAACTTGCATTTGAAGTTTCAAAAAATAAATATTTTTTTCTAAACACATTTTATCCTAAATATTGATTTTTAAAAAATATTTTATTGAAAGATAGATATTTTCTATGAAGCTTCGGTTTAAAAGGTGTTATACCTAGAAAGTGTTAACAGGGAAGCAATCTGCAGAGTATGCCAGAATTTTGTTTGCTGCTCTATCCACAACTCTTAAAACCATGCTTAGCATATAGTGAAGTGCACAATAAATATTTGATGAATGAATTAAGAACATTTAGTATTTACTAGGCTCTGGTAGCAGGATCAAATGGCCACGATGCAGATCCCTGCCGTAGATCTTTACAAAAGTCAAGAGACAAGATTGTGCCAGGAAGGAAGGAAGCTCTTCTAACCACTGCTTTGTTGATAAGATGTGACTCATGGCAAGCATCAGCCTTTTGGAATCCAGTTTCTCCCTCTGTGTAAAAGAATAGAGTAGTACTTCAAAATCTTTAAGGTCTATTTCAATTTGAACATATTATAATCTGTAAATTAGAAACTAAAATATTGCTTCTTGATAGGGTTGTTAAGTTGATCAAATGAAGATGGCATCTAAATCATATAGCACATGGTTAGTGCCCAGTAAATGATAGCTATTATTATTATTTTCATTATATTTAACCTACACACAATTATTCGTCTGTTCACTTAATTTCCAGTTTAGTTTTAGCTACTGTTGAGCCTAAAACACAGTCAAGTGGTAGCTTCATAAATAGTTTTGAATATTTTTGCCAATGGTTTGCAAACTGGACAAATGTATAACCATGCATTTTATTGTAGTGACATCATTAAATTATGTTAAAGAAGACATAAACCTTTAGACTTTGGAAACTTCTATTAGACCTTCAATAGAATTATAATGGTTTTGGTTTATTCATTTTTGTATGTCTCCTGCCCTTCACATTAGCATGAATAATTAAGCATGAACCATACAAAATTTTCAAACAAGGAAATTCTTTGATCTTGGGGCACTTCTTGATTTCATCCCTATTTCTTTTTATTTTACTTTTAGAGAAAGTTAATTTTTTTCTCTCCTACCTCTCACTTCCCACATTTAGATTTTAATTATCATATGTTGAGAAAAGTATATTTGTAGGTAGGACTGATGATACTTGTGCTTTAACCTTTTCATACTTTATTACAGCGAGAGACATGACAGTAGCAAGGAATGACTACATAAGGAATAATCCCAAAGTTTAAAGCATTATCTTGGAAGTATCCAAAAGGGTTTGAGGATGAAGGGAGAAGCTTGAAATTATAAATACCAATAAGCATGTGTTACTTTGATAGTCAGGAAGAAAGTTTTTAAAATGCAAAGACACCATGAAAAAATGATTTTTAATTTTTTTCTTTATTAAAAAAAGCACAGGGAAAATTTCAAAGATTCAGTTGTTAAGGGTATTTTTTTTCATTTGCATGATCACTGGGCTTAATCAGCTCATCAACTGATTTCAGACCGTCATGATTTCCTTTGAATGCTGGGCTCTTTTTATGAGAGCACCAACAGCAGATGAGCATGTACAAAGGGAAATTTTCCTTTATTTCCTGGAAATTATGATTGTTATTATGATAATGTAGATTCATACTGTGATAACATTTTTTTAATTTTAATTTTTTCTTTTTTAATATATTTTATTTTTCATTGGCATGTAATTGTACATATTTATGTGGTACATAGTAATGTTTTGATACATGCAATGTGTAGTGATTGGATCAGGGTAATTAGCATAATCCATCACATCAAATATTTATCATTTCTTTGTGTTAGAGACATTCAATAGCCTCCTTGTAGCTATTTGAAACTATATATTATTGTTAAGTATAGTCATCCTACAGTGCTATTGAACACAAGAACTTACTCCCATCTAGCTAAAGGATTTTGTATCCTTTAACAAATCCCTCCCTATTTCCCCTCCCCCTTCCCTTTCCAGCCTCTAGTATGTTCTGTTCTACTTTTTACTTCTATGAGATCAACTTTTTTTAGCTTCCACACATGAGTGAGAACATACGGTGTTTAACTTTCTGTTTCTGGCTTCTTTCTTTTTTTAAAAAAAAAAATTAAATTTTTTATTTCAATTTTTTAATTGATATGTAATGCATATTTTGAGGGGTACATGGGATAATTTAATACATTAATATAATTTGTACAGATTAACTCAGTATAATTGGGATATCCATTACCTTAAATATATGTCTTTAAGCCAGAAATATTCAAATTCTTCTCTTTCAGCTATTTTGAAACACACAATAGATTATTTTAAACTATGTAACCCTACTGATTTATCGAATACTAGGTCTTATTTTTTTCTTTCAAACTGTATTTTTGTACCCATTACTTAAACTGCCTTTTTCCTTTCCTCTCCCTTATACTTCCTGACTTCTGGTAACCAACAGTCTACTCTTTCTCTTCATGAGATCCACTTTTTAAGCTCCCATATACGAGTGAGAACATGTAATATTTGTCTTTCTGTGCTTGGCTTATTTCATTAACATAATGACCTCCAGGTCCCTGTGATAGTATTATTGAAGATCATCTGGGGGGAAGGGGAGGGAAAGAATGACTTAGTAAGTCACAGAAAAACTTGAAAGTTGGACAGAACTAGTAACTTGGAAAGAAGACAGATTGTGTAGATGTATGTTTGCCTAAACATCAACATTGGCATTTTGTAAGTTACAATATTCTGAAATGAAGATCAAAGATTCATGCAAAAGTGGGGTAGACATTACTTTCCTTATATTGCACCTCCCACTAATAAAAAATGTGAGGGAGAAATATGTATATTGGGGAGGGACATAAGTATCCAGGGTTTGACCATTCATTCAGCTGAAGAGCTCTCACTGCTTTCTGTTCTGCAAATGAATGAGGGAACTAGAGAGGCCCTTTGCACGGGAAAGTGAGGCAGTCCTTCGTCTAAAGCAGAAGTTGGCAACCTATGGGCTGTGTCCCAAATGTGGACTGCTGCCTGTTTTTATAAGGCCTGTGACCCTAGAATGATTTTTATGTTTTTACATGACTGGAGGAAAAAGAATCACAAGAACAATATTTCATGCCACATGAAAATTTTATGAAATTTCAATTTCAGCATCCATAAATAAAGTTTAATTGGGGCCCAGCCGTGCCCTTTTGTTTACATATTGTGTGCAGCTGCTTTCAGAGCACAATGGCAGAGTTCAGTAGTTACTACAGGAACTGCATGGCCCACGGACCCTAAAATATTTACTATCTGGCACTTTATGGCAAAGTTTACCTGACCCCTGCTTTAGAGGAACACACAGCTTTCTTTGAGGTAGGGTTTAAAGGGCTAGGGCTTTGCTTTGTTGGAATCTTACCATTTAGAATTCCCCAGCTGCTGGGATTGGTTTTACTCTTAGGAAGACTTTAAGGATCTATAATTCACTAAGACGTCAACCTTGCTGCTGGTGTTATAGATCTTCTACCATGATTATGGTAAAAGGGCTCCTACCTGCCTTTGTTCATGTGATCAAGTCTCTGCCTTTTACTGCAGTTTAAGTTCCTGGGATTCTGTTTTTATTGCTGTGGACTTGAGACCTTGCCATGGAACCCTGCCACCCTTCCCATACCCCTTGAGGCTGGGGTTGTATCTTGGTCTTATTAGTCCCTCTTAAAACTTCAATACTTCCCCTATATCTTCATTCCAGTGATAGGACCCATGGCACCTGCTGTCAGACTACCCTAACACTGCCTGCTTTCCTGCTTGAATTTTGGATGATCGCCAAGGCCAGTTTCCTTTGTCATTAACTTCCTGACTTTCCTTCATCCCCACTGAGGGGCTTTCTCAGGTGGCTTTTCCTAGTTCTGTGAATGTAGTTCTTTGACCTGGCTACCCAAGATTTGTATCTGATGATTTTTGGCCATTAGGAAGAGTTGATAACTAGCTGTGAGCCTTTGGGGAAAGATGACCGTTGGAGACTTTATCTTCAAGGCAGCATGGCCTGCTAGTAAGTCCAGCTCCTCACGCCAGTCTGCAGACCAGCAGGTGAAGGTGCAGAGGGAAGACATAGGAAACTTACTCGGTGAAATAACTGAACATAGACGTGCTGAGAGACTGAGAATCCTTCCAGATTTGGCTGTGGGCCAATCAAAATCTTTCTGAGACTAGAATTTGAGTAGTTCTGACAAGCTTCCATTTGCTGGTATCCACAGAGACAGAATTAACCATTGAAGAGGAATCAGAGCAGATTAGGTTGTTTTATCCAAGTCAGGTTATGGCCATATTGTAATTAATTTATGATAAAAAATATGTGTTCTGTAGACCTGACCTCTTGACCATTTTTAGGATTTAAAAATGTGTGTGGCCTTACTCTATAGTGAACAAGGAGGAAAAGTTATGTATACTTAAGTTTGCATTCTGGCTCTGACACTGTGAGTTTAGGTAATTTACTTTTACTCTCTAATTGTCAGTTTTTGCACCTGTAAAATAGAGCAGTACTTGCTTCATTATGAACATTAATGAAATATTGTATATAAAGACTAACTTAATAGCACTAAATAAGTATTAATTCATTTGTAAAAGTATAATTTTGTCTCTTTCATGAAAACCAAGAGGAAAATAAATTTTTCTCCACCTTGGTCAGAATAATAGGGCAAGTAACCTTCCTCTAGCACTTCTGAGTAGGTATGGTAGTGAGAAATTTATATCATAGCCCTGAGAAGAGCTGGAGTATCTGGGATGAATGGTGACAACTGACCCAGCTGGAGGTTCTATGACTTGAATTTATCTATGAACCTCTCCAATAAGGATGCTTCAACTAAGTAAAAAAGACTAAATATAAAAGAAAGAGTGGTATCAGAAAGAGATATTTATAAACAAAGTGAATTCTGACATTATGACCTTAAAGCTCTGGTCGATGGTCAGGGTAGGTTGGTTAATAGACAAGTTGAATTGCACTTAAGATTGTGGGGAAATCAAAGTGGGTCACAGAAGTATAACTACCAAAATCAGGCAATGAAAGATTATTATTCTTCAGGGTTTAAAGTGAACCAGGAGACTTGTATGGCAATATCGACCTTATCTGAATGGCATGGCCTCGAAGTCTCTGTCATCATGTGACTCTAAAGGGCTCACTATGTTGATCTGATACTGAAGACCGCTGCAATGGGGAAGTGCAGCTTCAAGATGAACCTTCCTGGACATCAATTTCTAGCCAATAACACTGTGTATTGTGGTAGCAAGTTTTCCATTTTGGTATTCTGGAATAGCTTGAGAAGGCAACCTCAGTTCACCTGGAATGATACTGTGTTTTTTTGGTTTTTTTTTAAGTCAGAATGAGTCTTTCAAATTCAAATTCAGAGGGTGCAGATAAGTTTTTTGTTTGTTTGTTTTAATGAAGTAAATCAGGTTTGTGCTATTCACACTTTCATGTTAAGTTGAGGAGTGACTTTTACTCTCTTTGGGACAATCTGCGTATTTTTCACATTTCATGTTAATATGTTTAGGAAAATACAATACACTGTATTAGAAAATCTGACAATACCCTTAATATTTCAATTTAAGGTTTTCAATTACTTTAAAGCAACTGATGTTGATGTGGAAGTTTTAAGAGACTTTTAAAAGAATTCAGGTTGAGTATAATTATGTATTATATTAGAGTCAAAAAAATTGTTTGAGGTGTTTAAGAATAAAACAGGAAAAAATAAAACTCATATATACTAACAAATGAGACAAATATTTAAGGACATTTATCTAATTAAATTTATGAATGACATTCATTGTCAAAATAGAATTTAAACTCTTGATTCACCCTCTCAGCAAATTATTTAATGACTATTTACTATGAATTAGGCAATATTCTAAGATTTGGATATACAGCAGGGAACAAAACATGCAATTGTTTTCAAGGAACTTAGCATCTAGTGAGTGGAGACAGAACAAGAAACAAACACAGTAGTGACTAGATAATAGGTCAGGCAGACCCAAGTGCATTGAAGGAAAAGGCCGGGTAGGAATGGAGAGGGGAAGAGCAGGATGCTTGGGGAAGGGGGCAGTTTTATAAAGGTGGGCAAGGAAGCCTTCACTGGTCAGATGATGTTTGACCAGAGAACTGAAGGTAATGAAAGAATGAGCCATGGACGTTTCTGAGAAGAGTATTCCAGAAGGGGATAGCAAACACAAAGAGGTGTGTTTGAAAACTAACAGTGGGCCAGGGCTCTGGAGAAGAGTGAGGGAAGGTGGAGGATGTTAGGCTATCAAGAGGTTATGGAGGCTCAGATCACTGAAAGCTTTGGAACTGATTAAAAGAAATTTGGATATTTGCTCTAAGTGAAATGAGGTGCCATTGGGGGATTTTGAATAATGAGGTGACATGATTAGACTTAGTTTTAGAAAGACTGCTCTGGCTGCAGTGTCTCTACACTGTGGGGGAATTAAACTAGGAAGAAGACCAGTGAGGAGACTATGGCAGCAATCCAGGAGAGAGAGGTCAGTGGCTTCAGACGGTGTGGCAGTCATGGAGGTGTCCAGATGATAGATACATTTCTAAAATACAATCAGCAGGATTTGTGGAAGGGTTAAATGCGGGATGTGAGGGAAGGAGGAGAGTTACAGTTACATGTTTTGCTGCTTCCATATATGTCAGTGTAAGATCCTATGACATGATCTTCCTGAAGGGAACCACTATGAAAGCTAAAATTAATGCAAAGAGTGATGCTCCAAAGCTACTGGAAGGTGAGCAGAAGTACGTGGACTTTAGTGAGGAGGGTATGTTTTTCTTGGAGGAGGGAAGATGATTAACTATGCCACTAAGTCCCCTCTCTGAGGCTTACAGCCTTGGGCTGAGTGCCCACCAAGTGACACAGGGTGCACTTATAGTGACACAGTGTACCATGAACTGTGGCAGCAGGAGGTCAGGTGAAAATTCCTTTGTCTTTCTGGCCTGGGAAACTATAAAAGTGAAGCTGGAAAACCACGGATGCTGAGGAGTGTGGAAAATCCCAGAAGGAAAAGAGCTAGAGAGAGTATCTCCAAATCTGTCTACCTACATCTCTGACTTCCCTCTGAGTGTTATGCAGGCATACATCTTTATATTGTGTCTTACTTTATTCCACTTTGCAGATACTGTTTTTTTTTCAATTGAAGGTTTGTGGCAACCCTGTGTCGAGCAAGTCTATATCAAGGTCATTTTACCAACAACCTGTGCTCACTTTGTGTCTCTGTGTCACATTTTGGTAATTCTTGAAATACATCAAACTTTTTCATTATTATTATATCTATTATGGTGATCTGTGATCAGTGGTCTTTAATGTTACTATTGTAATTGTTTTAGGGTGCCATAATCACACCCATATCAGATAGTAAACATAATCTAATTAATAAATATTGTGTGTATTCTGCCTGCTCCACTGACCTGCTATTCCTTTATCTCACTCCTTTTCCTCAGGCCACTCTATTCCCTGAAACCCAATAATAATGAAATTAAGGCAATTGATTACCCTACAATGGCCTCTAAGTGTTTAAGTGAAAGGAAGAGTCACACATCTCTCATTGTAAATTAAAAGCTACAAATGATTAACCTTAGTGAGGAAGGTATGTCAAAGCTGAGATAGGCCAAAAGCTAGGCCTCTTGTGCCAAACAGTTAACCAAGTTGTGAATGCAAAGAAAACATTCTTGAAGGAAACTAAAAATACCACTTCAGTAAACATATGAATGATAAGAAAGTGAAACAGACTTATTGCTGATATGAATAAAATTTGAGTGGTCTGGATAGAAGATCAAACCAGCTACAACATTCTCTTACACTGAAGGCTAATTCAGAGCAAGGTCCTAATTCTCTTCAATTCTTTGAAGGCAGACAGAGGTTAGGAAGCTGTGAAAGAAAGTTGGAATCTAGCAGGGATTGCTTCATGAGGCTTAAGGAAAGAAGGCATCTCCACAGTGTTAAGGTGCAAGGTAAAACAGCAAGTGCTGATGTAGAAGCTGCAGCAAGTTATCTAGAAGATCTAGCTAAGATAGTGATGAAGGTGGCTACATTAAACAACAGATTTTTAATGTAGATGAAACAGCCTTCTACTGGAAGAAGATACCATCTAGGACGTTATTGCTAGAAAGGAGAAGCCAGTGCTTGGCTTCAAAGCTTCAAAGGACATGTTGGCTGACTCTCTGTTAGGGGCTAATATAGCTAGTGATGTGAAGTTGAAGCCAGTGCTTATTTACCATTCCAAAAATCCAAGGGCCCTAAAGAATTACGCTAAATCTGCTCTACCTGTGCTCTATAAATGAAACAAAAAAGCCTGAATAACAGCACATCAGAGCATGGTGTACTGAATATATTAAGCCCACTGTTGAAACCACCTACTCAGGGAAAAAAAATTTCTTTCAAAATATTACTACTCATTGACAATGTACCTGGTCGTTTAAGGGCTCTAATGTACCAGAAGATTAATGTTACATGCCTACTAACACAATATCCATTCTGAAGCTTGTGGATTAAGGAGTAATTTAAAATTTCAAGTCTTGTTATTTAAGAAATTCATTTTGTAAGGCTATAATTACCATAGACAGTGATTCCTCTGGTGGATTTGAAGACCCATGGAAAGCCTTCTGGAAAGGATTCACCATTCTAGATGCCATTAAGAACATTTGTGATTCATGGGAGGAGGTCAAAATATCAACATTAACAGAAGTTTGGAAAAAGTTGCTTCCAGTCCTCATGAGTGAATTTGAGGGGTTTAAGACTTCACTGGAGTAATAATTGCAGATATGGTGGCAATAGAAATATAATTAGAATTAGAAGCAGAGCCTGAAGATGTGACTGAACTGCTGCAGTCTCATAGTGAAACTTGAATGAATGTCAAGTTTCTTCTAATGGATGAACAAAGAAAGTGATTTCCTGAGATAGAACCTACTCCTGGTGAAGATGCTGTGAACTTCGTTGAAAGGACAACAGAGGATTTAGACTATTACATAAACTTAGGTGATAAATTATTGGCAGGATTTGAAAGGATTGACTGAAAGATCAAAAGAAGTTCTAAGGTGGGTAAAATGCTATCAAACAGCATTGCATGCTACAGAGCAATCTTTTGTGAACGGAAAAGTCAATTGATGTGGCAAACTTCATTGTTGTCTTATTTTAAGAAATTGCCACAGCCACCCCAACCTTCAGTAGCCACCACCCTGGTCATCAGCCATCAACACTGAGGCAAGATTTCACACTAGCAAAAAGATTATGGCTCCATCAAGGCTCAGATGATCATTAGCGTTTTTTAGCAATAAAGTATTTTCAATTAAGGAATGTACATTTTTTAGATATAATGCTATTGTGTACTTAATAGGCTACATTGTAGTGTAAACATAACGTTAATACGTACTAAAAGACCAAAACTCACTTTGTGTGAATCACTTTATTGTGATGTTCCCTTTATTGTGGTGGTCTGGAACCAAGCTAGCAGTATCTTGAGGTATGTACAGACCAGACTTGAAGCAGCGCAGTTCAAAAACAAAGATTGAAGTGAGACTGGACCTGTTGCCCAAGGAATAATGTTGGTACTTCAAGTCCAGCTAGAAAAATTACCTGTAAAACAAAGGACATAATACTCATGGAGAAAATAGCAGAATTCAGAGTCTTCACAAATCAACATGCATAATGTTGAAGATACAATCCAAAAGCACTTAACATACCAAATACCAAGAAAATGGAGCCCATTTTCAAGAGGTAATAAAATCTACTCAGTATGACTCCAAGATCAACTAGACATTGCAGATTTAAAGGTCAGTAAAACATCTATTCTTTATGAAATAAAATAAAGCATGTTTTCCATGAATAATATTTCAGCAGAGAAATAGATACAAGAAGAGAATCATATATAAATTCTAGAACTAAGTAATGTAATTTCTAAAATAAAAATATTAACTGGATGAATTTAGCATCTGAATAAAAATCACAGAGGACAGAGTAAGTAAATATAAAGCAATAAAATTATCCCAGGTGCAGAACAGAGAGAAAGAAATTGAAAAAAACTCCAACATTTTAGAGAGGGATGAGACAGTATTGAGCAGTCCAACATCTGGGGAATTGGAAAACCAGAAAGAGAAAAGTGAAAAAACAGGGCAAAAAAATATTTTGGGAAATACCAAAAACTTCCCCAAGTTTATAAAAGACAGAAATTTTGTAGATACAAGATATCAAACCAACACCAAGCAGAATGAACACAAATAAGGCTATGTTGAGGAATATTATAGTCAAGTTGTTGAAAGCCAAAGACAAAGAGCAAATCTTGAAAGAAGAGAAAATGGCATATTTCATACAGAGGAACAGCAATCTAATTAACAGCTGCCTTCTCATAAAAAGCCACAGAGGCCAGGAGGGAATAAAACAACATTTTTAAAAGTACTAAAAAGAGAAAAATCACAAGAACTGTAAGCTTAGAAGTCTATTTCATTAAACATATCTTTCAAGAATGAAGGTGAATTAAAAGCATTTTCAGATAAAATAAACTAAGAAAATTTGTTGCCAGCAGACCAGCATTACAAGAAATGCTAAAGGACATTCTTTATTTTTAAATTTTATTTTATTATGATAAAGAACACTTAATAGGTCTATGTTCTGAGCAAATTTTAAGTGTATAATACATTATTGTTCACTATAATCCAATGCTGTATGGCAGATCTCTAGAGCTTATTCATCTTGCTTAACTGAAATGTTATGCCTGTTAATTATTTACATTCTTTAGACATTCTTTAGAATAATAAAATAGTAGATAGAAGTTCAGATTCTCAGGAAAGAGTGAACAGTATCAGCAATGGTAAATATCTGGTTAAAAGCAAATGGAAATTGTTACTTTATCTTTTACCTCATATCTTTATAAACCATGAAGCATTTAAAGCACAAAGCATAACATTGTATTGAGGAGTTTACAGTGCATGTAGGTATAACACAGATACAACCACTATAACAAAGGATGAGAGGATATAAACTGATAAGTGTGCAAGATTTCTATATATTATGTGAAGTAGTAGTATTGACTCTATGGACTGTGAAGAGTCAAAGAGAGTAATCTCTTAGATCAACGAGGTAAAAAGAATGCAAAGGATATATAAAATACCAACAAAAAAATTGAAGTGGAATTCTAAAAATATTCAAACATTGCCCCCAAAAATGCAGGAAAGGGGGAATAGAGGAGAGTCAAGTAGAAAACAAATATTAAAATGGTAAACTCACACTTAAATCATATCAACAATTATATTAACTGTTAATGAACTAAACACTCCAAATCAAGTGGAGTGTCTAATGGGTTGGAATGGATTAAAACAAACAAACAAATATAATAAATGAGCAAAAAAAGCCAAGAACAAGACCCAACTCTATTCCATATAAAAGTGATATATTTTAAATATAAATACACAAGTATGTTGAAATAATGGATAAAAAAAGATATACTGTAACTGCAGTAAGCATAAGAAGACCAGATTTGCCATGTTAATATCAGGCAAAATAGACTTGAAAACAAAATTTATTTCTAGAGATAAGGAAGGATTGTTCATAATGATAAAAGGCTCAGCTCAATTCTTTAGGAAGTCATACATTTATAAATGTGTATGGACCAACAAAGATTCAAAAGACATGCAGCAAAGATGATAGGATTAAAGGGAGAAATAGGCAAGTATGCAATCATAGTTGTATATTTTTATAGCCCCTCTCAGGAACTGATAGAACAATTAGACAATAACCGAAAACCCAAATAACCATTGAAGACACAGATGATGTGAACAATACTATCAATCCCTTTGACTTAATTGATATTCATGGGACAATATAGCCCAAAATCATGAAACATTCTTTTAAAGTGCACATGGTACTTTTCCAGGATAGAACATAATCTGGCAAAAAACCAAGTCTCAATGAATTTAAAAATTTTGAAATTATACTATTTGCTGACAACAATGAAATAAAATTTAAAAATCAATAACAGTAACATAACTAGAACCACACCGCGACATACAGAAATTAAATAAAAGGCATCTAAATGGTTATTTGGCCCAAGGGAAAAAAAATCACAAGAGAAATTAGAATCATTTTGAACAGAATAATAATAAACATACAACATATCAATGTTTGTAGGGTGTGACTGGTGGTGAAGGTGGCCTTGCAAGTCTCCAGGAATGCTGAACACTAGACCATCCACAGACGAGGTGGGAGGAGAAGGTTCACTGTCATGGACAGATCATTTTCACAATCCTTTCCACTCTGCACTTTGGTCCTGCTCAGGAAAGATTTTTCCTTTGTCTTACATTTTGGATTTTCTCTGAGTTTTTGAGTTACCTTCTGCCTTTTCCCTTTCCTTATCTTAGCCCATATTACTAACTGAATTCTCAGTAGGGAAATATCAGCCTGGCAAGTGGGCCTCCGAGAAGGGAATTATTGTGTTGCAATTAGGTCAGCAATTCCTTTGAATCTTTTTCTGAGCTTTGGTGTGGGCTAGAGGAAGGGAAATGGTCCTTGCAGTGAAAGAGAAAGTGAGAAGTGATGGAGCAGGAAATTAATGGAGCCAAGTGTTGAAGAGGAAGCAGTGGCTGGGTGTAACAGCACATTGGAGGATTCACCATTTCAATGGGAGGGAGTGAGGGAGAGAGCTTGTCTTCCTGATACCCTGAGGGAATGAAGAGACTAGGGGAAATCTTCATTTCAGTGGGAGCTCTCAAATGATTGTGTCTGATCTCTCTCACAGGTACAGGGGCTATGGCTTCATTCTACCACCACTGCTCTAGATGTCCAAGACCCCATTCACCCACCATTCCAGAGCTTTCTATGAGTTATAGCCAACTGAAGTGTGGTTTTCCACACAGTGGTCAGAGGGCTGGTGGTAGTGGTGGTTTTTGGGGGGAGGAGTGGGTGGGTGGGTATTGAGCAAAGAGGCGCAGCATCCCTGTTGGATAGTCAGTGGATGACTTGCTGTCTTGGTCTAATGGTGTTTACAGAGTGGCTGGAGAGGGAAGAGCCTGGACTTGTTTCTGTGAGGACTCACAAACTTCTATTTTACTTGCTTCTGTTGCTGTTTTCTGGGATCCTCTTCTCTCCAAACTGTAAAGATTTTTATTTTTATCTGGAGGGACACAAAAATGCATTTGATTTTGCTTCTTATATTATATTGAATGTGTTTTTATCTCTACCATAGCCCAGTCCTAAAAGCCATGGGAAAGTGAGCCATTTCTACCTGAACATGAGTCTGAACTTGAATCACCTAGTACTTCATATCATGCAACCAAAAGAGCAAAGGTTAATTAATGATACAGAGAAATTGAGATAAAATGAAAGGAAGTTGTGGATATTTAGGTGAGGTGATTTTTTTCAGTGATAAACTAGACAAGGTCATCTGTTGAGAACAGAAAGAGCACAGGAGTTACAATAGTTCTACTTTTACAGTGTTATGTATATGGAATCTCAACAATATTCTATTTTGGGGAGGATATCTAATAAAAGAATGAAATAAACAATTTGTTTTCAGTGGAGAATAAACCCATTACCTACAATATCTGCAAAATAAAGAGCATCACTAAAGGATTACAATTGAAAAATGAGAATAAGCTTACCTTCAGTGTTTAATACTATTCCAAATTTCAAATGAGCTTTATTTGAATTTCAGATTCATTATAGGAAAAAAATAAAGATACGTTAGAGTCAAGCAATTTAATTTAAACTCAGAGATTATGAATGTATGTATGGTGTTTGGCCATTAGATTCAGTTAAAGAAACTCTGATTTGAGGTTGTTTCTCGTGTTGTGATCAACAATACCTCTTCTTGTCCTTTCTCAGGTATGCCACCCTGCTCCATTTGTGAAGCTCCAATTACTCCATTTGCTTTTAGGATGCAAGGGTTCAGCAGCAAGGTATTATTTAACTTTAGAAGAAAAATTCCTTGGCTCTACAGCTTTAAAAGGACCATGCATTATGACGTTATACATGAAAAGAGTTTTCCTGTAGGGGAACTGGTTTTATAAGCAAAGAATGACCACAGGGAATAAATCATAGTTATTTTATAGAGCATTTGAAGAACTCTAAAAAATTAACATATGCCTCTTTCCTAAAACTTGCCAAAAAGGTCACGACCGCTGCTTTCTATAGTCATCAAAATTAGAGAGTATCCTTGGCTAACATCCCAGCTGCACTCCGTCCTGCAGAGTAGGTGAGGGGCTTCAGAGAAAGCAGGTTGCAAGAGAAGAAAAAACAGATCCATTCCTTTCCTTTCTTTTTCTGACTCTTCTCTGTATTTTATTTTTAATACACAATATTTTATCTGGTACCTGCATTATTTGAAAAAAACATTTGCATTCTAAATATATCCAAATATATCTAAATATATTTTATATTTCAGAAAATACATTTTTTATTTAGCCATCTTCAAAAGGTAGATATAACACAAAAATCTCTCTGAAATCCCTTTTAACTCTAAGTAAAGGTGTTTGACTTGGGACACCCACCAAGCAAGTTTGGTTTTGTGTGTCTACTTTGCAGATTGCAGAAATAGCCACAGCAGAATTGTTCAAAAATTAAGTTGGCTATTATTTGTCGTAATGCTTTGGAGATCAGTTATATTTAGGGAATTGATTAACACTCGTTACAGTTGCTTGTTGGACGGGATAAGAGGAAAGAGAGACGAGTAAGGAGTCATTGATTAAGATAGTTTCCTGTTTTATCTCACTGAATTGACTGCCAAGAGAAATTGGCCATTTCAATTATAGCCATGTCCACATCCTGGAGCCACCAAACATTGCAGATAATTTATATATAATTCAACTAGTCATTAAGAAGTTTACAAATAATTTAATGTTTGCTGTCATGCAGATAAAATGGTAATTAAAATGTTTAGTTCCCATCAGCATACTAGACATCATGGACACATAATCATAAACCAGGTTCAGCAGTCTTTGCAATGACAAAAATGGAGCATTTTTTAATCCAACATCTTTTCTTCTTTGCCTTACAACTTACTCATTTTTGCTTCAACATTTGTGTTAATAAAGCTATGAAGCCTTATATTATCCTTAACATTTCCTACTTTAGTTGAATATGCATGGTGCATCTCTAAGGCCATATAACCCCGAATGTGCCCTGTCTTGTCTGATTTGGAATATGCATGGTGGAGACTCTGATGCTGGAGCAGCATAAACTTTATTCAGTATTTCATTCAAAGTTGTAATTATTTTTAAGATTTTATTATCTAAAAATTAATGTAATATTTATCCTGCAAAATTAATATAACTGCATATATTTTAATCTTTAGTTTTAAAATTTATATTAGTTACTATAACAATGTTTAAAATATAATTTATTAAAATTTTATATGCATTATTCAAGTCTTAGATGTCTATATTAAGTGTAAAATGGTTGCTCTTCTTCCTCAAATATTGTAATTAGATAAAAATACTGTGGTAATGTATCTTTTAAAAATTCATTACACTTGCCTTCAAAACCATATTATAATTATCTTAAAAGAATATTTCAGAAAAATATTCTTCTTGTTTATATAAAATATGCATTATATTTTATTCTACTGTGAAATAATACTTAATTATATTTTACTCTGGAGTACTAATGCTTTAAAATAAATATCTAAGTACAGATTTATATCATGTGATGTGGTGTGCTAAGAAACTGATTTGAAGAAAGCTAAGACTCCAAAGACGTTTTCAAAATAAAAAATGGCAAAAATCTCATTTGAAAAGGCTCTATAAATTTTTCAGGTTAGAAATGCAATAATTTGCTTATATTAAATATATATATTTTTTGAAAACTACATTTAAAAAGCTGGAGGTATTTAGAAAGCATATTCTTTGTATGTTACCTTTTGTGAAGAATAAAAGCCTCAGAAACTTTTATTGAACCTCTTTCATAATTTAAGTCTAGTCAAGGAACAGAAAATAATTCTGTGATTATTCCACTATTTCATGAAGACTTGAATTATGATTCATTTATACATCCATTGTGAACTCTGTATTAATTAAGGATGGATTGTTCCCCATAAGAAAATTTGAGAAAAGACTTTCACTTCCAACACGAGAGGGCTTAGTGTCAGTATTTTCCCTGTAATGAGAATACTACTTTTTTGGTAACATTAAAACTATTTTTTATTTCATATTTATTTTTTGGAATCACTTACCAAGATCACGTTTTTGTTTTTTTGTTTGTTTTGTTTTTAAACCTAGATATCTTGTGTTATGTGAATACTCTTTGAGGAAAAAGGAATGTTGAAGGCCATTAGCCTTAATTTTGCCTAGATTTTTCTATGTGGCTCTTTGGTTATCAACTCTAGAGGATGAATACAGTGAATAATTTAGATAAATTAATATTGTCTGATTTTCAACCAAAGATATTGATTGGGATGATTCTTAAATATAATTATATCACTACTTATGGGATATTCTTCAGATTTTAGAAATCCTTTTTGTTTGGCCTCTAAATAAATTTCATCTATGAATCTCATTTGAGTTTAATTAGTTGTTTCCCAGGACTATTTTGTAAATTTTCTGCATTGTTCATGTTCTTTTAGATTAGATCTTTGAGCATAAGGTATATGATTTTTCCCCTCTTTCATTTATCTTCAGAACAACGATCAATAACATGAAATAAACTATGGACATTGTCGAATGAAGACATACAAATATGGTGTGTGGTTTTCTGAGGTGTGTTCAATGGCAATTCAAATTACACAAAGCATGCTCCAGACTAATGGCATTTTTGACTCTCTGATATCTGGGAAAAAAGCGCTACATGAGTAACATGAGATAAAGTAGATAATTTTCAATGTTGTGCAGTAGTACTCTAGTGGACTGTAATAGATTTGTTAACCTGTTAATAAAATGAAATCCAAAGGGATTTTTAAGTGACTCAAAAGACAAGAGGGAAAGTTATAGTTTGGCACTGACAGCTGGAAAACTTATCTTAAATACTTTTAAGGACAAAATTGATAACATCCATAGTTAGCTACAGCTCAGGCTACCCAATTCTAATGTGCTCTCAACCGTATATTTTTACTATTGATTAACACTCTAGCTACATTCTTTTCAGAATTTTGATGTGCAAAAGTTATTTTATTTTAGGAGCAACAACCATATGTTTTCTACCAGGCCTGTGATAAACTATATGAAAAAAATCAATTAATATGTTCTCATTGATAAAGTCAATGTTTCCATTAATCATATTTTACAAATCTAGGCAAAGTCTAATTTAAAGTCAAAGAAAAATCAATCAATTTAGTAAAAACTCTTTAAAAGAATGTACACACTACTAGACTCAGTACTGAATGAATAATATACAAATAATGTAACTTTCTAAGGAGTATCCACCACTTGAATCACATATATAGAATCAGATGTATTCAGCATAAATGTTGATGTTCATTCCAGAGAACCACCTGATACTATGCACTGGAACATATTTCAAGCATGACCTACTCCTCAAAGTTCACACATACATATAAAACAAACCTAAACAAATAAAACCTTGCTCTCCAATGTTCATAGAAATTTGTCTCATAAGAGGGGTCACACAATTTTTTCACTTGACACATATTTATGGAATGCCTCATATATGCCTGATATTGTTCTAGGGACATAGTAGAATATGGAACAGAGAAAACCCCTATTTTTATAAGCTTACATTCTATGGAAGATGAAAAAGTAGAAAAAATATAGTCAAATTTTAAGTACTTTAAAAAACACAAAGCAGGAAAGGGGGATTGGAGGAACAAACAACGCAGTGGTCAAGGAAAGCCTTCCTGAGAAGTGATCTGAATGAAGTCCTAAAGAAATAAGGTAGTAGGTTATGGGGTCAAGGGGAAGAGCATTTTAGCAGAGGAAGCACCTTCCTGAGATGGTAGCCTGATGAGAAACTTTGAGGGCCAGTGAAGATGCCAGTGTGGTTGGGCAAAATAAGCCATGGGATTTTAGTGGGATAAGATGTCAGGGTGATAATGGGGTTGAGGGCAAATAGTTTAGAGCCTTGTAGGCCTCTGTCAAAATAGTTAGCTTTTACTGTGGGTGAGATGGGGAAACCCCTGGAAGGTTTTAAGCAGGGGAATGACGTATTCTGATTTGGAATGGAAAGAATCACTCTGTCTTTTGTGCTGATATTAGGCTGTAGAAGTCAGGGATCGAAGCAGGGCAACACTTAGCTGGATCATAGGGTGGTTTTCAAACTAGAGTATTTGATTCCAAGGCTACTTGAAAACTGTACAGGGGTGTAAGTCTAAAGGAATACATGTCCACATCTATTAACTACCTAAAATTTAACTTCATGGAAATGAATCTGGAGGGGTCAAGGCACTGTGCCTCACTTTTCCATCTCCCATTTGGTGTCACCTTTTACTTTCAAAAGAAAGCCTTATCTGTTCTCATCTATTCCACCATTTTACTGTGGTGCATTTCCCCAGGGTGCAAAAACTTCTAGAGTAAAAAATGAAGGGACAATTTCAAATATTTTTATTTGACATTCTCACCTCTTCCACTCACCTTCTGTCACCAGAAAAACTACCATTCCTGTGAGAGGTCCCTTTGAGAGAAAAAAGAAAGTGAGATTGAGGAAAGTATCATATTTCATCATGTCACAGTTTTATGGCAAGTCTCTCTGCTTTATCTAGTCATTTATTTATTTATCTCCACATCTATCTTAGAATTTAGACTTGCAGAAGATGGTTTCCTAGGGGCCTTTGTTAAAACAATTATTTAAACTGAAAAAATCACCTCAGACTATTCTACTTGTGGACAACTGGTTTGATAATGAGAACTGATTTCCCAATTCCATTCACATTTCTTTAAATTGAATTAACTAAATCTGTAGCTGTATGACTGTAAGCAAAAAATATATTTAGAGCTTGTAATAAATATTTTATCTAAAAATTTGTTTTGCCAAAACACTTAGAAAATAATTATATTTTTATTTTTCCTTGCTGTTTCTAATTGCATCTGGTGGAATAAGGTGCCTCTAAGTGAAAGAGTGATAGGCACACTGAGTAGCAATTTAGTGAGTATTCATAATGCTTTTCAGGGTTATACTTGCATAAATTTAAAAAATCTAATAACTTTAAATGACTTGGCAAAGAAAGGTTTGAGGTAAATAGTATTCTGTATTTGAATAAATTAAGTACTTATCAATTGGTAGATTATTAAAATAATTTTTATGCTGGACCACTGTGGATTTATGCCATAAAACTTGAATAGAGTTCAAATAATTTAGTAACATTTAAAAAGTCTATTCTAACCTGTTTATGCGAATAAGGTGTCTCAGTACTTACATCTATTTAGAAAAACAACAAACATGAAATGAATTTGTCATTAAACCTTATACAGTAAGTTTCCATCTATGGATAGACCAATAATTGAGAGTAAAAGCGCTCATCTATTTTTGAGATATGCAAGTCCAATTAAATGCTATATTTTAATTTTTTAATAACTATGAAGTATTTTAAAGATGTTTCACCAATTATATTTCACTATGGGAAAGAGAACTTAATTCAAAATGTATTTTAAGATTTTAGGATGTTATGGACTCAGGAAATGAAAACAACATCAAGTTATAAATGTATTTTTATTGCAGAGAAGTTTGCTAGGTGAACCAGTTCTTTGCTAGAAGAACCAGCACTATCCAATACAAATGTAATTTTAATAGAACTAATATGGAAACCACATATGTAATTTAAAATTTATATTAGATATAAGAAACAGGTGAAATTCATTTTATAACAATTTTATTTTATCCAGTATATCAAAATATTATCATTTCATTATCATGCTATTAACATAAAAATTATGAATGAGATATTTTATACTCTATTTTCATATTGGTATGAAAATTTGATATCTGGTAGGCTAGGGGCTAATGATTGTTGGCTAATACTCTGTACGATGCAGTTTTAAATTTCAAATAAATAGGTACATACATACATATATATAAACTGTAGTTTGAGAAATGGATTGGAAATACAAGTTCAATCAGAAAAAGAAACAACTTAATGTTTTACCTGTTAAAAAAGTGCTTATTCATATATATTTTTATTTATTTATTTATTTCAGAATATTATGGAGGTACAAATGTTTTGGTTACATAAATTGCTTTTGTATCATTTGAGTCAGTGTGCCCATCCCCCAGATAGTGTGCATCGTACCTGTTAGGTGTGATTTACACATCCCCTCCTCCCCCTCCCACCTGCTTGATTTCCAATGAATGTTATTTCCATATGTGCACAAAAGTGTTGATCAATTAATTTCAATTTAATGGTGAGTACATGTGATGTTTGTTTTTCCATTTTTGTGATACATCACTTAGAATAATGGTTTCCAGTTCCATCCAGGTTAATACAAGAGGTATTAGTTCACTATGTCTTTAATGGCTGAGTAGTACTCCATGATATACATAAACCACATTTTATTATCCACTCATGTACTGAATTTGTGAAGAAGACCCTGAAAGCAATCACAGCAACAACGAAAATAAATGAATAGGAACTGATTAAATTAAAAAGCTTCTGCACAGCCAAGGAAACAATTGTTAGAGCAAATAGACGACCTACAGAATTGGAACAAAATATTTGCATGCTATACATCCAACAAAGGGCTGATATCTAGAATCTATAAAGAATTCAAGCAAAGCAGCAAGAAAAAAAAAACCCTATTAAAAAGTAGGCAAAAGACATGAACAGAAACTTTTCAAAAGAAGATAGACTAATGGTCAACAAACATATAAAAAAGATGTTCACCATTTCTAACCAAAATTTAAATCAAAAGCACAATGTAATGTCGCTTAACTCCAGTGAGAATGGCTTTTATCAAAAAGTCCCCAAATAACAAATGTTGATGTGGAGAGATAGGAATACTCATACACTGCTGGTGGGACTGCAAATTAGTACCTCTATGGAACGTAGTATGGGGATACCTCAAAGAACTAAAAGAACTGCCGTTTGATCCATCAATCCCACTACTGGGTATCTACCCAAAGGAAAAAAGGACATTCTATAAGAAAGACACCTGCACTTGGATGTTTATAGCAGCACAATTCACAGTTGAAAAGATGTGGAAACAACCCAAGTGCCCATATATATTTTTAATTGGAAGATGGTGAGGTTAAATTACCATGACATTTAGATTCCTTAGGATCATGTAAAATAAAATTCATTCTTTGTAACAATTGAAACTCCTGACGAAGTTTTTAATTGTCAACTTAAAAATGTTTAGAGGAGTCTGTGGGCAAACATGTTTGAAGACTACTAGACTCTTTAAATAGTACTGGCAAAAAATGATGATAAATTGGGCCAGATGTTGAAACACAGTAGAATTCTGGGTATATTTTTAAGCTTCAGGTCACTATCCAGAGTGTCTAAGACCAAAAATAAATAAATAAAAATGGTTGCTTTTCAACCTTGGAAATATTGCTAATGAAGGGGTTCTTTGGGTTCTTTCAGGAATATATAATATTTGGAACACAGTACATTTTAGAGATTTTTTTTTTAATAGAACCTCTTGCTATGCTGTGTTGCCCTTGGTGGACTTCCCATAATTGTTATATCTCAATGCCACTGGGACCTTTACTAGTGCTTGAAGCATGATAGCAAGTTGTCTGTGATGGTTTGGCAGGACTTCTACCTGTAATTGTGAGCATTTTCTCAACATCTTTAGGATTGCCTCTGTTATATTTGGGACTCTTTCTAAATTACAATTTGGTGCTCAGCCTGTCTGGTGTGTATTTTTCAAACACTCAATCCCTACCACAGAAAATTGGAGATGACATACATATCAGATAGTGCTATCCGCTTCGGCTTTGGCTTTCTACGGATAGATGGCAGTTTAAATGATTTGAAATTGTGTTGTCATCCAATTTTTTCAGGTTGAGTGCTCGTAAGTCCAAGCTCCTTCTTACCAAAGCCTCTGAGGAAAGATTAGAGCAATTCCTTTCTCATGATTTCTGTTGCTCTTATATCTCCCTGTGGAATTGGTAGGCTTGGAAGAAAGATATCTTTAGGCGGTAAAACTCTTATTTATCTTGGTGTAACTGAACTCAGACTTTTTTTCCACTGCCCTTATGTGACACTTCCTTCAAAGTATATAGTTTCAATGTATCCATGATTCTCTTCTCTTCCTTCAGGATTCTAGAGTGTCTTATGTTCTGTTAAAGGAACTCTTTGGACTTTTTGAGATCATGAAGTATAGCCATTGCTAAATTTCCTTTAATAGTCATGTTTTTTATTTCTACCAGGGCATGGCTTTTGCTTTGGGTGAACAGAAACTCTTGGAGCAAATTTCATTATGGTGGTATTAGCACCTTTCTTTTTAAATGTAGAGTCAAATAGTATTCATTTATATTCGTTGACTCTTTTCTTATATATAAAGTTCATTAGATAACTTATAAAATAGAAATTTTCATGCGTCTTTGCTTAAAACAATTTGTCAGGGTGGAATGAATCAAATTTGATATTTTTACCTGTGGGGGTGAGACGTTTATTGACACTTCGTATGTAGATAGTGTTAAAGCCACTCATGCATGACAGGCAGTCCATTTCCTGCTATATGCAAATAAAATTTGGGATTAGATGTGTAACTTTGACTAGATATTTTTGGACCCCAAATTTTTGCATATTTTAAACTTTTTCTTTGCCAACTAATGAGCTTTTTCTCAATGTTCAATATTTCCAGTAGAAGCAAAAACCTACTAATTTTGAGGATAATATTAAATATATTCTTAGGAATTTAAATTTTGGTTGTCCTAGGGACATTTTCTTTCCATTTCTCTTTATTTTCCTTTTCATTGTCTTCACATAATTTGCTTGTTTATATCATATATGTAGTACAAACTGTATATCTATTATAAGCCATACATATGATATAAACCATATATATATATATAAAATACATCCTCTAAGTCTGGTCCCCAACACTCGTGCCCCAACCCGTTAGTAGCTAGCGGAGCTTCAACGCCTGAGCTGCGCCTTCTGCACTGCCCTCCGCCTCCCCACCCCGTCCGTGAACAAATTGTCTTCCATGAAACCGGTCCCCAGTGCCAAAAAGGTTGGGGACCACTGTTCTAAGTATATAAATTATATGTATATTATATACATATTATTTAATATATATTTCTGCATAAAATTATATATTATGTTCTCTATAAACCTATAAACTATCAGAAAAATTTTAATGGACAGTTTTAAAAAATTATTAGCTGCAATTCTTGAGAATTCACGAATACTCTGTGAAAAATTATAGCATTGTGCAAAAATGCAGAATGTGGTATGTGTGTGTTTGGTGAGGTGAAGTGTATCCATCTTCACAACCATATGAAGATTGAGTTCTCCGGTCAGGATATCTATTTTCAGTTTGATATCATAGTTTACCTGTATGAGGAACACAAATATTTGAATGTGTTTTTAATTTTTTATCTTTTTAAGAATATTTGGCTGGGGTGATTTCTAGACAATGGAGTTTTTGTTATTCATTGCCTTTTAAGTTATTTGGCACATATAGGATTTCTTCAGAAATCATCTGGATAGAGAATATCTTTAGGTCAGACTAAATCAGAATTTTGGTTACATATCATGCAACATATGAATTCTGCCATATAACACTTTTTCACTCATCCACCTAGTCAAGCCACATTTATTGAGTGCCAACTATTGCTAGGAATTTTGGTAGGAACTAGAAATGTGAATTTAAATAGCAATTTCCACAATTAAGAAACTTGGTTTAGATAAAAATGTTGTCATATAAACCGATTACTGTATTTACTATTAGATTTTGCACATAATTAAAGTACTAGGTATAAACCATGCCTTGGTATTTATAATGACTCATATTATCAATTCTTTAAAACAAAATTATTAGTGGTAGTCCTTGAAGACTATATTTATTCCACTATTACTATCATTTTTAAAAATTAAGAATGCCCTTGAAATTGGTTTGTAAGCATTATCAGAAAATGAGTGTCTTTGTAATTATAGTTTTTTTCATGGCCTAATTCTGTTCAAAAATCTCTCTCATAATTATATATGTAATTCACCATATTTGGATCTGAATGGCTCTTGCTATTTTAAAAATCAAATTTACCCAGAAAGGGAAAAATGGTTTGCTTCATTTAAGATGATTAAGACGTAACTTAGAAAAGAATCTTCCAAAATATTTTAAGCAATGTGCCAAATAAAATCTCAGCACCATTTCTAAAAATACAACCTAAGATAAACGAGCCTCCAGACATCCATATACACACGTGCATGCATATTCTCTCACATCTCCTGCAATAATAGATCACCATCATCATCTGAATCCCAATGGCATGGCAAAAAAAAAAAAAAAATCTGAACATCCTAAAGCCAGAGATACCGTTGAGAACACTTTCAGTGGACCTTTACAAGGGAAGGTTTCACTTTCACAATTATTTTAGAAAGAACAAAACACATGCTGAAGTATGTATTTATTTATCTACCTAATTATAGGCCAGTATATAAACCAATCTGTGATTTTGCCAGAACATATTTCCACTTACGAGGCTGCTGAGCCATTTTATTGATTGGTATATAGGTACCTTTAATCTCATATGAGGTTGAAAGCTGACAGCTGCCCTAGCCTAGTGATTATATTGTCCATTCTTTCTATGTTTTATGTAAAACCAAGTTTTCAAAAGGTTATAAATATTTTATTTTTTCAGTCTCTTCCTTGATTATTCCAATTGATTTAATTACCTTTTGCTATAGTTGTTATTATCAAATGTTGTGCTTTGCAATTTAAATAGTTGTTTTTTAAGATTGATTTATAAATGACATCAACAGCCAATCACTGTTAAATTTCTTAATGAAGGTAAAATTTCGGTATTTCAGAATTCTCAGATTGAACAAATGTAAACCACTAAAGGTTGACATATTTTGTGTTGATAGTTATTTTGAATTTTATGTTTCAGATTGTATATAAAATGTTCAGCCCTAGGTGTTTATGGTAATACTTTATATCACTCATGTGTGGCCGCTTTTTCTGTCCCTCAATGATGGGATGCTTTCAAAAGCATGCTTCGAGACGGTTGTAAGCCAGCCTTAAACAATCATGGCATACAAAGGCTGATGGGATTTAATGAAGTGAGTAGTGAAGTCAGAGTCACAGGTTACATGTTTCTCCCTCTGTGAACACTTTTATGAAGGTTCTTTTGTTGTACTTTAGTGTCTGTGTTCTCTATTATGCACTTCAAATATCTCAGGATAATTATTCATTTGAATGTCATCTCTGTCACACTTGTTCAGAGGGGGCAGTCTTTGTCTTTTTAATCATTGCCTTCCTAGTGCTTAGCACTTATATACAATGTGGAATATAGCAGATTTATTCAATAAATATTTGTTGAATGAATGAATAAATAGGTAGCTGAAATGCATTTCAAATCCTTTTACTTAACTATACCTTAGTCAAAGGTTGAAAATGTGAATGCAGAGCAATTGAAGATACCTAGAGGAAATCAAGCACACTTTAGGGTATCTTCTCATTGCTTTTTGGATTTGCAGATGGAATTTTTCATAAATATAGAATCTGACTAAAATTACTGATATTTGTTTCCTTCTCTTGAAGATACTCATTCACAATTCAGTA
>VBSM01000361.1:56784372-56834106 GCA_008086735.1 Cheirogaleus medius | reverse complement strand
CATGTCATCAGTAAAGAGTGAGAGTTTGATCTCTTCTGGTCCCATTTGGACGCCTATAGGACATTTTTTAAATTTAGGTAGTCTTGAGAATTCTGTTGTTGTAAATTCTGTTGTTGTTAATCCCTTTTGACAGTGAGAATGTTTGAGTTATTTTGTCTGATCCTTAGGAGTCAGGCAACTTAGTAGTAGTGGTAGTAGTCAAGTCTTTTCTGGAGCATCTTTCTGGGAGATACCTGATAAGTATTCATGATTCTAAAAGACAAGTAGATGAATGCTCTCTAATTCATGTTTATCAAGAGCAATAATTACTACATTTTACATATCCATTCTGGGATAATGTATGCATGCATAAAAATAAACACATTTCCAGTTCAATGAATTCTTGTCAGAAGAATGATTCTGGGACTGTAAGCCAAGCTTTTGTCTATTATTAACCAAAGTACTTCATTAAGTATCAGGGAAGAAGGCATTGAAGGTACATTTTGTAAAGAGAAATGACTTCATTACAATGAGTTGTTTTTCAAAGTTTTTCCATGAGATCAGGAAAATAGCTTTGCATTATACCTGCAAGTATATGTTTAGAAAAGTATTTTAAACAGCTAACATTTATAAAAGTTTCTGTTAAGAGGAACTAAAGTGATTGAAATTTGATTATTTTTTGTGTGGCACTGTGAATACCACTTCTTTCTTAGTAAAGTGATAGAGATTTCAAGAGCAAGCTTTTTATTTCCTTATAATGATTTTCAGACTGAAGTCACATCTCTAACTTGAACTTCACATGCAGATCAAACTTCCTCTTTGAAACAGTTACTGAGGCTTTTTGTCCTTCTTGGGAATGGCTAATGAAGCTAGACTCTCTTCTAAATTTACCAAAATGTTTTCACATGGGGAATAGAAATATTGCAATAAGAGGGAATGATAAAACAAACCTACACTTTTTCTAATGATGTGTCAGTGAAAAATATTATCTTTTGACATACACATTGGAGAAAACATTCTACTAAAGAAGTAAACTTAGTCTTCTGTACCTAAAGTGGGATATTGCTCATAGCTCAGGATGATATACTTGCTCTTAACCCCCCTGCCTACCAAACATCTATGTGTACATATAAGTCCCCATATCTACAGTATTTCTTCAGATTTGTTTTCTTCAATGTTTCCCTTTTATTTTCATTTTTAAGCATATGCAAAATATCTAAATGACTGTGTTTTTTCAGAATTTCTTTAGGGTTACAAATCTATAGATAACTTAAATCAGAACTCTAATTTGTGTAGCAGGGAACCTTTATTTTTGTAATCTAATTTTTTGTAATCTAATTTTTTGTAATCTAAATGATACCTCAGACATACTTATGAATAGCAAGTTGGTGATTTGCCATCAGCAGCTCTGGCTCTTCAGCTAACTTCCTGAGTGGCCTGTTTCACTGGTTTCTGACCAAGTCCCCATTCTTACTCCTGTGTTGCTTGCTCCAAATTTCATATGGATGTGGGGATGTTGGCAGAAGATGGTGTTAACCTAAAATAATCAAAAGAGCCAGAATCTAGTTTAAGGAGTGTTTACTTAAGCACAAAGTTTGAGTATGGGCTGCATGGGAAACAGATTCCAAAGTATAGAAGTCAGTGTTCCAAAGTGTAGAAGTTTGGGATCATTTATACAGACAGAGCTCAGGGAAGCTTACCAGAATTTCAGCATCTTTTTATATAAGACTTAATAATGCACAGTTACAATAATCTGATTTGTCATAGTGGTCTTTTGCTTTTGGGAAAGATATATTTAACATTCCACAATGAAGGTGTAAACATCATGAGGTCTTGGGCACTGTCTGGTCTGAGTTACATACTGGACAATAAAGGAGGCAGTTCATCTATAACAGATCAGTGATTGAAAGAGCCGGGAGTTCTGGTCTCTGGTGTCTCCTACCCATTTATAGAACAAGACCAATGAGGGAGAGAATTCATCTATAATCTAAGAAGCAGAATTGCAAACGTGCTACTTGACTTAAGGTCTTAACTACCTTCTTGGCATAATAAGTCTACAGGGTTCCGAAATTTTATTTTCTTTTAACAATGGCATAGCAGATTGGGCAAGTTGCCAGTACAACTGTAAATAAAGATGACCAAAGTTCAGGAGGGAGGGGGAGAGGTAGGTGAGTGGCAATCAAACAGTAGTGCATCGATCCTAAAGTACAGAGGGCAGGCAGGGAGGCATGGATCTGAAATGCACAGACCACTTTAGTTGGCTTCATAAACCCTAAAAGCCAGTTTGACAGAAAATGACTACTTGTTCCGGCGGAAAACTGCTTTCCAAGCACAAGCTTTATAAAACCTTTCATCAGGCCTGGTAGAGTTCAATGAATGAAAGGAGGGGCAGTGCAGAGGCACAAAGTGTCAGACCATAAAGGCCGGCCTGAAAAATCCTTTGAAATACCTACTGCTAGTGATGTTGCAGAAGCAGGTGACATTAGAAGTTGAAGTCAGAGAAATTTATTTGATTTTATTTCATTGTGGTAAGAACACTTAACATCTACCCTCTTAACAAATTTTCAAATGTATCATACAAATTGGAGCCCTCATACACTATTGGTGGGAGTGCAAAATGGTGCAGATGCTATGGAAAACAGTTTAGAGATTGCTAAAAGAAAATAAAAAAATAGAACTACCATATGATCCAGTAATCTCACTTTTGGTAATTTATCCAAAATAATTGAAATCGGGATTGTGAAGAGATATTAGCACTCCTATGTTCATTGCAGCACTAGTCACAATAGCCAAGATGTGGTAGTCAGAGAAACTATTAAGTGGAAGGCTGATAGGGTGTGTGGTATAGACTTACAGGGGGTTTTGAAATAACTGCAGCATATGCCAGCTGGGTGGCATGCTGGGAGGGAAGGGGCTGAGTTGAGGGTGAGTGGATTCAATAGGAAAGAGAGCAGTGAAGAGAACCAGAACGTCGGATTAAGGAGTACAGTAAAAAATATATATCACATTTGGAGGGAAACGTGGAAAATTCAAATAAGTCCTAGAATGAAGTAGCTATCCCAGGCTACAGGTCATATCCAAAAGTACATGTGCTGGGTGAAGTGTAGGGGTACAGGGAATAAATCATGGATGCATCAAGCACATTAAGGCATTGTGGGACAAATGAAGCAGAGCATAATGAAAAAGCATCTAGCCCAGGTGAAACAAGCTTGGTGGGAATGAAGTGGGGAAATGGGCCCCACTAAGTTGACTAGGATACCAGCCAAGTCATCAGTAGCTTGTGTTTTGTAGGCGGTGAGTGGCTCCATGGCCTCTCAGGGCCACTGGAGCACTTGGCAATTTATCTTTGGTGTTTGTGGCTTCTAAGACCCTTTCCAAGACATAGCCCAATAGTGGTTTTGCTCACTAATTGTAGGGCAGGCTGAAGAGTGCACAGATATTTAGTGTTCAAGGCAAATAACTGAGATGGATATGGATTGGATTTAAAGATTATATTCTGTATAGGCAAAATTATAGTTTATACATAAATAGGTAAGGATAGCTCAGTAAACCATTCTCAAGTTGAGCGTTTTAGAGTGGACCCTGCCATTGTCCTTCTGTAACCCTAATTTGTGCTAGTACAGGTATTATTAAGTCATAAAAAGATGAAACTAAAACATTTAATGAGAAGATGTACTACCGTGTAATAATTTGTGACTACACAGTGGGCAGCCTGGGTTTTATCTTTATTTGATCCAGTCAGTGTTGTCCAAGTATTCTTTGTGGCCAGATAAGTATTCAGAGCAAGAACAGCATGGTTCTTGTTCCATTGGAGGTACATAAGATTGAAAGGTGATAAAATAATTTATAATGGGGAAACATAAGACCAAAAATGACACAAAACTATTCTTACTAAAACAATTTAAAAATGCAGTTAAAGACCATGGCTAAACAAAATTTTCTAAATTTTAGTTGTCACCATGGTATATGTAAATATTTGTATGGGCAAAAACAGAGAATAGTGGTAAAGTAATTATTTTTCCTCAAATTTCCGTACACCAGTGAATGGAATTGGTATTAGTCTCATAAAAAACAAACAAACAAAAAAATCAAAACATGATTCTCTGTTGAGATATTCTGAAGAAAAGAAAGGAAGGTAGTGATGGGATCTGGAATGTTAGTACTTGGAAAATGTCTCTTTCTACAAAATAATTAGACAAAGTGTCATAGTCTGTTTTTGCTGTTATAAAGAAATACCTGAGACTGGGTAATTTATAGAAAAAGAGGTATATTTGACTGATGGTTCTGCAGGCTATACAAGAATCATGGCACCAGCATCTGCTTCTGGTGACGGTTTCAGGGAACTTCCGTGTATGGCGGAAGGTGAAGGAGAGCCGGCCTGTGCACCGATCACACAGCAAGAGATTGGAAGCCAGAGAGAGGATGGGAGGTGCCAGCCTCTTTTAACAACCGCTTGTTGGCGGAGCTGATAGAGTGAGAACTCACTTGCTACCAGGAGGACTGGCACCAAGTCATTCATGAGGGATCTGCCCCCATGACCACAACTCCTCCCACTGGGCGCCACCTCCACCATTGGGGATCAAACTTCAACATGAGATTTGGAGGGGACAAATATCCAAACTATATCACAAAGCTTTTCCTTTTCTTCGTGGGTGATTGTTCATTCTTTCTGGATGTCCCAGAGTTAACTATGAAGTTCCACAGGTACTGTTGAAAGTTGCCTTAAATCTCCCAGAATCACTGCATTGTCCCCCTACAAGAAGATGTTGACTCTCATAAATTCTTTTCTAGAAGAGTGAACTTGTTCCCACTGTATGTAATTTACAGCCAGAGAATGAGCCGCTGGCACAGTCATTGACTGAACACTCCCCTGTCTGCGGGGATCTGGTAGGAGTAGGTAACCTGGATGGAGCAGACACTTCTCATTATAGGGGATCAGCAGACACTGCCATGCCACAGGACAGCCCATTCCCTGAAAGATAGGGAAATTCCAAATGGGCCCTCTTAATTGATCAGCCTGCCTAAATGCATCTTTCAGGGATTGCGTTTTGTTTACTTTGGTATTCTGAATGCAGCCTGTTTTCTCTCAGCAGTTTCTCTTAGCTCCTTGTTCTTAATCTGCATCAAATACACACTATTTGCTGATTGCTTTTGTTAAACCCTTAAAATCTTACATAATGTGTCAGGAGCTTCGCTTTTATGTTTCTGTTCCATTCTGTGGCAAGGTCATTTGCCATACACCTAACATTTTTAATAAGTGAAATATTAAATCTATCAGAATTTTGGAGATTTAATGTTTACCTACCCATGATATTTTAGTTGTGCTATATAAATATATCTACCAATATTTTGATTGTGTACACAGTATAGGTGTCAAAGAGCACAGAAATAAAACAAATATTTTTTATTTTGTGGAAAGCTTTTGTAAAATGAGAATTATTTCTGAACCAAAGAAGGGCAGAGTATAATTTGATGGTAGAACCTTGCATACAATCACCCCTAAGATCAGAAAGAGGAAATGTGAAGCCCGATTTTGATGGGCCATGCATGCTTAGTGATGTTGAAAAGATAACCAGAGTTTGTACACTAGATATTGCAAAGATTCCACAAGTTCAAACGTTTGACTCACCAGACTCAACAGAGAATATTCTTGTCAAGTTTTTATTTACAGGAAAATAGTGCAGCAAGAGAAACAGTGCAGGCAAGCATTGAGAGTCTGATAGGCATCCAGGTGCAAACTTTGCAGGGTCCTTATTTGCCTAAGGACATACTTTGACTGAATTAAACTACCAAGTCTGTTAGAAATCTGAGCAGAAGTTAAGTTCCCAGAGGCTGGTGTTTTTTCCCCTCTGGTCATGTAGTCAAGCTAGGCTAACAAATTTCACCTGGTGAAAACCATCAGTAAACAAACTGGCCCTGGAGGGTCTCCAGGGGAGTTTTGAATGTTAAACTGCATGTCATAAATCCCACTGCTTTCATCTTGGCCAAAGGTCAAAGCTAACATCCATAGATCCCAGAGATAAAGATTGACATTTCGCAGCTTAATTGCAGATTAACTTCATTCTATACAGTTACTTATTTTTTTACATATCCCAGGAAGAGACATTTGAATATATATCTAAGTCAATTAGTGATAAATTCTCCCAGGGAAGAAAAGATGAATGTCCATAAAATTCTACAGCTAGAGAGTGAGCCAGAACTGGAACTTGGGTCTCCTGTATTTAATTTTGATATTTTCCCCATTAATCTCTACTCTGAATCCTCATAGTTTAGAATCAATACACCTTCCTTTAAAGCATAAAACTAGTTCTTTGTCAGATATGCTGTCTTAGTCTGTTTTGTGTTGGTATAAGAGGATACCATAGACTGCATAATTTATAAAGAAAACACATTTATATCTCACAGTTTTAGATGCTGGAAGTCCAACATCAAGGTGCTACCGTCTGGTGAGGGCCTTTGTGCTGTGTCATTCCATGTCAGAAAGTAGAAGGGCAAAGAGCACACAAGAGAGGGCCGAACTCTCTTTTAGTGGGAGCCCACTCTTTCTATAACCTATTCCTGAGATAAAAGGCATTAATCCATTCGTGAAGGCAGATCTCTCATGACCTAATCACCTCTTAAAGGTGACTCTTGTGACCTAACCTACCTCTCAACACCGTTGCATTGGGGATTGTTTCCAACACGTGAACTTTGGGGAACAAATTCAAGCCATAGAATTCTACCCTGGGCTCCCATAATTCATGTTCTTATTACATGAAAAATACATTCATTCTATCTCTATAGTCCTAAAGTCCTAACTTGTTCCAGCATCAACTCAAAAGTCTAAAGTCCAGATTCCAGATATGAATCAGATATGGGTGAGACTCAAGGTAAAATTCACCTGAAGGAAAATTCCTCTCCCCCAGTAGGCCTGTGGAATTAACAAGTCATGTGCTTCTGTGCTTCCAAAGTACAGTAGTGGGATAGGTTTAAGATAGATAGTCCCATTCCCAAACAAAGACACAGGCAAGAAGAAAAAGGGAACCGGTCCCAAGTAAATCTAAAACCCAACAGTAAAACAATATTGTCTTAAAGTTGGAGAATTATCCCCTTTGACTCCATGTCCTGCATCTTGGGCACACTGGGGTCAGTGTTGGGCCCCTAAAGCCTTGGTCAGCCCTGCCCTATGGCTTTGCTGGGCTCAGTGCCCCCAGCAGCTCTCACTGGTTGGAGCTTCATGACTGCTGCCGGAGTTACGGGCTAGTAGATCTACTGTTCTAAGGTCTCCGAGGTAGCTGTGCTCCCCTGGTTCCAGTAGGCATTGCCCTGATAGGGGCTTTATGTGCAGGCTCTGCCCCTGCAACAAGTCTGTGCCTGGGCCACCATATTGTCACAAAATCAACTCTAGGTGGAGGCCTCACAGCTTGTGCACTCGTCATTTCTGCAAAGTCAGCACATGTGGACATTGCCAAAGCCCACAGCTTGCACCCTCTGGAGTTGTGGTACAAACCACATCTGGGCTTTCTGGATCCATAAGGCTCTGGAGCAGCCAAGAGCCTCCAGATCTCTGAAATATCTTCAGAGTTTTTCTCCCACCGTCTTGATGAATAGCAACTGGCTCCCTTCTATTGGCACTAATCTCCTTAGCAAAAGGTCCCTTGGCCACACCCTTGGTTTGTTTTCCTAAACATGCCTTTTCACTGTTTACATGGCCAGCCTCTAAAGAGTGAAAAGGTTATGAATTTTCAAAATCTTTCCATTCTGCTTCTCTTTTAATTATAAATTCCATCTTTAAATAATTTCTCTCCACCTGCATTTTACTATATGTAGTTAAAAGTAGCCATGCAGCTCCTTCCATATTTTGCTTAGAAATTTCTTCTACCAGGTATCCAGTTTATGGCTCTTAAATTCTATCTTCCATAAAGCCCCTGGACATGGGCACAATTTAGCCTATTTTTTTTTCTTTTTACTTTATAACAAGGATGGCTTTTACTCCAATTTCCAATACCTTCTCATTTCCATTTGAGTTTTCATCAGAATGGACTTTACTGTCCATATTTTACACTCTGATCACAACCACCTAAGTGATCCCTAATAAGATTTAGGCTCTCCCTATAGCTCTTGTCTTTTTCTGAGCTCTCACCAGAATCACCTTGAACACTCCATTCAGGGCAATACAGTCTTTTTCTAGCCTGATCATTCAAAAATCTTCCAGTTTCTACCTATTTCCCAGTTCCAAAGCCACTTTCACATTTTCAGTATTTGTTACAGCAACAGCCCCACTTCTTCATACTAATTTTCTGTCTTAGTTTTGTGTTGCTATAACAAAATACCATGGGCTGGGTAATTTATAAAGAAGAGAATTTATTTCTTACAGTTCCAGAGGCTGAGCAGTTCAAGGTTGAGGGGCCTGCATCTGGGGAGGATCTTGTTCTTGTGTCATCCCATGGCAGAAGGTGGAAGGGTAGGAGAGCACACTGGAAAGACAGAGGAAGGGCCACACTTGGTTTTATCAGGGACACATACCACAGATAAGTAACCCACTCCAGCAAGAAAGGCATTAGTCCATTCATGATGGCTGAGCTCTTGTGACCTTATCACCTCTTAAAGGTCTCACCTCTCAACAATGTTGCATTGGGCATTAAGTTTCTAACACATGAACTTTGGGGATCACATTCAAACCACAGAACATACCCATATTGTAGAAACCAGAAAGAAACCTTCAACCGCTACTATATTCAAAAGGAATAAAAAGTCATTTATAGAAAAAAAATATAATGCTTTTAAAAATAAATAGTACCAGATTCATATTAGCAAAAATTTGTTACTTTATTAGTAAATTTTATTTTATTAGCAAAATTTCTTTATCATTGAAGTAACTCTGAAAATTTGAGATGTAGTAACTATTTTCTCAACAAATAATGATCAAATATATCTTTGATTTTTATTTCTTAGCCCTATAAAAATTATAAAAAGGTATGCATGTTAAAAGAAATCTAATAGAATGAGATAATAAAGTACTAAAATTGTATTTTGTACCATATGTTGTAATAATGCAAATGTCATCTGTACTTAATATATCCTATATACATTTATAGATATGTCCTATATCTATAAATATATATTTATATACTTGATTTGAAGATAGATTTGTTTGAGCATTTTAAATTTCTCTAGAACTTCAGAAGAAATCAACTCTTAGAAATTTCATACTATGAAAAATAAGGCTTCACACAAATCTATAACATATTTGGTTAGTTTCTGAAAGACAAATGGTTCATTTTTAGTAAGGAGAGGTTTATAATTGAGATATAACCTTGAAAACAAGAAGTGAGAGCAAAATAAACTGCCCAGAATAGTTATCAACAACATGTGCATTTGAGATAATCACATGAGCATTTTTACTTCTGATTATGTTGCTTTTCCATCTCCTGCTAAGCTTTTTCTGGACAAGCAAATAAATGATCAATTTAGAATCACGTTACATTCAAAATGGACAAGATTGTGAGATCATGCTTGAACCAGCAGTCCGGTTTAAAGGATTCAAACTTGCACTTGGAGACTACTGAAACATTTCTACAAAAGCATATTTTTCTGTGATTGATCTGGAAAGCAAATCAATAACTCAGAGAAAAGGGACATGTAAGAGGAGACAAAGGGACAACATGATTGTCTAAAATCTATGATTAAACCCTTGACAACTCCCAAATAGTTGAGTGCATTTTCATAATCCTGATGAGGCCGGATCTTCAGCCAAGGGATAACTGTAGAACTGCCCCTCTTAGGATGAGGGTGGGTTGGATTACTGAGGGTAAGTCAGCTCTTCTTCTGTTATGGGCCTAGTCACTTATATCCTTGTGTCTCAGGCTAAAAAAATGACCTTATCATTTGTATCTGTATGAAAGTAAAGGTTGACATTCTAGGGAATGAAATAATAAACACTCTGGTCCTATTAACTTATTCAAACTACTTTAATGATGTTGTCTGCTTTAATGGTACTTGCTGTTGCTCATGAACTCTTTTTTAATTCTATAACCTGAAAGCAAATCACTGCTAAGATTATTTTGCCTAATAATTCCAGATCTTTGCAGTACTTTCCTATTGAAATTAGGTTTATATTTTTCTTCTTTTCTTGAAGCCTTATGGTATGAATTAAATACATGGATTCATGAATTTTCATATGCTTGAAATGAGAGATTTTGAACTGGTGGGTCACACAGGATAGTTTTTCTGTGGCTACATTAAAATTATTAAAATTAAAATTATTTTAGTTTGCTGCCAAGATGTAAACATTGGAAGGCTTTACTTAAGAATATACTTTTCTGGCTCTTCCTTAAAATTCAAGGGTCCTGGCAGCACTGGGTGTCAACTCCTGCATGGTCTCAGCCAGCCATTGCGGAATAGCTATTGCCTCCTGCAGACTGGGCAGTTGTATCCCACTTTGTCCCAGATCCTTTTTGATCCATCTCACTATGTGTGGCATATTCCTAAGACCTGTGGGCACTGGTACAGATGATCAGAAGAAGCTCAGTCACTATCTATTTCTTCCCATGTAGATCATTTTTAAAAAATTTAGAAGCATTTAGTCATACACACTGAGTTTACATTCTTTACATTCTCAATGCCCAAGTTTTGTCCTAGTGGCTGAAGCATCTCTCTGATAAATAAGTCCCCGTATCCCAATATCTGAATTCCATTCCAACATGGGCATTTTTTTTCTGAGAAATGAGAAAAATATGTTATGAATTTTTGCTAACTCATTTATATATGATGAGTGTGTTAGGGGTCCCCAAGACCACCCCAGGTTTGGTGATTTGCTAGGAGGATTTACCAGACTCAGTGTATAGTTGTGCTCAGTGGCTAAGATTTATTACAGCAAAGGAAACAAACTAAAATCTGCAAGGAGAAAAGACACATGGGACAAAGTCCAGAGGAAACTGGATGCAAGCATCCAAAGGTCCTCTCCCCACAGAGTAACGTAGCATATGCTAATTTTTCTAGCTTCAGATTATGACAATACATGTGAAATATTGTCTATCAGGGAAGCTCATTATAGATTTAGGCTCCAGAATTTTTATTAGTGGATGGTCATATAGGCCACTGTCATGCTGAGTAGATATTCTATTCAGACCAATTATCTGGGAGAGAGCATTGGCAATCAACAGAGAGACAATAGGAGACAGCCAAAGTGAAGGAGAGCTAAGTGGGCAACCCACTCAGCAAAATCAGAGGTACTCAAGGAAGGTCCCTGCATGTGGGGAAGTTTCAGAAGAAAGAACCCCAGGGCTCCACACTTCCCCTGTGGACATTGCAAATGGAGCTGCAGGAGGGTCCCTCCACTGCAGCAGGCTTCTGGTCTGATATAGGGAGCTGACTATACAGCTGCATTCCTCTGGAGAGAAGGCACAGTGGGGTCCTGTTGGTTCCCAAACCATGAGTGCTGCAGCTGGTGCCTTTTTGAAGTCCCAGCCCTAAAGTGCTGCATTTACCCAGGGGTCATATATGCTGCTGCACCCTCCACCCTCCCCATTACCCCTGCCAGGCCAGAGAGGGAGTGGGGAGGCTAGGCACTCTCACACACCTTGTGGTTGGATGCCATGTGCCCCACCCCCACCACTGGGGGACCTGGACAGAGCAGACTCACTTGGACCCAGCTGCCACCTGAGTGGCTCTACCCAGTCACAGCTATTGTGGCACCTGAGTGGAGTATGTGCCGATGGCCTGTGGGTGTGGGTGCCAACTTCACTGTTTGGGTAGCACTGTAACCAGTGCACCGGGGTGGGATGAAAGTCTATGCCACCACAGCTGCCACATAGAGATTGCCCATTATGCACCCACCACATAACCACCACTCATACACCAAGCTCTACCTACCCATGACAACCACTGGGGAATGAAAAATTTGCTAATGAGATAGATAATGTAAGAAAAATCATAAAAAAGATTCTGGAAATTAAAGAGTTACTTAGAGAATTCCAAAATATAGTGGAAAGCATTAACAACAGACTAGACCAAGCAGAAGAAAGAATTTCAGAGCTTGAAGACAAGGCTTCCAAATTAATCCAGTTAGTCAAAAATGAAAAGCAAAGAATCAAGAAGAAAGAACACTCTCTCTGAGAAATATGGAATTAGGTAAAGTGAACAAATATAATAATCATAGATATCCCTGAAGGAGGAGAAGAAAAATCAAAAGGCATGGAAAACCTACTTGAGGGAATATTGCAGGAAAACTTCCCTGATATTGCTAAAGAGATAGACATCCAGATACAAGAATGTCAGCAAACACTTGGAAGATTCAAGTTGAATAGGACATCACCAAAGCATATAGTCATCAGTCTGGTCAAAGTGAAAGTGAAGGAGAAAATCCTACAAGCTGGGTGAAGCAATCCCAAACAATGCCAACCTCCTGTGGAGAGTCTCATAGAGCCCCCAACTCAAACTTCTAACAAGAATATGGGGAACAATGCACCACCCCACATGAAGATCATCCAGCACCAGCTTGAACTGTGACAAAGAAGATTGGGACAAAATAGAACAGGTACACTACTGGCTCTCAGTGCACCCTCTCTTCCCCTGTCAGGTCAACATTCCAGAGTAGGACACAAAAACACCATCTAGGGACCTTTCCCTCTTCTCACTATGTAGGATAGTTCCCAGAAAAGGAGAACAGGTGCCCTGCAAACCTTTTAGCACTGAACTAAGAGAAGACGATTCATATAAGAAGAAACTAGCAAAAGAACCCTGGCAACATGAAAGAAAAGCCAGTTTGACACCCCAAGGGATCACAATGGAGCTATAGTAGTAGATTCCAACCAAGAAGAAATTGTCAAAATGATACAAATGGAATTCAGAATATGGATGGCAAATAAAATGAATGGAATTGAAGAGAAAGTTGAAAATGACGACAACAACAACAAAAAAGAAGCCAAAAATATTTCAGGAAATCAGTGAAATAACTGAAAGTCACTACAGAGCTAGACAACATAAGAAAGCATATAATAGAATGTAAAGAAATAAAAGACTCATTTAGGGAATTTCAATACACAACACAAATCTTCAGTAACAGACTAAACCAAGGAGAAGAAAGAATCTCAGAGCTAGAAGACAAGGCTCTTGAGCTACCATAGTCATTCAAAGATGCAGAAAAGAGAATAAAGAAGACTGAGCAATAACTTAGAGAAATATGGGACTATGCAAAGTCAATTGATATGCAAATTATAGATATCCATGAGAGAGAAGAAAGAGCAAAAAATATTAAAAATCTATTCAAGGAATTTATTGAGGAGAACTTCCTTAGTATTGCCAGAGATTCAGACATCTAGGTACAAGATAGTTATTGAGCAACAGTAAGATGCTATTCATAGCAAATAGGACATCTCCAAGACACATAGTCATCAACCTGGCCCATGTCAAAATGAAGGAGAAAATTCTACAAGTAGGAAGATGAAAACAACTAACCTACAAAGGTAAACTCATAGGCTAACATCAGACTTCTCAGTGGAGACCTTACAAGCCAGAAGGGATTGAGGCTCTATCTTTAGTGTTCTTAAACGGAACAACTGCCAGCCTAGTATTTCGTGTCCTGCAAAACTAAGTTCCATAATTTATGTAGAAATAAAGACTTTTCCAAACAAGCAAACACTGAGGGAATTTGTCACATCAGACCTATCCTACAGAAAATACTCAGAATTGCATTGATATGCAATCTACCATGACTCAGGGGACTTCATCCCAGGGATGCAAGGATGGTTTGACATACATAAATCAATAAATGTGATTCATCACATAAACAGAAGCAAAAACAAAGATCATATGATCATCTCAATAGACACAGAAAAAGAAAAGCATTTGACAAAATCCAGCACACTTTTATGATAAAAATCCTCAACATACTAGGCATAAAAAGGATATATCTTAAAATACAAAAGCCATAGATGACAAACTCATAGCTAACATTATACTGAATGGAGAAAAGTTGAAATCATTCCCCCTAAGAACTGGAACAAGACAAGGGTGCCCACTGTCACCACTTCTAAACATAGTGCTGTAAGTCCTAGCCAGAGCAGTCAGGCAAGAGAAAGAAATAAAGGGCATCCAAATCAGGAAAGTGGAGGTCAAATAATTTTTTCCCCTGGTGATATGATCTTGTATAGAGAAAATCCTAAAGTCTGCACCAAAAGACTCCCAGTATTGATAAGTAATCCAGTAAAGTCTCAGGTTATAAAATTAATGTACCCAAATCTGGAGCATTTGTACACACTAAAACAGCCAACTTGAGAGTCAAATCAAGAACTAAATACTATTTATTATAGATGTAAAGACAATTAAACATATAGGAATATACTTAACTAAGGAGGTGAAAGATTTATGCAAGGAGAACTTCGAAACACTGATAAAAGAAGTCATAGATAGCACAAACAAATGGGAAATCATTCTATGCTCATGGATTGGAAAAAACATTGTTAAAATGACCATACTGCCCAAAATGATTGAAAGATTCAGCACAATTCCCATCAAAATACCAATGTCATTTTTCACAGTCCTAAAAGAAAAAATTCCGAACTTTGTATGGAAACAAAAAGAGCCCAAATGGCCAAAGAAATCCTAAGCAAAAAGAAGAAATTTGAAGGCATCACATTACCTGGCTTTAAATTATACTAGAAGGCTGTGGTAACCAAGACAGCATGGGCCTTGTGTAAAGGTAGACACATAGACCAATGGAACAGAATAGAGAACCCAGAAAAAATCCAAATACCACCTGATCTTTGACAAAACAGACAAAAACATACACTCAGGAAAGAACTCCCTATTCAATAAATGGTGCTGGGAAAATTGGATGACCACATGCAGAATAATGAAACTGGATCCCTATCTCTCATATATATATTGGTTAACTAAAGATGCATTAAATACTTAAATTTAAGACCTGAAACCATAAAAATTCTAGAAGAAATCTTAAGAAAACACTTCTAGACATTGGCCTAGGCAAAGAAGTTTAAGACCCCAAAAGGAAATATGGCAACCACAAAAATAAATAACTGTCAATTAATCTAAAAAGTTTCTGCACAGCAAAGGAAATAATCAAGAGAGTAAATGGACAACCTGCAGAATGAGAGAAAATATTTGCAAACTACATCTGACAAAATACTAACATCCAGAATCTACAAAGACCTCAAATTTGCAGTTAAAAATAAGTAAGCCCATGAAGAAGTGGGCAAAAGACATGAATATATGTTTCTCAAAAGAAGATAGACAAATGGTCAACAAACATGAAGAAAATGCTCAACAGCACTATGAAGGAAATGCAAATTAAAACCACAATTAGGTATCACCTTACCCTCTCAGAATGACCATTATTAAAAAAAATGAAAAAACAATAGATGTTGGCACATATGTGGTGACAACGGAATGCTTATACACTGTTGATGGGAATGTAAACTATTACGACCTCCCTTGAAAACAGCATGGTGGTTCCTCAAGAACTACATGTAGACCTACCATTCCATCTAGCAATCCCAGTACTGGGTATATACCCAAAGGGAAAAAAGTCATTTTACAAAATTTCTCTTGCACCTGAACATTTATTGCAGCACAATTCACAATTGCAAAGACATCGAATCAACTTAATTGCCCATCAACTGATATGTGAATAAAGAAAATATGGTGTATATACGTATATATACACACATGTATATATACATATATACATCATGGATTACTACTCAACCATAAAGAGGAATGAAATTATGTCTTTTGCAGCAATCTGGATGGAACGAGAATATTATCCAGTGAAGTATCTCAGGAATGGAAAAACAAATACCACATGTTCTCACTTATAAGTGTGAGCTAAACAAGGAGTATATATGGTCATAAAGTGGCATAATCAACATTTAAAATTAAGAAGGGAGGGTGGGATGTGGGTGGGATGAAGGTGAGAGATAAAAATCTACCTATTGGGTACAATGTACACTATTCTCATGACAGGCACACTGAAATCCCCAGTTTCAGCATTATATAATTTATCCATATAACAAAAAACACTTGTACTCCCTACATCTATTGAAACTAAAACAGAACAAAACAAAACAAAAACAACAATAACAAAACCCCCCAAAAGCCCAAAATGTCCACATTCGAATCTCTGGTACCTGTGAATATGTTACCTCACATGACCAAAGAGACTTCACAAATGTGATTAAGGTTAAGGACCTTGTGATGAAGAGATTATTCTGGGTTATCCAGGTATGCCCAAGCTGATAAAGAATCCTTCAAAGTAGGATTTTTCAATGTGGAAGAGAGGGTAGAGAGATGTGACAGAAGAAGGACTTGGTCCACCATTGCTGGCTTTGTTGATGGAAGAAGGGGCCCATGAGCCAAGGAATGTGGCAACCTTGAGAGACTGGGAATGTCTGCCAGCTGACAACAAGCACAGAAATAGGGACATTGCTCCTGCAACTGCAAGCAAGTGAATTTTGCCAACCACCCAAATGAGCAAGAAACTGGACCCTCCCTTAGATGCTCCAGAAAGAAACACAGCCTTGCTGACACCTTAGTTTTCACCCAGTGAAATTTGTGTTAGCATCCTGTCCTCACCTACAGAACTAAAGGATAATAAATTTGTGTTGTTAAACTGTTATGTTTTTGGCAATTTGTTATGATAGCAATAGAAAGCTGTAGAGAGTCCTTTGTAATGTTTTTATTTCAAATGTCTCCCACTCTGTCTTGCTTTTCATACTTTTTTAAGGGTGTGATTTTAATAGTTCTTAATTTTTAAGAAAACAAAATATAGTTAGTGGTTTTTATGCCCTGTGTAAGAAATCTTTACCTACCTCAAGGTCATAAAGCATCGTTATGTATTTTCTTCTAATATTTGTATTTTAACTGTCATATTTGGTTAATCATTCATCTGGAATTAAATTTTTGTTTATGGACTGAGATAAGGGTCAAGATTCATTTTTTCACTGATGAATATGTAATTGAGAGAGGGAAACTTCCTGTAGTATGTTCTTGTGTTGGTAAGATGGCATGGGGTCTACTAATTCTCCCTTTTCTCCTACTTTACCAATTGTCTCTCTTTACTCCTACATGCAACAACGTTTATTAAGAATATGAGTCTTTCTAAACAGTATTGTTTTGTCATCTGGGTCACAAATCAGATGATAATATGTTTAGATCTCTTTCTAGCATCTCTATTCTGGTCCATTAGTCCATTAGTTTATACTAACACAAATACCTCTTTGACTTCAGTCTTTTTTTTTATTTTTATTTTTGTAATTACAATGGATATTTTTCTAGTAGTTTAAGTCATCCAGCTTTTTTCTTCTTCCTAAAGATCTTCTAGGCTATTCTTTGCCCTTTGCATCTCTATATAAATTTTATCATTAGTCTGTAAATTTCCACAGAAAAATTGCTTGCATTTTAATTAAAATTACCTCGAACCTGAAGACTGATTTGGGAAAAACTGGTATCTCTACAATGTTGAATGATTTAATCTATGAACATGTTATAGGCATGCATTTATTTAGATCATTGTTAATTTCTCTCAAAATTTTATAGTTTTTATTGTATAAAGCTTACTTTTTAGATTAAATTTGTTCCTACATATATGATGTTTTTGAGACTATCATAGAAAGAATCTTTATAAAATATTATCTTATGTTTTTGTTGGTGTATAGAAACATTTTTCATATTGACCTTTTATTAAGCATATTTGAAAATTTATTAATTATTTCCTAGGTTGTTTTTCAGACACAGTCATATTGTCTGTGAATAATGGCATGTTTATCTCTTCCTTTCTAATTCTTATAATTTTATTTTTGTTGACCAAAAGCACCGGCAAAAGCATTTGTACAAAATTGAAAGAAAGGATTTGCTAATATTTTGTTTTGGATTTTTGAAATTATGTTTGAGAGAGATTAACTTTTTTCATTTTTTCTAATGTCTTTGTAAGATTTGGTCTTCAAAGTTATGTTAGCCTCAAAATAAAAAAAGGGAATGTAAGAGTATGTAAAAATTTGATGTTTTTCTAACTCTACTGTTTGGAAGGATTCACTGGTGAAGTCAACTATAGCTGATGACTTCTTTGTGGAAAGGTTTTTGATAGATTTTCAATTTATTTTCTACTTTTGATGAATGTTCACCCTTGAAATAGATTTTCAATTTCTTCTTGTTTGCCTTGGTAAGATGTGTTTTTCCAAGGAATTTTACGTAATTGTACACTATTTTGACATATAGTCATGTATAATATCGTTCTTATTTTAATGTCTGTAGGATCTGGACTAATTCACTTCAGATGTTGGTAACTTGGGTTTTCTCTTTTTAAAATTGCCAGCGTTCCTAAGGCTTTAAGACTTTTATCCTTCTTTTCAAAATTAGTTTTAGTCTTTGTCAATATTTCTTCCTATTGCTTGCTTGTCTTTTGGCTATATTTTAAAAGTAGAACAACAACAAAGACAACAATTTTCCTGACAGATTGGGTGTGGGGCATGGGAGTAAGGAGGAGCCAAGGCTCAGAGGACTCAGAGGCTTCTGGCTTGTACATCTTTGTAGCTGGGATAGGAGGGCTGGGAAAACAGGTTATAGGTGCACACGTAGAAGTTCAGCTTTGGATATGTTAGGTTTGAGATGTCAGTTGGACTTTTAAGAGGATATGTTGAGTAGACAACTGGATATATGATGCTGGAATTTGGAAATGTGCCTGGACTAGAGATGCAAAGGTGAGAATCATCCTCAGAGAAATAGTCTTTAAGACCAGCGGAATAAATGGTATCTTTAATGGAATGAGTGCAAAACAAGAAGAGAAGACCAAAATCTGGGTCCTGCAGCATTCAAAAACTGAGAAGTTTGTGTGGATGAAATAGAACAAGCAATGAAGACTGGAGAGGATCAGCATGGGGGATGTCTTCGAACCCAAGTTAATAAATTGTATAAAGAAAGGGAAGAGATAAAATTTGTCAAATGCTGTTGCTCTGCTGAGTAACACGAGGGCTGAGAATCAACTACTGGAGTTGGAATATGGAGATCATTGAATAACTTTGGGAGCAGTTTTAATGGAGAGGTAGAAGGCAAAAGCCAGTTTGAAGAATGGAAGAATGGAACAAAAGGAATTGGAGACATTGAGTATAGATGATTTTTGATGCATTTCACTCCATGGAGAGACAAATAAATGAGGGAATGCTACTGGTGGTAGTTGGGTTAAAATAAATATTTTTAAGATAGAAGAAATAACAGTATGTTTGTTTGTGCAAGAGAGTGATCAAGTAGGAAGAAAAAAGTTGATGCAGCAGAGGAGAGAGGAAAAGCTTGTCAGAGTATGTTTTTATCTTGGTTTGGTAAGGTGATATGGAAACTAGCAATTCTCCCCTTCCTCTCCAACATCCATTCATAGAATTCAGTGGAATTCCTTATAACTGTGTATACAACACAGATTTGCTTTCAGAATACCATTATAAAATGATTCATAACAGTGTATATTGGAGATACTACAATATGTATTTTTCAGTAGAAATTAAAGAACACTCTAAAAATCCCACTCCTTTTGGCCAGTAACATCAAAATTTAGAATATAAAATAAATCAAGAAGTAAATAAAATAAATACCTAAGCATCAAATGAATAACATTAAGCTCAGGTATTTTATAATACATTAATGTCATCACCAAAGTTATTTAATATAAACTAAGGAAACACATTTACCATCAAAACACAGTGAAAGTATGGCAAAGCAACAGAGATCATCAGAGTAACTAGAAAAAACAAATTTTGGAAAATCAGGTAAGCTCTTCCAAATATATTTATGATATAACTAATTTAGCTGATAGAATTTATCATATTTATTTGGCGTCATATAATATAAAGGCAAATATCTCTACACACCCCAAGAGCTTCTGAAGGTGCCATACTTTTCCACAGTTTAATAATTGTTCACAATATGGTAATATATAATGGAAAATTGTCAACAAAATATTTGTTATAAACCTCAAAGAAATATTTGTGTCTAAAGGGGTTAAGAGTAGTGATCTGGAAATGTGCTTAATGATTTAGTTGACAAACTTTATTTCCTGTCATTCCTGATAAATGAAGCATTAATGCCTGCACACAGATAAATAGATCAAGCTCTGACCATCTCTAACATAACTAGACAAGCATATCCCAAGATGTGTGTTTTTAAAACATTGTAAGACAAGCATATTGATCATAGAGTAGTAGACTGTTAGAGTCAGAAAGGACCCTAGGGTTTATCTAATCAATGTTGTATCTGCTCAAATATACAAAGCTCATCATGCGTGGTAATGGACGCATATTTATCCTTCCAAATCTCCATCTGTATTTCTCCTAGCTTATTCAGACCAACTGCCTTTTTAACTATATATTTATATTTATCATGAACACACAAAAAATACCACATCACCAAATACTTACAGTGAACAATGAATTGAGTTCTGATATAAAATATTACCCTATAATTTTAATAGTATAATAACTGGAAAGAGAAACTCAAATAGTATGAAACTTAATATATTATAAATGAAGTCCTTGGAAATTAATATCTATTCAAGCCACTTTGAATAAAACTTTTTGTTTGGGATACATGTGTAGGGAGATGAATGAGAACTAAGCATCTTTTATAGAAAAATTAAATCAACTTTAGCTGGAGCCCCAGAGAAAAAAAGGGTAAGAAGAGACTGTCCTAATGTGGGCTTAAGTATTAGTAAATCACTTTAAGAGAGATCCTGGCAGACAGGTCACTTTCATAGAAGAAAATGATTGTACAAATTACGTATATAAAGTTCTTGGTGTAAGTATATGGTATGGCATCATTGTTTAGAAGGCAAAAAAAGTGACCACCAAAAAGGGAAATTTAAATAGATTATAATTTAGTTATGAAATTGGTTAACATGAAAATATAGACATGATTTAATATAGAGTTATAAGGAGATATATGTGTGATATGATTTTATAAGAAATATATGTGCAATATTTATACAAAGCCTTATAATTAGTTCTTATGTTAAAATATTAATAGTGATTCTTTGTAAGTAGTTAGAATATATTATTTTTATTTTTTATAACCTTCTATATTTTCTAAAGTTTTGCCATGAGTATTTCTTTTTAAAAAACTTTTAAATTCTGAATTTAGTATAATAATATATTTTCACTGTAAAAGCTTCTATTGTACCTGTGAAGTAAATATTCTTACCTTGCTGGGTGTAGACTTTCTTTCCTTTGTGTATTTACATATGCATAAATATACTGTACACAAATACCTTTAATTATAAATGGAATCATCTTACATATTTTGCTGCTTATTCATTGATAGTTTTACAGAACTTTTCATATTTGATACTTTTAGATCCAAGTCAGTAATTTTAATAAATGTTTGATATTTCATTACTATTAAAATTTAAAAAGTTAAAAAAATTCTTACTATTTGATTCATATTCAACCTTGCAGGCCATTTAAGGAGTATTATGTAGGCATTAATAAGAACTTTCCAGGACAGTTTAAAAAACCTTGGAGAAATTATTATTTAATATCAAAAACAAAGGCAGAGATAAGAAAAAAATGCAATAGGGCACGACTGAAAGACATTATTTTAAAATGTTAGTTGCAGGATCAGAAGTGACTTTTTTTCTGTGTCAAAATGTTAAGAGTGGTAGAATTGGGGTGACTTTTCTCTCACTTTATAGCTTTTTGTATTGTCAAATTTTCTATGACAGTCAGGTATTACTTTGATAATTCAAAAACTATAAAGTAAAATAAATTATTTACATGATAAAAGTCTACATTTAACTTAGTGTTGTTATACAAATTTGATTTTAAATTCTTTCAAATTTTAATTTCTAAGGGCATAAGGATCTTTGAGGAAAAGGAGGATGTCAACTCTGAAATATGGATCACGTACTTCTTTCAGGCTCTAAAAATATAATCTTTATTGTTCTAAAACTGACAATACAAAATAACAGTTGACTGAGTCTCTTGCTGTTACTGTAGCTTTTGTTTCTTGCTAAGGTATTTTATGATGAAATGAATGTAATTTTAAAATACATTCATTAATATATTACTTTAAAAAGCTTGGAGTCATGCTTCTGACAAAGAACTTAATTCTCAAATACTTTATTGCAGAATCATAGATACAATACTTAAGTATAATATGGTATATACTTATATAAAATAAGACTAGAATATTCCAATACGTATAAAAAGGGATTAAGAAGCACAGTAACTAGACAAAACCAGTGCAAAATTGTGTTTAATTGTCCTGTATACAGTTCATAGCTTTGTATTTCTTTATTTACCTCTCCTAGAGAAAGTGGAGAGAGAGCACAATTTAACCAGAGTCAAAGGATTCAAAAAGGCCTATTTCAAGGAGATACCCTGGGATACTTAAGTCCACCAGATAACTTTTTGAGCAAATGTATCCACAGATGTCTCTTTGTGTTGCCCTCTTTTTCTCTCACAAATTTTCCTGAGGTGAGCAGAAGCATTCAACAGCAAATTGTTGTTTCTTTCAAACAGAAAGCTTCTCTTGAGCTGTGTTTCCTCGGCTTCAGTGCCTTCTCTTGCATACTGATGCTGCACACAGTGATCCTGCCTTTAAAATGCAAGACACTTGTTTGCACTATGTTTTTCATCCTTTGATCCTTACCAAGCAGGTGCTTCAGTGTCACAGTCTCAAAGCTCTGGCTTAACTGATGGCCAAACTCAAAAGTACACAATCTTTCACTTGATACCGAATACATAGTATCAAGTCTTTCCCAACTCAGGCACAAGTCTCATCTTTTGGGTTAAAATCATGGCCAGCGGTTCTCAATTTAGCATTGCTTTTTTGCCTTTTGTTAGTCATTTTAAAGGAGTAAACATGTAGTGAAATTGGCTTTTCATCAATATATCAGAATTTTCAGATCCAAGCAAGTGTTAATTCCTTCAATAGTCCCCTTGGGAAAAAAAATATATCATTTTCAACAAAGATGCTTTGGCTTAGTGTTCTTCAGAGGCAATTTGCTAACTACACAAGACATTGTTTTTATTACTTTATTGATAGAAGACCTTCTCCTCTCTCCCACCATTCTTTCTTGTCTCCCCTCTCTCTTTTTCTTAATTTCTCCCCTTCCTTCTTGTATCATTTGGTTAATTACTTAATTGGCTGGTGCATTTATCCATTAAATCATTCATTCAACAAATAGTTATTAAGTGCCATTCTTGCTCAGTGCAACTTAATTTTGTGCTTTCTTTTGCCTTTCTTTTTTTTTGAAAGAGGCAACAGAATTGTGTAGCCGTCTATATATTGGAAGCTGGAAGCACCTATGGTACAGTTGGCAATTGATTAACATCTGATATTACATGGTGTTAGACTGCTTGAAATGCCCTGGTTAAGTTGGGGTTTATTTGGAGAAACACAGAGAATTAATATGAATAAAAATCTAGTACTATCTGTCAAATATCCCAAATCAGTCAATATAATTTTAGCATGGTATGTAAGGCCCTTCACAGTGTAGCCTCAGTCTACCTGTCAGTCACTATCAGCTAGTCTCTTCCCGTATTAGATGCTTTAATCAGCATCCTATAGGTCAGCTGTTGTCAATTCTCAACCATGAGCTATTTTACCTGCTACTCAAGGGAATAATTAGTAATGTCTGGAGACATTTTTGATTGTTACAAATGGGGTGTGTGTGTTATTGGCATCTAGTGGGTAGAGATCAGGAATGCTGCTAAATATCCTACAATGCAGAGGACAGCCCCCAAAACAGTGATCCTTTACCAAATGCCAAAAGTGCACATCACAGGTCATGCCAAGGCACCAGCTGTGATATCCCTTCCTTTCCTTTTTTTAATTCACAAACCTCTAATCTTTGGGCCATTAATAGGCCATCTCTTTGCCCTATTAATATGCTCAAAGAGTGTTTTCTTATTGTTTCAGATTTTTCCCCCTTAGGCTTTGGGTCATAACTTAATTCTTTACATTTTTGTCTCCTGAATTAGGCTGTAAGCTGCTCAAAGACAAGGAAAGTGTGTCTTGTTAACCTTTGTAACTCCAATGCTTGCTGCATGGCAGGTGCTTAATACATGTTTATAAAAAGAATGAAAAGGAATCAATGATTAATATTTAAAATGCCAGCAGTGATTTTGCTGTCAAAGGTCAATCACCTTTACTTCAGTAAATGATAGCTCCTCGTACTCCTCTGCTAGCATCTGAAGCATTAATAGATTTCTGAAAAGAGAAAAACTTAGTGCAGTTGAAATAGAGTTCTAATAAAACCTGCATATCTATTAGTTTAACTGATAATGCATTGTTATTTTGGCATCTTTAAATAGATTCTAACAGGTCAAACATATGTTGATGTTGAGGAGAAAGCAAATGTTCTGTTCTATTGTGCTAGGATGTTTTATAATAAAATAGCACTTGACTACAACAAGCCAGAACACCAGACTGAGACACCATGAGAGATGCAAAAGGCCTGGGCCGCCTGCCTCTTGTCAGAGCTAGCGGAAGCTCTGCCTCTTGCAGGCGCTAAGGAGTATGTGTTAGCTGCAGTGCTTCCCATAATAGGCAGCACTTCCGGATAGAGGACTCTCTAATCTGGCTATCCAGGCTATGCTAAAAGTTTACCTGTGTATTAGAGCTCTCCAGAGAAACAGAACCAACAGGAGACAGGTAGGTAGGTAGATAGAGTTGTTATGAGGAGTTGGCTCATGTGATTATGGAGATGATCTGCCATGTGCAACCTGGAGACCCAAGGCCATTAGTGGTGTAATTCCAGTCCTGCTCCAAAGGCCTGAGGACCAGGGGGTCAGTGGTGTAAGTCCCAGTGCAAGGACAGGAGAAGACCCACTTCCCCGCTGAAGCAGGCAGGCAAGAAGAAAAAGAACGTGACCAAGGTCCTCCACCCTTTGTTCTATTCAGGCCCTCACAGGTTGAATGATGCCTCACCACATGTGGGAGGGCAATCAACTTCACTGAGTCCACTGAATCAAAGGCTAATCTCTTCCTGAACATCCTCACAGACACACCCAGAAATAAGGTTTAACCAGATATCTGTGCATCACCTGGACCAGTCAAGTTGACACATAAGATTAATTCCCACAACCTGAGTGGCTTGTGTTTCAACAGTCAGTTGGTATGGGGAAAGGGTAAGAGAGTTTCTGAGAAAGTTTACATAGATGGCACTTCAGAAGAGAGTCACGTACATACCTGCCTCCCTGTGAAATAATGGCAGGTATTCTTTCTTGACACACGAAAGCTGCTTGAAACATAGCATTACTCTTCATTTTGTACCTTTTGGGTATGTTTTGAAATTTCTATGTGTAAGAATTTTTTAAAAATCTTTACTTTTGGAAGGAAACTTAGAGAAGGCTTATGGAACTGGGAAGCAGTAATTACAACAGAGCATGAGAAAAGACAGAGGAAAGGAAGGATTTCTAACTAGGACTGAAAAAACAGAAAAATAACTTAAAACTTGCCAAGCAAGCCCTGGGAAAATTTTTGCCTTGCTATAGTAACAAAATCATACACATTTGCCATTTAAAAGTTATTTTATCTGAGATATAGATATGAAAATGAATTTTTTAAACTTAAAAGAATTTTATGCTATACCTAATTAAAAAAATAAGAGAAGGGGCAGCTTAAAATGTATATAAAGTCATGAGAAAAATGTTTAAAATAAGAGATCATAGGCAAAAATAACATGTAAAAAAGTAAGGTGAATCAAAATATGAGGAAAATATACAAAATGCATATAAAAATATATTTAGGACTTCTGAATTTCCAGAAGCAAATGTAAAGAGAGCAATGTGATTTATTACACATACCCCAGGATTCATAAAAGAAAACCTATTTGTTCCTAATACTGAGATATTGGAGATATGTTTCTTGTGCGTCTTCATGAGATATTGAACAAGGTCCTCAACAACATTCTTACAGTGAATACTTTGAGGGTCGTCTCATAACGACTTTATGCTAAAGGCATCTCCCATTACTCATGTGCTCAGGGTGGTCACTGCTGATGTTAGCAAGTAAGCACCCATTTGCTTCATTAAACTCTGTAGTTTAGAGTTTCTGAAGAAACCGATACGACTGAATACCATAATGTGTTGGCTTCCCAATTCCTACTCTTCCATACATATTTTGGTTGCTTTCTCTTTCCCAGGATCTATGTACTAGTGGGAACAATTTTGTGAAGCATAGTCCTGATGATGGTTGGATCAGGGGTGGGAATCTGATCCAAGGTAAACTAAGCCAGGCATTATTACACTAGATCCCATTCCTTGCCCATAATTCATTAGTTTAGTAGGAATCAGACCACCTCTTGAGCAGTCATAGTCTATTTCCCTGGTGTTTGGAATTGAGACTTAGAAGTGATAGCCTTTTTTCTGGAGGCTAAACCTATAAAATAAGATCATGCACAGTTAAGTTTATACTTCTTTAGCTGGCTTTATGAACCAAAGCAGCAGAAGATGGTCTGCAGATGGAGGGAGACATGAATCAGGTATGCAGAAAAAAACATAGATAAGACACAGATTTGAATCCATTTCTGAGGACTGATTGAATCCTTGTTCTTGGCTTCCACGGACATAACTCTGTTTCGTAGAAGGAATGGAAGGGGAGAGGGTTCTATTACTTAAGATCAAATGAGTTTAAGCTAAAACAAATTCCCCAGGCATTTATTCATTTTATTTCTCTTACCCAAGTTTTGCTTGGTTTTGCTGCAGTGGGCCAGCATTGTATTCACTGACAAGTGCCTGGATTACAGCTGTTCTGTGTCATTTAATCAGTGCCAAAAAGTATGCTTTAACAACCAGCTGAATTGAGGAGGACATAGACAGCCTTTTATGAAAATTGAGGTCTCTAAAGAGGACATATACTTGAACAGAATAGAGCTTCAAATTTGTCCTAAATATGTGTAACTCATTCAGAATATTATTTCATCTTATTTTAACTTGGAATTATATGTTAGTATTTCCACTAGAGAGTTTCAGGATGAGAAGATGAAAGACTGTCTTGGGTGAAGTTCAAATATTCTATCAACTTTAGAGAAAAGCTGACTTTACTTTCTCTTGTGTCCATTTTCTTATAGCTATTTGTGGAACTGTGTCTTTTAGGTTATAAACTTCTTGAAAGCCAGGACCATGTGTTATCTCTCTTTTTATCCCCCATAGGTGTTTGTAGAATGTCTGTCACAAAAGGGTTGCTCAGTAAGAATCTTTAATGCTCCCTTTGTCAAGAAGAGAAACTTTCCAGAAGAGCTTGAATTGACAATAGTTACTCCGTGAGAAGAAACACAGAGGTCTTGATCCTTCATATGTAAAATCATCAAGTATCTTCCTTTGCTGAAATAGCTCAGAGTTTTCTCATTCGATCACTTCAAACGTAACTGCTATCTGGGCAGTGCGAGGACATGATGTGCTTTTCTGCTGGGAGTGGAGTAGGGAAGGCCATTCTCTGGCACTCACAGCCAGGAACACTATAATATATCTCTGTATCACAGATGCTTAAAGAGAGGCAGGAAGAGCAGCACAAGCAATCCACCTGCTATAAGCAAAGGCTGCCCTTTTATACGCCTTGGTGGAGGGAAACTAAGCTACCTTCAAGTGGGTAGGGTTGACGCTCTTTACCCAGAGAGTTCATCTATTATGAATAATTGGTGGTCAAAGGATGATATCTGTTTTCCCATGAAGCTATTTATTAGGTACACTTTGCAGAAAATGAATATTTTCCCCTCAAAAGTAACACAGCTTGAAAAATAGATTATTTCTGTGTGTAAAATCGTATAAAAACAAGACAGAGAATTGTGTGCTGAAACTTGTACTCTTCTGTACTCATGTAGATTGAGAGTCTGCAGCCTTCGTTAGCTTTCTGACATTAGCTCAGGCTCTCAAGCTGCCGGACTCTGGGCAGATTGCCTAGGCAGCCTTCAAAAAGGCAAATAATAGGCAAAAGTAGTGTATCCTCTTGACTGACTCTCTACAGCTCAGAATAAGTGAAGGGTATTTAATAATGACAATATTTCCCACAACAAAATGTACCCCATTGAGTTTCAATCTCCAATGGAATTTTCATGCAAAATTCTGACTTTAATCTGAAATACCAATGACATATATTTAGGCAAGTTTTCCTTGCTATGAGGCAAAACTCATTATGATGCAATCACTTTAAACGAGAGTACATACGGGTTATTAAGTATCAAACCGTGTGTGTTTATTACTCATTACTATATTTAGAGGTTTAAATAGCTTTACTGCTTTGAGAGATAGTTATAAGCTTTCAAATATTTAAAACCCAAACAACTAAACTGTTCATTTATTCCAAGTTCATGATTTTGTTTAGACAGGAGCAAAATGTTTTTTCATGTGCAACTTTCCATCATTGAAGTGAATTTTAGGCACAGAATATAGAGAAGACATTTCCTAAATTAGAGTGTCAGTGGGTAGAAAGGCAATGTGAAGTTAAAATGTTGAAGCTGTTATATGGACCATTCAGGCTGAAACAGCTTTTGAGGAAAATAAAGGGTGAGTTTGGGTTTACCATGAAGGGTCATCTCTGTGGTTGTGACTATATAGTGTGAGAAATCTGTAACTATTAAGACAAAATATCTGAGGCTACTTTCTTTTTCAGATCTAAGCATCTGATACCATAGGGAACATATATATTTGTCATAATGACTTAATAATTGGTCTAAATCTTTGCTCAGCCTAGCTCAGATTTAAGGGAGATAAAATATAGGAGTGATAGACTTCCAAAAATAGGTTATAATTAAACTTAATTAAATCCTTTAGGAAATAGATTAAAATATAATAAAAGCTCAATATCAAACCAAAACTACTGGTGAGAACACTTTCTTGTTTTTAAAAAAAGATAATTAGGAAACAATGTAGTTTGACAATCTTTATGCAATAAAACAATAGCATTAATTACAAAGAAGACATTGTAATTAAGAAGACATTGTCTTTAAGACATTGGAAGACATTTAAAGTAAAAACTTTGAAGATGCTAAGACAACCTTTTTACATGAAAACAATAATAATAATAATGATAATTAACACCTTTCTCCCTTGAGATGACATTCCTGGACACAGCTATAGGTCCTACATGTTTATAGGTATGCTCTTATGGAATGAGTCTCAAAGACTTTTTTTTTTAAATGAAAATGCTTATGCATAATTCCGTAATTTTATATTATCTTTAATTAGGCTTCTCTAGATCCCCTTTTCTAATGTTTTTAAAGGACTTAGACATCCATAATAATTCTGATCTTTGCTGTAAGGAAAAAGCTCAGTTCATCATCCCCCAGGGACTATACCTAGCGAGAACTGCTACCCTCTCAAGTAATCTTTGCAGTGTGGTAGCTTTGCAGTGAACAGGTTGTGCTGAATGAGAATCCTGGCTTAACACATACTTCTGAACATTAAATTTTAATCCTCTGAAGAAGTTCACATTAAGGACAGGTCACTCAAGATAGAGTTCTAAGAGATAATAACTTACCTGCTTGAACAATCCCCTTCACTACTGGGAAGAACAATATCATTTAAAAGTGTCACAAGTTAGATTTTTGTTATCTTCAATAATGTGAAACTTGGCTAAGGTTTATTAAATTTTATTTCTACATGTATCACCTTATTACGAGAAGCCATATAAAATGCATTCATAGCTGCTGGGGCTAGATCTACCTGCCTAAATTTCCTCTTCCCCTCCAAATAAAACGCTTGAAGAAATAGAAATATTCAAACTCTGTATGGAGAGTTGTGGTTAATTCCCCACAAATCCTGATGCTTAAAGTTATTCAATAATAATAATGATGATTTGTTTAATGCTGGCTGCCTGGCTAAGAGCTACCTAGGCAATTCTTTACATTTTGACACATCTCTTCATTGCATATTTTGACCATTGTTTACTCAGAAACAACAGTTCACCTGTTGTGATCAGTGCCTAGAGCAATGTATCCTGGTATTAAAGGTCTAATGCTGACCCTGTTTACTAATTCATTTAAAGAATATTTATTGAGTTCTTCTAATGTGGAATACATTGTTTTTGAATTACTGAGAGACACAAATTCAGTCTCCAATAGGTTGATTAAAAATGTGTGAAATTATTATACTATAAAGTAGGATAAAAACAACCATATTTTAAATCAAAGGGAAAAGATAGATTATTCAAATATTGGTAGGGAGAGCATTACTGATAAAATCGTAAACTGGTACTAACTTTATGGGGAGTAGTTTGTCAATATCTACTAAAGCCCAGAAATTCTACTTTGATCCAGAAATTCTACTTTTAGGAATTTGTCTTGCAGATACACTCACACATGAGACATATTATATGTTTATAAATATATTTATTGCACTATCATGGATAGCATTTATAAAAAGAATAGAAACAATTTAAGGAGCCTATCCATGGACTGTCATATAATATAATATAATACTAACAGTTGTTAAAAAGAATGAGCTACCCTTATATGATACACTGAAAAGGGCACAACATCACTTCTTCTTATTGTCAATAGTATATAAACTCAATCTGAGCATGAGAAATCATCATATAAATCCCAATTAAAGGACAATATACAAACTACCTGAGAAGCACTACTGAAAACATCAGCATCATGAAGGATAAGGGAAGACTGAGTTAGTATCACAGAATGCAGGATACTAAGGAGATATGATAACTAGGTGAGGTGTGAAGCACTAGATTAAATCCTGAAACTGAAAAAGCAATAGGAAAACAGGTGAAATTCAAATAAAGTCTATAGTTTAATTAATAGAATTGTAATAATGTTAATTTCTTAGTTTTTGTAATTGTATGATGATTATGCTATCTATTGACATTAGGGGAAGCTGAATGAAGAATGTATGGGAAACCTCTGTGCTATTTTTGCAACTCTCACATATGTATGGACAGATACATACATGTTTAAATATGCACAGAATATTTGTATGATAGGGTCTGCAGAGTGGTTGAGAACTCAGGACTTGGATTCAGTCACAGGCTGTTCTGTTACTTATTAGCTCTATTACCCAGGACATTACCTTTCTATTTCTAGGGGCTTCTGCTGCATGAAAATGAAGATAAGAGTTATGAGGGTTGTTGTGGGAACTAAATCAAATGAGGCATATAAGACACTTGGCATTGTGCCTGGCACAAACAAGCATTTGAAATGGTAGCAAATAACTTAGAAATAGAAATTAAAGTAATAGCAGGATTGGTAGGAGGAGTAACAGTAGGAGTAGGAGTTGAAGTAATAGCAATAATTGAAGTAGGAGTTGTAGTAATAGCAATAGGTTTAGTGATCACTAAACACCATGAGAGAATTCGTATGATTCCTGTCCCCAAGAAATTTAGGGGCTCGTTGGGAAAAAAAGTTGAAAACATGAAGTGATTGTACACAGGAAGATCATCCATGGTGTATGTGCATGCAGGTGGTGTTCTATGCAAACTGCATGACCATATGTGACAGTTGTTAATACAGGAAAGCTTATAATTGTATGTAATAGTGCAGTATGTGATGTGCAAGGTCTAAAACATGGAAAACTTCATGGAGGAGGAGAATTTAACTTGTTTTGAAGACTAGTATAAAGGAATACACACTTCATTCCAGAGAAGGAAGAAAAGGGATAAACAAATGAAAGAATTGTACCTGTGGGTTGTTGATGAGGAGTTAAAGCAGTGGCTTCCTCTTGAGCAATAAAATGAAAATGCATTTGACAGAGTGAGATTAACAGCACATTAGAGACAGAAGAGTCATTGGACTTGAAGACAAATCAATAGAAATTATGTATTGTGGATAAAGAAAAATTTCCTTTAAAAAGAATCTCATTCACCTGTGAGACGGTATTGAAAGCTCTAAGATACCTGTAATTAGTGTCCCAGAAGGAAAGAGGAAAGAGAATTGAGCAGAAATATAACTTAAATATAACTTGAAGTACTAATGACCAAATTCCTAAATTTGATGAAAAACACAATCTTACAGATACAAGATACTCTATAACCATTACATAGGATTCATGAAAGGAAACTACACTTAGAAATATTATATTCAAACCGTTAGAAGCCAAAGTGAAATATAACATATATTACATAGAGAAGAAGTATGTATGATGGTTGACTTCTCATCAAAAATAACGAAGGCCAGAAGATAATGAAATGACATCTCCAAAGTGCTGAAAGAATAATAATAATAAAACAATGAAAACAACAACAACAAAGCTGCCAATCCATAAATCTATATCAAGGTAAAATATTCTTTAAAAACAGACTTGTGTATGAATGTTTATAACATTATTCATAGTAGTCAAAAAGCTGGAAGTAATTCAAATGTCTATCAGCTGGCAAATGAATAATCAAGTTGTAGTATATTCATACAATGGAATAAAGCTCAGCAATTAAAGAAGCAAAATATTGATAGATATAAACATGGATAAAATATTATGTTGAGTGAAGCAGTCAAACACAAAAGGATATATTCTGTATTATTCCATATATCTGAAACATGGAAAAGGTAAAACTAGAGTGACACAGAGCAGATAAGCAGTTGCCAATGGTTGGAAGTCCGGAGAGGGTATGATTTAATATTAATAAAAGGGGAGTGAGGGAACCTTTTAAAATCCTGGAACTATAGTATATTTCAACCATAATAGTGGTTACATGACTTTCTATAATTGTCAAAATTTCTCAAATTGTATACTTTCAATGGGTGAGTTTTATTTAAATTCAATAAAGAATTTGAGACTAGCATTTCAAGTGTAACTAGGAAATATATATTGTATATTTCTGGACCCATGCTGCTTCATAATCTGCATCTTTATTTCTTTAAATGTCTCAGATTTGGTATTCTTGGAGCAATTAAAACTGATGAACTTCCATATTAAGTAAGCAGTAGAATGTTCCTTTGTTTAGGCTTTTAAAGGACTGCTGGGTGCTACCCATGCCATCTCTCTGTCTCTTCACCACTGATTTGAAGCAAAGTTGGATTGATTCCCCTCTAATTTTAAATTAGTTGTTGACTCAAAATAGATTTTGTTATAAATAAAAGAAACTCAGAATACAATAAAACAATCATATTTTCTTGCTGTTATTTTATATTCATGTATTTCCTTTTCTTTAATTTTTTTTGTTAAATACCTCCAGATTTTATATGGGATTTGTTTGTGTCTTTATATAGAAAATTTTACATTGAAATAGAAAAAATGTATATGTTACTTTTGCATCTTTGCAATGACAATCAATTCATCAATTTAGCACAATATCTGCCATGTAAAATGTATTGTGCTAAGTATTAGTAAAAATATGAGGCAACATAGGGCAAGTAGGTAAATAAGGAATTTATAATCTACTTAAAATTAAATTAGCTACAACCAAAGATAGCTTTTTAAATGGTTTTCTAATACAAATTCTAAAGTTTTTAAAGAAATGTTTATATCTTGTTTTTAAAAACTGCTGAGCCTTCTCAACTTGCTTTGTACTTAGTTCACCGTGTCTCAAGCTGACAGGCTTCCAGGCAAGTGTTAGGATACTTCTCTCTAGCATTACCTACTAACTTAGTTTTTCCTCATTCTCTTGCTCTCTTGCCCTGGAATATATTAAGATATTAGTAAGACAAATTGTGAGGGAAATGGAAGATGCTATTGTCTGACATGTAATGGTCACTTGTGATATATTAGTAAGGGAGGGTGCTCAGCTTGTATGTGGACAGGTCAGCATGCAGGGGATTATGGACATGGTGTTTTCCAGGGAGACCCTGTCTCTGGTAGTGTTTCTTCAGGGCAGTATGCCTTTGATCAGAAGCAGCTTCAGGGTTAGAGATTCTTCTGCAATTATTTTGCTTGGAGCAGCCTCACAACCTTGTACCTGCCCCATCAGTTTAGATAGCTTCCAGCCTAAAAGTGTGCTTTATTTGGTTGGAACAATGTTGGCTATCACAGAATTGATTGCCAATATTTAGAAATTTAGAGATCATGTAAAAATGTGGATTCTTAACTTCTCTTGCACAATCATCTGCTAGTGCTGGGTAGCAGGTGTCCTGTTTGGATGGGGTAGCTACTCTCCATTTATCTCACACTCAAATATTCTCTAATGTCTTTGTGACCCTGAGACACATTACCACTCTCTGTTTATCATTGTGCTTGAACTATTGTTTTCCTCTAGTAGAGTTAAAAGGGGATAAAATATTTCTTTTCATGGTGCCTGAAAATCCTGGTGCGATAGATTATCAGTATATCTAAGTGCCTATGGGAGAAACCCACTTCCTGCATCCACTGTAACTTTTGCTATGTGATGCTTATACAAAGACAAGTCTGCCCCAATGGAGGAAGCATATGGTGATACCTTTCAAGGTTACTTTGTCCTCAGCTCATTATTTTCTCTACACACTATCCAGAAGGAAGAATCTTCCCGAACACTTATGTTATGTTTTTTTGTTCATAATGCCATTTAATTCTAAGACAGTAAGAAACCATAATCATAGAGTACATTCACATTATTTTGCATTGTACTAACAATAATTCAAACATAAGCATTTGATGAAAACAAAACAAACAGCAAACCAACACATTTTTAAAAAATGAAACAAAAATGAAAGAAAAAGAAAATAAGAATGTGTGTGATTCTTCTTGCCATTCTACTTAACAGCACATGCCCTGAAGTGAGAAATGAATCCACTATTCCTTTAAGCAGCCTCTCTTCCCCAATTCTTCACATTGTTATCACTGTGATCCTCTGAATGATGTTCTTGTTTTTATAAAAAGATTTTTCATAACATGATCCATTGCAAGGAAAAGACTTGCACCTAAATATTGTAAGACTTTATTAAAAGTTCCTTTCAACTTTGATATGATGGTGGTAGTCATAAACTTTTACTGGGATATTCCCAATAACCATCCTAATATTGTTCATTCACCTCATGATAACCCACCTGCAGCCTTGCTTATAAACAAAGCCAGCCATGTCCTCACTGTCTAGAGCTTGGTTTGGCTGATTTTTACTTACAAATTCCATATGTTAGCTAAAATTTCTGTGAATTATGTTTTTTTTTTTAAATCTGGATCACTGGCTTTGAAATGCTAGGTGACGCTTTGTCTTTCTCTCACGGGGGCTTTCCAGGCAAATTTTGTATTTACTCCTTTATTTCTTTCCTAGGTCTTTTCCCCCTTCTCTCTTGTCACATAGCAGCTCCATTACTCATCACTGTTTCCTTCTCTTTCAATTGGTTTGGAAGCGTCTTGAAACAAAGAAGAAATGAAAAGTCTCATGGCTTTACATTTTTGATTTAAGAACTTAGAAATATAAAGATTTAAGGATAAATGTCAAAATTTTACAAGTCTGTATTTTTCATTCAGTGCACCTTAATATCTTGTTACTATGCCTTTGAATGTGTAAATAAAACATTTGCTTTGGATAATGGCATTTAGAATCAAAGATTATAAATTACCTTCTGGTCATAAATATCAAATCCATAATCAGTAATAAAGCTGTATCCCTTAATTACTTTGCTTTTACCATCTGCCAAGGAATACATTAAAGAATGTAGTAAACAAAAGAAGTGAGCTGTAAACCCTGACTGAAATTCTAGTGAAACACCCGTAGGAATTTTTTCTTGCGATAAATGACATATTACTTCAGTGTAAGATTTGAGGTAAGAGGAAGGAAAAGTAGCTGTCAAGGAAGATTGAAAGGCACATGTGTGATGGGTATAAGGCAAACTTCAACAACTGCTTTTAATCTTTCTTAAATTTTAACTCTTGGTTGGACTATGACAAAACAATGATATCCTCCCTTTCTGTGTGTAATAGCAAACATGTAAAAAAGGCATTTGCGTGATAATGTATTAGATTTTGAAATGAAAGTGCCCTTACTCAAGTGGAAAGATGTAAAACTCTGGGCAAAATTTTATAGCAGTAACTGTTGGACTTGAAATTTTGAAAAATGCATTTGAGTTTGAAAATTGTTTTCTATGCTTGGGCAGTACACTGTTTTCCATCAATTTGAGGCACATGGAATGTTCAAGCTGGAAGGATTTTGGAAATCATCTAGTCCAAGGATTAATTTTATAGACAAGTGGATTAAAATAAAAATTATGAAAAGTGTAAAGATGAATCTAGGACACTTGTTTGAAGATTCTATTGTTGTTTCACATTACCATAGCCATTAGAGGATAAGACCAAGCCAGAAATAAATACTAATATAAAGAAAAAGCACTTTGAATTAAAAAGAGAACACATGATAAAGGCTGCATTCATTTAAGTGAAAATCATGTCATCCAGGGTTGAGGTTATTGCAAGGACTTAGATACTTGCCTGGTACTATGAAGGAGGTTGGCAGCAGCTTCTTTAAAAAATAGGCTTACATTCAGGTTAAATCACTAATCACAATGATTTCTAAAGGCAAATTTAATTGTATTAGATGGTGTGGTTATTATCATTAAGCATCTGAATTTTATTAACCAGTATTTTTATGATGACCTTTAAAAAATTGAAGGGTATGGATCATGAATCATTCTATCTGCATATCAAGCATTTTCAATTTTAGGAACACCAAGCTTCTAATATTATGATCATCTGAAAAAAGTTTTGTTAAATATGTATTTGTTTTTAGAATGAATAATTTTAGGATAATGATAATTACAAAAATTTCAATTACCTTTTTTTTAGTGGAATTTTACATTCAAGAATTTGCTTCACTATGGAATTCCAACATTGCTTTTGTTTGTTAAAATTATTTGGGTCAATTATAGGATGTGAAGTCTTATATACTAACACTAGGAATCTGGAAATAATGAATGAGGTACTTCAGGAATACCCCTTAATGTGAACCTTGAATGAATGAAGAGTACATGATGATACTTAAGATAAATAAAGATGAAATGAAGCTACTAGTCTCTGTATATATATTTTACAAATGTGAAAAGGCAAAAACATTCCTCTGATAATACAGTCTGAGACACTAGTCTGAGATGTAAGAAAGACCTGTACAAATCGGAAAGATGATATTTGACAAATTTATCGAATATTCTACCAGGTACTATGTTCAAAGATGAAAAAAAAAATAAAGAGACAAAATGAACTATTTAGAGTTTTTCAAAATGTAAGGATCCATATAAATAAATGGCCAAATGATTCATATGGTTTTGAACAAGAAAAAATTTCAGTACTTGGGATTCTATAAAAGCAGTGATGTGTCTGAGTAGTAAAGTAAAAAAAGAATAACTTTAAGCAATATCTGGGTTTAAGTCCTAGTTCAGACACATTTTAGCTGTGTAATAATGGATATACTACTTAAAATATCTGAGTTTCAGTTTGAGGTCTTTATTTTAATGGAGTTTGCAATAGTGTATGTAAAATGACAAACATATGATAGGAATTGATATATGTTAGTTTCCTTCCTCTATAAGCCCTGTCTATGAGGGGAACTACTTGGCATCCTTTGTTTAGGAACATGGGATTCACACCATCCTAGGTAAATAAAAATTAATATATTTGGACATTTTCACAAAAAGTTAGACAAAATAAATGAAGTTAGGAAAATGGAGGGAAGGAATGTAAGCACTGTGTGAAAACTCATTAGTTAAAGCCAAGGCATTACTTAATTATCAAGATTAGTCCAAAGGGAAAGCAATTTAGAATACAGGTTGGAGGGAAGAAAAGATAGGATCAGAAAGATGAGTTTTTGCTATTGTAAGTTAAGAAGGGAAAATAAAAGTTATATAGGAGAGTGAGGAAAAATTTTAAAATAGTCAAGCTGCTATTATAAGCAAAAGTACTCACACTTGGGAATTTTTGCCAGCCATCCCAACTTTATGCGACTCTAATAAGGATCTAATCCTGTCTAAATTAGTTGGGAGATTATATTTTAATGGTAAAGGAGATAGGAAACTATTTAACTGTGACCAAATTATTTCATTAACTTATGACTGTTTCATGAAGAATGTAGAATAAATTGGGGGCTCATTTCCAATGAGGCATAGTATTTGTGGGTAATTTTGATAATATCCCCCTTTTGATATTTATGAATTTGTAGATTATCTTGTTTCTGCTTGTATGTAGTGAGGAAAGGAGTAAGATACAAATAGGTGAGCAAAATAAACAAAAAGGTGAAATAAAGCTCAATGATTTACACTTAAATATACCAGGAACAATAGCAGTGATTAAGGGTATGGGTTGGAGGTAGACTGCTGAATTTCAGTCTCTGCCCTTCCATTTTTGTGATACTGGTCAAGTTATTCAATAGTTTCATGCCTCAGTTTCCTTGTTTGTTAAATGAAGCTACAAATACAACCCTCTTCACATGATATGCATGTAATTTACTTAGCGCAGATCTCAACATAAACTCAGTATTTAGGTTAGCTCTTACCTCAGTTGTGGCTGACTAAATAACAGGAAGAAATGAGTGGATGGGCAAGGAAAGGAAAAGAGTGAAGAGAGGAGGACAATGAGAAAGAGAGGTAGAAGAATGAAGGAAAGTAGGAAGGAGGGAGGAAGGAAGAGAAATGGTCAATTTATTAGAACAGTTAATTTTTGTTTATGCTTTAATTTGGGGTCTCCGAGACAAGTTATGTATTGCGTAAATAGATGGTATATGCACTGACTTCTTAAAAAAATGCAATTCCATTCTCTCTCATTGAGAGATTTCAGATATGCATGTCTCAAACTTGCAGTGAATATACAAGTTGGCCACTGTCATATCCTGTCCATCAGCTTCTTTTTAGAGGCTTTTAAATCAAATTCACTTGTGAAAGAATTCAAGTAATTTATAATAGCCAGCTGAAATGTCAACTAGAGACTGAAATTAAGATTTATTTCTGTACTAGTGCCAAAGCAATTGAAATATGGTGTCCTCAGAAAGTGTCATTTGGGATGTTAATGTTCTTAATGATAGATCAGGAATGGGTGAAACAGATGTGATGTAAAGCTGCCAATTCATCCGTATTTGAAACAGATTTTAAGAAATTTTAGCTTTTCTCTTTTAAATATATATTTGTACATTTCAATATTTTTTTGCTTGGCTACGTCTGTATTTCAGACAGCAAGTCTAGAACATAAATGCTTTATTTATATTGTTTAAGGACTATGGCCTAAGGAAATTCCCTGTTTTGACACAAATCCAAGAAGCCACAAAAATTTACATGACCATAAAATATTTCTGCTTTAAAATTTACCATAAAGGCATTGAATAAACAACTTGGGGAAAATATCTGCAGCTCACATCATATAAAAGATGCTAATTTCCTTAATGTAAAAGAACTCCTACAAATCTGTGAGAAAAATTCTAAGTATATAATAGAAAATGAACAAAGCATAAGACCGTTAACAGAAAAAAATATAAGTGGATGTTTTATTTATAAATATATATGAAAAGATGCTCAGTCTCATTAATAAATGTCAGTTGGAAGTACAATATCATTTCTCACTTTTCAGATTACCGAAGATCAAATATTTTTTAATAAACCACAGTATTGTCAAATTTTAAGGGAAACAGACATTTTTATACAATGGTGGAGGTAAAGTTGGCACAATTTATATAATGCATATTTTCAATAGCTATCAAAATTTTGAAAATGTACCTCACCTTTGACCTGGTTATTCTTAGTTTTTTTTCAAGCAGATAGATCTACTCACCCAATGGAGAAGTGAACCATTTACAGATACTCTTATTAGTGAGAGTTTGTTGGGAACATTTCCCAAATCTAAGTTTTCAAACACTAGCTGATGACCTACCTTACAAGTGGGTCTTTCTAAAGATAGCAGTCTCAGCCTGCTATGTTAACTCTTTTTTGCACAATTTATATATAGAATATGTTTGGAATAATAGAAAAATTAATAAGCGACAGTAGTTTCTTCATGAAAATTGAGTGGTTGAAGAACAGGAGATTTGATTAAAGATGCCCTCTTTTCAGCATTTACCCTTTCCTATCCTTTTCATTTTGTCACCAAAATGAAAGATGAAGAAATTCACTGTTTAGTGATATTTTATTAAAGTAAAATTTTTTTTCTTTTTATATATTTTACTGTATTTTTCTCTCCAGAGATTTAGTTATTTTCACTAACATTTCGATTTTCACTTTTCTGTTTAATTCTTAGGCTTCGTAGAGAACAAGAATTTTAGGGGCAGGCAGTTGACCCTGTATATCAAGGAAGATGGTTGTGTGATGAGTGTTTATAACATTTCTCATGTCATGGAACACCTACAAAATGATACTCTGGCTACAGACACCGGGGTATACATATGAGGCTTCTTGTGGCTAAGACAACCAGCCTGGGGGCCCAGACGTGTCAGTCTAGTCTTGGGACTCACTGAAGGGATTGTCTTTACAACATCCTTAGAATTAAGAGGTTCTGCTTACACTTCAAGTAAATGTCTACTTTTATCTTAGATACTCTTGACTTTAAATATTGCCTTCTGGTAAATATAGATGGTGCCCAGCCAAATTGATTACTCCAAGGTTCCTTATGATTTCACCTCACTCTCCATTAGTGTGGAAATAGGATTCTTTGGCTTTGATGATTAGTTTTATTTGTTAATGTGACTGGGCAAAGGGATGCCCAAGGAGCTGGTAACACATTATTTCTGAGTTTGTATGTGAGGGTGTTTCCAGAAGAGATTAGCATTTGAATCAGTAGACTGAGTAATGAAGCTCGGCTCTCACCAAAGTAGGCAGGCATCATCCAATCTATTGAGGGCCGACATAGAACACAAAGGCAGAGGAAGGACAAATTCATTGTATCTCTTCTTGAGATAGGACAGACATTTATTTTCTCCTGCTATTGGACATCAGTAATCCTGCTTCTTGAGCCTTCAGATTTGGATTGGGACTTACAGCATTGGCTCCTCTGGTTCTCAGGCCTTTGGGTTCAGACTGGAATTATACCACTGGCTTTCCTGCTTCTTCAGTTTGCAGATCACAGATCCTGGGACTTCTCGGCTTCCATAATTGCATGAACCAATCCCTCATAATAAATCTCTTTCTATGTATCTATATAAATCCTATTCATTCTGTTTCTCTGGAGAACCCTGATTGATATATTTCCTTTTCTTCAATCTCCCCTATACCTTACTACCCTTCTTTTGCTTAGATTCTTAGTTTCAGGAATGTCCTTCCCTTTCAAAATCCATCTGATGAATTTATACCTATTTTTCAAGGTCCAAGTAAAATTCTATCTCCTCCATAAAATTTTCTCTCATCTACCCATTTAGGATTAATTTCTTTTATCTCCAACTACTTTTTTTCTTTTTTTTGAGACTGGGTCTAACTCTGTTGCTCAGGCTGGAGTGCAGCAGCTAGATCATAGCTTACCATAGCTCACTGCAGCCTTGAACTCCTGTGCTCAAGCGATACTCCCACAGAGCTGGGAGTACGTGCTGCCATGCTGAAGTAAATTTTGTTTTTTGTTTCTTTTTATAGAGACTGGAGAAAAGGTCTCAAACTCCTGGCCTTAAGGGATCCTCCGCCTCCCAAATTGCTAGATTACAGGAGTGAGCCACTGCGCCCAGCCCTACATCAGTTTATACCTCTAATTATAGTACTTACCTTCTCTGGCCTTGTCAAATCACTTCCCCGCCACTCTGGTTTCCAATGGCTCTTACCTCCTCGAGCATTACAATAGCCAGTGAGCTTCCCAACAACTTCTGCCAGATGCCAGAGCTTAACCTCCCTGAGATTGTGGTTCTGTGATCATGTGAGGTAGGACCCAGACTTCCCCTGCTAGCACTTCTAATTATCAAGCAAACTGCCTGTGTTATTTTAGTCACTGTTTGAATACTTCAGTCCCTTAATTCAGTTGCTTGAGATGATTTAGGACTGCCCACTCAATCTTAGGGAGGATTGGACAAATGAATTGTTTTGAGTGAGTGATGTTAAACCTTGCTTTCTAGAAATGACAGAAACATTACACATTATATGCAATTTCTAGTTTATATTATCAGAGAGAAGAAAGGCTTTTGTTGAACTATTTGCTTTGGCAGGTAGGCATGGATGTATTTGTGTCAGTTTACTTATATTTAAGCTTTTATTTATGGTGGGAAGGACACACCATAGATTACAATAATTAAATTGGAATTTTGTCAGAGGACTTTTCCTACGCTTTCTAATTTATCAATACTGTGAAGATGCAAGTTTCGAAAAGCCTAATTTTTATGTGCAGATTACAACATTAGTACATAAAGATCTCTACTTATGACAAAGGAAAATAAAATATTTTTTAACTTTTGTTATGAAAATTGTTATAGGTATAGAAGATGAATTGTGGTGGCTTTGTATTGTGTCAGCTTAAATCCCCAGAATTCCTATCTCTCTGTGGCTTCTGATTAGCCCTGACCACGAAAAACATTTTGTTCATGATTTTTGGAAAGCAGATATGAAGCACCAGATCTAATTTGTATGCCCTGAAATTTCTGCAGGGTGCCAGGCATGTTTTTGCCGAATGGGCCTCTTACTTTGTAGGAGTGAGGCAGCTCCTAGACCTGCCCCTTCCACGGGTCCTGCTGGCTGTATTCCTTCAGCTTCTCTGTCTCTGGGCAATTATGTGTGTAGCTCTGAGGTGAAAGTGGCCAGCCTTTCCTGCAGGTCACCGTAGTGAGTGAGGCTGGAGATGCTGAGAGACAGATGGGCTTCTAGTTCATCCTTACAGCTCCCAGTTTGTCCCTGTTCTTGTCCACACGCAGCTTCCCTTCTCATCTGCCAGTCACTGACCCATAGTGGCTTCAGTCTCTATGCTAGATGCAGGGGAAACAGTGCACATAGACTGCACCCTCAGCTCCCCAAAGTGCAAAGGTCAAACCCCTGGATCCCTTACTGTATATTATGCAGGGTTGTTCTACATCTGCAAACCAACCCTAATGGATGTAATAAACAACACCTATGTCCTCACCATCTGGACTGAATAGTTCCTAATATTTTTTCATGTTTGCTTTTTATATTACCTAGATAACTTTTTGTGGAGGGAGGGAGACTGGATCATTTGAAAATAAACTGTAGAAATCATGACAGTCATGCCTAAATACTTTAGCATGCATTATCTATTTAAGACATTATGCTTGGAACCACAATACCATTATCACACTTGCAAAATTATCACAAATCCCCCAAATCTCCTAGTCCTCAGGCTATATTCAAATTTCCTTAATTATCTCTACTAGATCTTTTATAGCTGCTTTCTCTAAACAAATTTCCAATCAAGGTTCATACACACATTTGGTTATGCCTCCTTAGTTTCTTTTAATCTGGAAGAATCCTCTAAATTTTTATGTTCCCAATGGCACTGGCTTATTGAGGAGATAAGATCAGTGGCATTTCATACTCTGGCTTTGCCTATTATATCCTCATGGGGTTCTTCTATTTCTTATATTTCCAGTTATTGAAAAGGATGTCTAAGGCTTGATTCAACTCAGGTTAAATATTTTTAATTGTACAAATTTATGGCATAAGTGTGCAATTTTATTACACAGATTGTGTAATGGTCAAGTTAGGGCTTTTAGGGCATCTACTGCCCAAATAACATTATACCCATTAACTAATTTCTCATCATTCACCTCTGTCCCTCCTTGATTCAATTCAGGTTAAATATTTTTAACAAGACTATTTCAAAGGCAATGCTATGGTTTTCTTCTGTATCACATCAGCAGGCACCTACTATCACATGATTATCTAATTATTACTGATTTTACCTAATAGTTTTATCATCCATTGATGATACTTGCCTAATTCAATTTTTTTCACTGGGTGTCACAAAATAGTGATTTTATAATTTTATCATTGCTCCAATAAATTTGCTAGTTTGTATTCTGTTAAAAATAAGCTTTCCCTTGTTGAGAGATTTATGATTAGTATGAAAAAGTGTTTTCTATTGTTAGAAATTTGCCTAACAGCAAGTAACAGTGATTGGTTATTCAAAAATTGTGTCTTTAATCTTCTTGCTCTTTATATACAATATTAGATGGACCAGTTGTAAACTTTGTGAAGGAAGAGGAATAAATTTTTAAAGTGGTTCCAAGTAGATGAGTATTCAAGCTGAGCTTTAGAGAAAGATTTATTGGATAGTTTTGGTTGGTAAAAATATTATTGTATAAAATTTCAGTGAGATTCTGAACTATGGTTTTCTTTGGATATTTTAGGTCTATCTGTCATAACAGCCCTAGAGAGACATACTGTAAGCTACTGTGTTCTTTTTTGATTGATTTCAGGTTTCTAAAGACACCTTTTGAGATGAATAGAACCTAGCATATGCAGAGTGGTTATAGAATATAATATATTGAGGCATTCTTAAGATCTAGTGTGGCCTCTTTATCAAGAGAAATACCTCAGTGTTACTATCATGAAAACTCTGGTGGAAATCATTCCAACTCCAAGAAATATACTTGGTTTTCCTGATGGGAGGAAATTAGACAAAACAGCACAAAGAGGATCCCTTTGAAATTTTGACTTCATGGAATCTTAAACAAGTTAGTAAGGTTTTGTTTTGTTTTTTCCTCGAGGCAGGCTACTTTGAAATATATTCTAATAAAGTAGTTATTTTATAATATAATAATATTATATAATTTATAATAGTTATTCCTAATTATACCTCTTTGCAAAGTATTTGAATCAATGAATGAATCTTTATTGAATCACATGGAAAACTTTAGGGCTATCTTGTTATTTTGAGAAATTAAACCTGAGGAGGGATTTTTTAAAACAACAAAAATAATGATATTTTAGGGAGAATTACAATTAGAAATATATATGTATACACATGTATTATGTTTTAATTTAAATATGTGGATACATTGATACTAAGCTTTCTTATCTATAAGCTCAAATCGTTTCAAAAATTGGGGGCTGCACTGATGTAAAAATGGAAAATTATGATAGAAAAGTAGAGGATATAGAAGAATAGGGTCACATAGGAGGTAAAGTTGTTGGAACCAGTCCTCAGGAGGCAAAATAGTGTGGCTGTCTGTCTTTTCCTGTTCCTGATGCTATAAGAAAATATCTGAGACTTTGTAATTTATAAGAACAGAAATTTATTCCTTACAATTCCAGAGGCTGGGAAGTCCAGGACCGAGGCACCAGCACATCTGGTGTCTGGTAAGGGCTGCTGTCTGCTTCCAAGATGTCACCTTGTTGCTGCATCCTTACATGGCAGAAGGCAGAATGGCAAAAGGGGGTGAGTGTTGTGTCCTCACATGGCAGAAGAGATGGGAGGGCCAGGCATTTCTCCTAAGCCTCCTTTATAAGGTCACTAATTCCATTCTTAATGGCATAGCCCTCATGGCCTAATCACCTCCCAAAGGCCCCACCTCTTAATATCATCATCTTGGGGTTTAAATTCCAAAATAAGAATTTTGGAGTGATATATACATTTAAACCATAGCACTCTCTGAAGGTCAACACATCAAAGTAGGCCATCTGTCCTCAACATGGGTTGTAAGACTTCACTTGTGATAAATTGGAGTCTCTAAAAAGCACCATTTGTAGATATGGGCCTTAAATTCTTCCATAAATCTTAGACTTAAGAAACTAAAAGAAAAAAATAATAAAATAAAAGTGGAATCTCCAAAGACTCTAGTGAAATATATAAAACAAATCACCCCATATTGAAGGCTAAACTACTTATATCATGGCAAAACCATGCCCATGCTTAGCATACACAAATATTTTATTCTGAAAACAGGGCTGAGATATTAAGGAAAAAAGAGTCATATAGAACACAAGGAAATTTAATGCCATGAGAAAGCATCAGGAAAAAAAAAAAAGAAGAAAATTATACCCTAGGAAGTGAAACTACAGAGAAATTAAAATGAATATGTTTAGATTGTTACAGAAGTAAAAGAAATAATATACTTCACATAACAATAAGAGAACCTTATGAAAGTAAACAGAAGTGAAGGCAGCCAAATAGTATTTATAGAAATGAAAAATATAGTCAATGAAATTAAACTCAAAGATGGGTTGAACAGCAGACTGGATATAGTCAAAGAAAAAAATAGTGATTTTGAAGATATATTTGAGGAAATCACTCAGAATCAGCACAGAAAAATATAGAAATGGAAAATATAAAATATAAATTAACACATAGGAAAGAAATTTCCAAGATATGTCCAATAGACATCATTAATAGAAATCTAAGAAATAGAGAAAAAGAGACTAGGGAGAATAAAATATCTAAAACTATCAGGGCTTATAATTTTCCAGAACTGAAGAAAAACATGAATATTCTTATTCAAACTGTGTATTACCACCAGAATATCTGAACATTTCATTTTTCTGCTCAACACCTGTGACATAATAAGAAAAATATATTTGGTCTCCACCTCTGGAGACAGAGTGCCTGAAACCCTTATAATTTCCTAAGTGATAGGGATATTATTATTGATAATAAGCCCTTTTCAACCATACTTGAGTTTATACGAATGAGTGACTCTTGGTTGGAGCATGTGGGTGCAGAACCTAGGTATCTTTGGGATGGGAGTTGGTTGCCAGTGGAGCCAACCATGAGATTAGAAGGTTGGAACTTCCAACCTCATCCCCTGACTTCTGTGAAGGAGAGAGGGGCTGGAGATTTAGTTCAATCACTAATGGTTAATGATATAATCAGTAATGCCTCTGTAGGGGAGCCCCATAAAAATCCTAAATGATGAGGTTCAGGGAGCTTCTGGGTTAATGAATATACCCTGTGCCCAGAGGGCATCCCAACTCTGTGGGAACAGAAGCTCCTGTGTTAGGGATACTTTCAGATCTCCCCCTGTGTATCTCTTCATCTGACTATTCTTCTGTATCATAAACAATATCATGTATGATAAACTGGTAATAGTAAGTAAAGTGTTGCCCTGAGTTCTGTGCAGCATTATAACAAATTATTAAGCCTCAGGATGGGGTTGTGGAAATCCCGGATTGGTCCAGTTCAGACAGAAGTGTAGGTAACCTAGGAACCCACTACTTGCAATTGAAGTGGGAAGCAATCCTATGAAACTGACCCCTTCTCTTGTGGGCTCTGTGCTGAATCTTGGTAGTTAGTTTCAAAATTAAATTAATTATTAAATTAATTAAATTAATTATTAATATATGACACCCAGTTAGTTTCTGCAGAGAATTGAAGAAATGCTTAATGTGGAAAACCCACACATTTGGGGCCAGAAATGACTTGTGAGTATAGAAACAGTTTTTCCATGTCACAACTTTCAATGGTTCTGTACTGCCCATAGATAAGATCAAAATTCCTTAGCATGAGATATGATCAGATCCCTACTTTATTTCCTTTGATCTTCATTTCTTATCCTTCCCGGCCTTACCAAACATCTCATGATCAGTCCCCCACCAATCTCTTCCTCATCTCCTTCCCATTATTCATGATGTCTGCATTGACTGCAATTCTCTCTTCCACACTTGCTGTCATCTCTCATCCCATCTCACCTTTCCCATCATCTTCCAGGACAGGCTTTAGCTATTTTTCCTTTAGTGCTAATTTTAGAGATCATCTCCTGCAGACTACCTATCCCCAGATTCCCTCAGGCAGAGTAAGTATTCCTCTTTCCTGTTTGCCTTGACCCCTGCTAATTTATGGTTTGAAAAGAAATACTTCAGGTTAAAATTAAGAGAGAATGGATTGGGCAAGGAAAAATGTCCAGGTTTTGAGGCCTTGTGAGGGGATGACTTAGAATGTGGAGAATATCACTGGAGTTTAGGAGACCAAGGAACTGCTAAATTATTGAATGAATTATACACATAGGGCATTAATACCACCTGGAATTATGGCAGGTGGAGGATGACTGATTCAGTGTCCATATCTTGGATAAATGTGAGATAGCAATCAGTCAAGAAGACGCACTGAATAGAGTAGTATCCGTAGACGGAAGCATCAAAAGTACTTTTTTTATAGAAGTGAAAAAGCAATGGGGTGAAAGTGATAAACTTGAGAAAAGAGATGGTTGATTTTTCCATCTCACCAAAGCCTAAATGTAGTGTTTGTGCTATAGCAAAATGGGCAGTCTTGCTTTCAAGTCAACTGTAAATGACATGGTGTCAGCAGGGGAAAGCCATGTATACGTCAAAGTAAGAAAATATAGGAGATACCTGTGAAAAAGGTGATGATAGCAAATGTGTTTATTTGTTAATCAGTTGACATTAATCAAAATGTAATGCTCAATTCCTTGAAAGGCATAATATAATAGGTGATATAATAAATCCAGATATCTCCCAAATTATTGAGTTGACATGAGTTTGGTGATAGCCAACAGATTCAGTGGGACCTAAGAAATATTGAGTCCCAAAGGAAAATTACTGACAAGTTTGACCTCAGAATATAGCAAGTGGGTCTTCTGATATCATGAACCCTAGATCACTTTCTTATTATTTGTGGAATTATGTCAGACTAAATCATTGCACCTTTAGCCAATCCTTCCTTTGAGAGGACCTTAAACAGACTTATTCTTACCAAAGAGTAGCTTAGAACTTGGACCATTTTTCATTCTATATCTGAGCAGAGAGATGGTGAAAGATAAACACTTCTATCAGGTAGTTTGGAAGGAAGACATTCATAATACTCGGATGGAATCAGTTTCAGTGGTGGGTGTCAGTGAACCTGCCAGCCTGCTGAGTCTGAAGTAATTGTTGCTTGCCTAAGGCTTTTCTGGTTCTTTGGGTGATAGATATTGACAGGTAGGAAGAGGCTGGTAAAGAATTTCCTTCCTGATTTATAGAGACCCCACATGGTGCCTGTGTGTTGCTGTGTGTGTTTCATGGGCGTGATGTATTTCCACTTTACAGCCTGCTTACCTTGTGTTCACAATTGTGTCGTTCTCTCTCCAAAGATCGATGCATCTGAGGCAATGAGAGAGGATTGATGCTTTGCTCTGAGTAGGCTGCTCATAAATGATTCCTCAGAGTCAAAGTAGAACACAAATGAATGCTTCCAGGGGCCGGTGGATGAGCAATGTCTGTGGGGACTCACTTCCCCCAATCTGCTTTAACTCATGCTAGAGGAGAACTGAGCTGGAGGCTAACACAGAGAACTCTTCCAGGACTAAACATTGTTTCCCATCCTTAATTACTAACACAATTTAAGTAAAACATAGATTTGTTTTCTAATTATTCAACAGAAATATTCATAAACTCTGCATATGAATATTTTAATGAAACCCAAATAATCTGATTTTTAAAGGTAAAATATTAATAAGATGGAAAAACAAAACAAAAAAACCCGAACTGTATGTACTTTTGTACTTTTGCTGAGTCAGAACAGGATTTTAGAGTTAGAAGAGGAAAGGTAATAAGGGGTGGGAGAAAAGAAAACTTAATAGAGTATCTAGTGTCTGGTTCCTGGAATGAACAGGTTTAAAAAGTTTCTGTACAGCCAAAGAAACCATCATCAGAGCAAATAGACAACCCACAGAGTGGGAGAAAATATTTGCTCTCTACACTTCTGATAAAGGTCTAATAACAAGAATCTATCTAGAATTTAAAAGGATTAACAAGAAAAAATCAACCCCATTAAGAAATGGGCAATGGAAATGAACAGAAAATTCTCCAAAGAAGAAAGAATAATGGCCTGCAAACATATAAAAAAATGCTAAACATCTCTAATCATCAGAGAAATGCAAATCAAAACCACAATGAGATACCACCTAACCCCAGCGAGAATGGCCTGTATCAAAAAATCCCAAAACAACAAATGCTGGCGAGGATGTGGAGAGACAGGAACTCTCTTACACTGCTGGTGGGACTGAGAATTAGTGCAGCCTTTTTGGAAAAGAATTTGGAGATACCTCAAACACATAGAAATAGAAATAGCATTCGACCCTGCAATAGCATTGTTGGGC
>VBSM01000361.1:56771707-56784272 GCA_008086735.1 Cheirogaleus medius | reverse complement strand
ACAATATTTGTACCCCCATAATATAATGAAATAAAAAAAATAAAAATAAAAAAAATAAAAAGTCTCAACAATGAATAGGGCATTGACCAAATAAGATAAAGTGACATATTCTGTTTTTATATAGTGTAAAAATGGAAAATATTCAATTCTTTCAATAAATTTATTGAACGTTTTTTCATATTAGGATTACAAAGAAAAAGAAAATGTAAGCTATATATACAAGGAATTCAGTCTGTTTAGACATGTCTAAATAGTTTTATCTGCTTCATCATTTGGGGTATAGGTACAATCACATGTTTATAATTTTTCCAATTAATTATGCAAGTTCCCACGTACATTTATTCCTTCTGATTTTTCATCATGAAGTTTATGTAGGCAAAAGCTGTGTCTGAGTTATGAAATCTGATCACCTTTATTTGGTGGCTAAAGCTTGATGTTACTGTTAAACATTGTTCCTTCAGAGTCTGATGAATAGTTGTCTGTACCCTGGCAATGCCTTACTGAAAGAAGCATTTTCACAGACTTCAGCAATGCACCCATCCTTGGAATTTAAGGTGAGAGAACTTTGTTCATCTTTAAGCTCAGCCACTATTTCCCAGCTGACTGGGTCATCTCCATGTGCTCTTGGCACTGCCCTTCTCCCAAGAAATGCCTGGCTGTTGTGCTGAGCCTTGGTCATTAGCATAGACTCCTTTCTCCCTCATCGTTATTGACCTCTGAGAATTTTTAATCCTAACTTGAAAGCATAAATCAGTCAGGGTCTTTTTGTCCGACTAAATCTCTATACTTGTGAATCTCCTGGAGAAGTAACTGAGTTCTCAGGCACTTCCTTCTCAACAGTTCCCTTTGTTCCTTGTACAAATTTTCTTACCCACTTCCCAGTGAAGTATGATGATTATGGAACCATGCCAATGTCACAGGAAGGGCAACATTCAATAATTGTGGGTGCTTCTCACTTGCCTAATATTTGTGCTGAAGTAGAATGGTGCTATAAAAATAAAATTTACCTCTAAGTGATTTTTGTGTCTCTACTTGTGGATCTAGAAGTAGTTGACTTTTTAAAAATTCACTTTTATTTATCACTGGGTAGCAATGATAGTTTTTTGAGATATTAATCGGCATTTTGTTTTTACTGCTTTATATGGTTCCTCTCACATCTCAAGAAGGTATCCTGGCCCTTTTGTGGTCTTTCCTCCCTATTGGCTTTGATTTGGCTAATTAGTGAGAATGGATTTGAATGTCCTAGATAGAGGAAAAGATAGATGTGAGTATTAGAGTTTGGGGCCACTCCTGAGTAATAGTGAAATATCCGAAAAATCTCTGAGACTAAGAATAGGGATGAGAATGGCAGAAATAATGGATTTCTGAGATTGGGGTTCTACTCAGAGTAGACACCTAGGCCCCACTTACATATAGGTTACTAGATGTGAGATTTCTCCCCATGTTGGAGATGCAGACTCCTAACCAACCCAGAATTGCAGGTGTGGGCCTGACAACCTGGAAGCCCTGGTGTTGCTCCCTTCTGGGAGAAATCCAGCTTAGACAATGAGCATGTTGGCAGAGATAAGCAAGGTCTGAAGACTATAGAACACGTCCATAAATGACGTGGACTTTGTAAGATGCCAAGGCCTTCCTTTACAATCCTTAGAAAACCCCAATAATGATTGAGAGTGAATGTCTCACTAGCCTGATGCTATGGTTTGAATAGGTCCCCTAAAGTTCATATGTTGGAAATTTAATCTCTAATGCAACAATGTTAAGAGGTGGGACATTTAAGAGGTGATTAGGTTTTGAGGACATTGTACTCATGAGTGCATTCATGTCGTTATTGCAGGAGTGGGTTAATTATGGGAATAGCTTCCTGATAAAAAGATGAGTTCAGCTTCCTTCTGCCCTCTCTGCATGTTCTTTTGCCCCTTCACCTTCTGCTATGGGATGACGTAGCAAGAAGGCCCTCACAAGATGTTGGCACCTTGATATTGGACTTCCCAACTTCTAGAACTGTGAGCAATATTTTTTTTTTCTTTACAAATTACCCAGACTGTGGTATTCTGTTATAACAACACAAAACTGGCTAAGACACCTAGCCAAAGGTAGGCTTGCAACAAATTAAATATCATTAAAAAAATAAAGAATTTTTTTTGCACCCAGGTTTGTACAATTAAAACTGTATTTGTTACTAACTGAAAATAAACTTTTGCTGGAAAAACTTAGCAAAGGAGATGATAGTGTAGGTAAATCTTGATAGATGAGTAGAATTTTACTAAGTAGAGAAAGGGTGTACATGTTTCTGGGAAGAAAAATTATTTTAAGGAAAGTTGTAGAGACACAGCATCTCCAAGTGTCTTAGGAGATGGTAAGTGATCCAGAGTAGCCCTGTAGGTTGCAAAGTAAGAAGGCTACATAAAGATACTAGAAGGCAGATGGAGCTTCCTTGTGAGAGAACTAGATTGAACTTGAAGACAATAGGGTTTTTAAGTAGGTGAGTCATAAGCTTCATTCATATGTTTGTTATTTATTTATTCATAAGTTTAAAATTTATTGAGTACTATGCACTATTCTGGATGATTAGAATTTGATGGTAAACAGTAGAAACAAAGCTCATGCTAACATTCCAAAGAGGAAGACTTATGAAACATAATTAAATGGATAATATAATGTTGGATAGTAGTAAGTGCTAGAAGCCAAAATGAAGTGGGGGAAGGGCACGGGGAGTTAAGAAGGGTGTTTTATTAGATAGGAGGACCAAGGAAAGTCTCTCTGGAGAGAAATGAGGGAGAAAACCAACCATAGGAATATTTGGTGTAGGAGCAGTTCAGGCAGAGGAGGCAGCAAGTGCAAAGGTCCTGAATGAAATATATTTCCTGAAGAAGTAATGAGCTTCCCTTTCCTAGAAGTATCCACGAAGACACTGACTATATCTCTGAGATGCTATACCTGGTGACCTAGGGCCATGATTCTAGTTTATCTTTCATAGATTCCCACTAAGCCTGCCTCCTTCCTGGTCACAGCTCCTCTCATTGATGTTTACAGGTTTTAATGCTTAGTTTTCATTTATAGAGTCTCTTCCCTAAAAATGAATTTGTTTCAACAAGCATTTTGAGCAAAAATATAGCTTTTAACCATTCCCAGACATGGCCTCTGGGACTCACTGGATCAAGCAGGAGATGACAGATGCAATTGGTTTGTAGAAATTTTCAAGTCTTAAGAGAAAGATCTCCTAGGAAAAGAGGCATATCTGCTGCTGCTTTTAAAGTGACAGAGCAATAGATCTTGGGCTGCCTCGGGTGCTGCCTGAAGAATCAATAAACTCTCTTTAAAGGGCCACTGATGTCTCATGAAAGGCATCGAAAAACATTCTATTTAGAATATCCATCTTATTTCCTTTTGAACAATGTAACTCCCCTACGGCTGACAAATTGAGAAAAGCTTGATTTGTCTGTTTTAAAGGGTATCTGTTTTAATAGAGGACATAGAGAAGTAATTTGGAAATTCTCTTTTTGGAAGGGAGTCTTCAACTATAATATTTAAACAGAAAGTGTGTCCATTAGGGAAATATTTATTTAATGAAAATAATTTTAAGTTATCCAATAATTCTCAGAAACACCTTCTAAAATGCTGATATAGTACATGAAAAGCCTTAATCAATATTTTAATTTTTATACTATTAAAAAATCTAAAATTTATTACTATTTTAAAATACATTAGAACATAGAGTTGCTAAGTAATTGGATGTTAGTTGATTATCACTCAATTCATGAATATATACACCAAGGTTCCCAATTTTAAATGGGCTTGTCATTAAATTTACTTGAGACCCAGTATGTGTTGCATACATCTGGAGTTCACTTATTTCCACTGTTATATTCCATTTTATGAATAAATCACAACCTATTTATCAATCAGAGTAGATGGACACTTGGGTCATTTTCATTATGAGCAGTGCTGCCATGAACGTGCTCGTATGTGTCTTTTGGTACACGCATGCGTAGAGTTTGGTTGGGTGTATACCTAGGAGTTTTTGTCGTCAAGAGCTCCCCGCACAGTCCCTGTAAATAAATGTCATTCCACTCTTCTGATCTTCTAGCCTTGCCTTCTCTTCCACTTTTCAAGTGTTTTTTTACTGGTAAACCTTAAAGTAGAGCTGTAGGGGAAAGGAAATTCTAAGAAATGTCATCCTTGGCTTCTCTTTTTGTGATACAGAGAAAAACTTAAAAGTGGATGTGGGTAATGCTTAATTGACAGAAGACAATAAAATATAAACATTTTTTCATATGTCTAATAGTCATGTCAGTATTATATTTTGTGTTATATCTGTCGAATTATCTTTCCCATTTTCCTATTGATTCATAAATCATTTTTATTCATAAAATATATTTAAATATTCAATATATCAGCATTTTGTCAGTGATAGGATTTGCAAACAGCTTTTACTGCTCTGAGGTTTGCCTTTTCTTCCTTAGTAGTTTCTTTTGATGAACAGAAGTTCTTAATTTTAATGTAATATGCATTTGATCAATTCTTTTCAATATTGTATTCATCGTGTTCTGTTAAATAAATCTTTCTCTACCATTTGTCTAACTTTTTAGAAAAATTTTTTAGATATGTCTCTTATTCTATTTTCTTTCCCATCCCCTTTTAGCTTGCTATTTTATGCTGTTTTACAATTATTATTATAGTTGCCCCAGTACAAAATACCTCCTTGACTTACCAATGTCCAATATATATAGTACTTCTACCCCTTCCTTGAGAGTGCAAAAGTCTTAAATTCCTTTAACATCATTACCCCCTGTTCAACTTATGTGTTATTAATGTCAAGTATTGCATTTCTCTGTATATTTTAAATCCCATAAAACATAATTATCATTTCATTTCATAAACATTAGTATCTACCCACATAATTTATTCCCCATTTCCTTTGTTCTTCATTTCCACCTGTATTTCAACTAATATTATTTTTCTTTTTCCTGAATAATTGCCTTTAATATTTCTTTTTGTGTAGCCTACTGATAATGAATTCTGTTAGGGTTTCTTTGTCTGAAAATGTCTTTTTTTGTCTTAATTTTTAAAAGCTATTTTTCTTGATATAGAATTAAAGTTCCCAATTTATAAAGCTGCCTGCCTCAGTTCCTCATTGGAAAGTATAAAAAATGATACATTCCTCATAAAGTTATTGCTAATATTAAGTTATTAAAATGCTATTAAATATAAATTATTGGTACCTTGTATGTTATTAATATCATTTGCTTACTTGCTGGAGTATACTATTTATGGCTTTTAAGATTTATACATATTTTGTCATATATTCTTTGAATATCATCATAAAATATCAACTCATAATGGCTAAGAATAGCATTTTATAAATTATGTGAATCTAAAATTTTCATAATCCATATTCTTGGCATTATTTTGAAATTAATTTAAGAACTTACTTGAGATTCCAGAGAATCTTAAACTGTTTTCTCATGATGAAGTTTGTGATATTACCAGTCCCTGGTAACCACCATTCTACCCTCTATTTTTCAGTTCAGCGTTTTTAGATTTTACATATGAGTACATGCAGTATTTGTCTTTCAGTGCTAGGCTTCTTTCATTTAACATAATATCCTCCAGGGTCATCCATGTTGTCATAAATGATAGCATTTTCTTCTTATGTAAGGCTGAATAGTATTCCATTGTGTATATACACCATATTTTCTTTATATATACTCATTAATCTATGGATACTTAAATTGATTCCATATTTTGGCTACTATGCACAATGCTGCAATGAACATACGGGTGCAGATATATACTTTTTGCATGTTTTTTGGATATTTACCCCTTAGTGGGATTGCTGGATCATATAATGGCAATTTTTTTTGAGGAACCTCGGTACTGCTTTCCATAATAGCTGTACTAATTTACATTCCCAACAGTATGCAAGGGTTCCCTTTTCTTCACTTCCCCACCAACAGTTATCTTTTGTCTTTATAATAGTTATTCTAACAGGTGTGAGGGAGGCGATAGCTCATTGTAGTTTTAATTGCATTTTTCTAATGATACAATGATTTTGAGAATTTTTTTCTTCTGTTGGTCATTTGTATGTTTTCTTTTGAGAAATATCTGTTTTGATACTTTGTCCAATTTTTAATTAATTTGTTTTCTTACTATTGGCTTGCGTTCCTTATCTATTTAGGATATTAGCCCTTATCAGATATATATTTGCAAATATTTTCTCCCATCTCATAGATCCATCTCTTCACTTAGGTGATTGTCTTCTTGGTTGTGCTGAAGCTTTTTAGTTTTATATAATTCCCTTTGCCTATTTTTGTCATGGAGCCTTTCTCCTATGTTTTCCTCTAGTAGTTTTATAGTTTTAAGTCATATATTTAAGACTTTAACCCATTTTGAATTGTGGTTTGTACATGGTGTGACATAAGGTCTATTTGAAAATAAGACTTCTGATTTAATATTCTCATTACTAGAGGCTATCACCCAAGCATGCAGATTGATTTGAATATAGAAATAGTAAAAGAGAGGAAGACAGGAAGGGAGTGAGAGAGAAGAAAACTAGAAAATCAATAAAACACATTTCATTTTACCTCCATACTAAATATACATTAATCATTGATAACTTACATCGCACTTTAGATTTCAGTACTGCATAAGTATCATAATTTTGAGCATCAGGTATTGTACTGTAGATGTTCAGAATTGTTGCAAATGCAAAAGACAAAAAGATCACTGGTGGACATTTTAAAAGATACCCTATCGATGATGACATTAGGTTACCAATGGGAATACTCTAACGATTATCTTGGAAAAGAATCAGACTAACTAAGTACAAGTAGAATTTTCCCCCAAGCTGTGAAAACTCACTAACTTAAAAGAAGAAACATATTTATGAAAGTTTGTTTGGATGGTCAAAATTATTTGGTATTATATTTACCTATACCCTATCTAAAATGCATAATAAGCTAGAAATAATCATTAGATGATCACTGGAGGACAATTAGAACTTCATGCCCTTAGTTGTTGCTAAATGGATACAATATTGCACTGATGTCTTCTCTCCATAACATTACTTGATTTGTCTTAAAGGATATTTTTAATATGTAACAAACATTTAGCTATTGGAATATATTCAATATTAGAACAAATCTAATGGGGAAATAATTTCTTTATATTTTGATTGTCCTTTATGAAACTTTAAATGTGTAAACAAATTTAGCAATATTTATAATAAATTAGAACCTTAAAACAGAAAAACAGAATCTGCTGTAGGTTTATATGCCAGTACAAGATTATTATTTCATTGAAAAAAATCCTTCATTAAATGATTTAAACCAAAAAAGGGGTAAAAAATAAAATATGGTAATAATTTTTCCATGGAAATTATCCTTAATGTGACTTTATTTTCTGAGGAATAATCAGTGTACTGAACCCTCTAACACAATTTATGCCCTAAAGTACAATTAGCAAACAAATAATTGGCCATTATACATTTCTTTAACCTGACATGACTTGTTTCTGTCCCTTGGGAATGGGAATTCCAACTACTAATTACACCCGAAGAAAAGACCATGCCATTCCTATAAATGTCATTTTTGAAAATATAAAACAGAAACTAAAAAAGATAACATTTTAATATCTGTGTGGATTTTTTCCATTTTTTATGGGGAAGATAATGAGAGGAATATCCTACCTTCCTCTGGGAACTGCCACCTCTCTTTTCAACTCATCCATGAATTTGCACTAGAGTATCATGATTTTTTTGTCTTCTTGATATATCAAAAAGTATGAACCTGCTTTGAGCTTGGCTAATCAGAGTTCCTTTTCTTTTTTAATTTTGAAAACTGGAAATACACATACCTGTAAGTTCCTCTTATTTGGTATTGGGAATTGCAAAAATTGAAACATGGAGGATGTCGATAACTGTATTCTTTGGTTGATAGAGACACTTTACAGCAAGAAACTATAGACAACATACAGACAGGAAAAACATAGACGTAGTGAGGGAAAGAAAGAGAATGAGAGAGAGATTATGAAAAACCAATTGGAAATCAGTTTAATCTTGGCTCTCCCCATGATTTTATCCTTCCTGGTATTAAAAGAAATACCTTAGTATCTGTCCCATGATTTCCCCCTTTTGCCCAAGGTATTAATAGTTAGACCTGAACTTCTGGCATTTTTAACAAAGATCCCTAATTAATACTTATCATCTTTGTAGTTTTTTGGATTTTCTTCATAATCATTATCACTTTATATTATATGTGATTTTAAGTATGATCATATCATGATCATACTTAAAATCACATATAATATAAAGTGATAATGATTATGAAATGATTATAATATAAAGTGAAATGATTATCATACTTAAAATCATATATGATTTTACATGTATAATTGTGAATGTTTCTTCTTTCCTCTTCATTTTCTCATTCTTCCTCTTTGTCACTATATAGTTCAGTTATTTGTGATAGGAAATTAGAATTATTTAGAGACAGAAAAAAGGTCGTGGATTTGACCAGAGATGTTGGCTAAATCTACATAATAACAGTAATAACAATAATACAATAATAACATAATAACAATACCTGTTGGCTACCCAGGTATGGAGCACAAAGGTGCTGTTGCTTGGAGTTTTGGGAAAAACTTTGAGGTTTTGATAAACAAAAGGCTTGTGGGCTCCTGAAAGAAGAGAAAAATTTAGAATGAAGGAAAGAGATTAGTGATGATATGCTGAGGGTTATAAAATTATTCTCATTTTAAAATTAATTATAAATATCATAACCCACCAATCCATAAACGAAACATTATGATTATAGACACATTCAAAAGCATACACTCACACACACAATAATAGAATGCAGCTTAGAGAGATGTTGCTCACAATTTGATATTTAGCTTTGCCTTTTTTATTTCATTGAATTAATAGCTTATTTTTTCAGTGTCTTTTTCTTGAAGACAATATGAGGAATATCATAGTCGCATTCCTCAATAACTACTTTTGCTACCTCTAATGTAGAAAAATTCTTTATTGATGTCATATATGATATAATGGGCTTGTCTTTGTTTTAATCTCATGTTAGGATTTTGTATGAGATTCTAGGCAGAACCTTGGGGAATCTCAATAGTCACTGGATTATATAAAAAAGTATTTTAAATTTCTATTTTCAATTTATAATAATTTTACAGGTAATTGTATATGACTTAAACTAGGTATCTCTATGATGTCCTATGTACATCAAACTATTTTGTCCAATTGCATCATAATGACATTTTGTCAAGTATAGTATAGCAATTTATTATCACCATTTAAAAAATAGAAACCTAAAAATTCAGAAAGTCTGAAAGATTACCCAAAGTCCACAAGCTGGAGAATGGAAAGCTAATAATGGAACTGAGTTTTTCTCATTCTGAGTTCAATATTCTTTCTGCCATACTACACTGACCTTGTTCTAGTGTTTCCATCATATCAGAGACATCTGCGGCAAAAGAAGTTAAGTTTTGCTTTAGCGTTTTTATAATTCATTTAAACTTTAAAATATCTCTCTGCTGGACTCACAACCCACGCTTTATGCTGAAGCCCTAGTTTATCATAAGGAATATTTCTTACAGAGAAATAAACGTTTTTCTATAACAGTTAAATTGTATGTAATCTGTTTTACAAAACACTCTTCCTCTGAATATCTCACGATGAGTCATTCTTGAACCCATTTTGGTCCCCTTTCCCCAGAAAAGTCTCCATAGTCTGCTCTGCCGATGTGACTCTTCAGCTGGAATCCCTGAATTTTATTAAACAATTATAAGTGGACATCTAGTTTTGGTTAAGCTTATGAAGATTACAGAGAAATTCTCAGGATAATTATAAGTCCATAAAACTATGAAAACCTGAAAGAAGCCTTGGTGTATCAAGAGAAGGGTTTCAGAAGGAACTGAATGATGAATGATGTGTCTGGTTTGAGAGTAGTGGCTGAGGGGAAGTGGAGGTGAAGTAAAACCAATTTAAAAAGGAAGACAATGTCAGACTAAGTGGCGGTATGGGTCTTTAACCTGGCATGACAGTAACTTTGATGTGGGCCAATACTATGTGTCAAATCTCAAAGCCTTCAATTAATGGGAGGCAGTGGCTTGCATGAAGGCAAAGGAGGACAATAAAGAGAGATGGAGTGTACCCTTTCTTGGTGCACTATCAAATTTTGATTAAGGTATAAATTTTACATCTGCTTCAACTGAGGACACAAAATTTTACAGTGATTTTTAAAAATCAGATAAAATACTGAGCTGAGATTGAAGTATAAGATGCCATAAGTGATATAATGTATCATTAATCAAGTACCAAAGAGAAATTACTTATTTCTAGAACATATGACAGTAAGGTCAAGGCAGTAGACAACCCCACTTAAAAATGACAACATTCTTAATAAAGTGACCAAGTGAATATAATACTGAGACAACAGGAGAGATTTTTTTTGATAGCTGTTCAATGTTCCAAATCTCAGTCTTCTGTTAACATATCCTTTCACATATGTAAACAAAGATATGATTTGAATAAAGTTTGAGAAACAATATAGTGGAGAGTACAAGCAGGAATCTCAAGGATGCAGGGATTTTAACAACAAAAAAGTAGACAACAAATAATTTTAAAATATGCTATAGGTTACTTGGAAGGTTGGTCTCATTCACAAGCCAGAAGATTATGCTTACTCATGATGGTAGTCATTAGTGCTATTTGATATTACAGGTCTAATGTCCCTACTCTAAACATCCAAAATCCAAATGATCCGAAATCTGAAACTTTTTGAGCACAAATACAATGCTCAAAGGAATAGCTCATTGGAGCATTTTGGATTTCAAATTTACAGATTAGGGATGCTGAGCTGGCTGGCTTCCATCAGAATATCTTGTTTGCTATCTTTATAGATTAACTAAACAATGCAAATTTAGCTTGGATTCTTACAACTTAAGCAAAGTAATATATAAGTCATTAAAGGATTAGTTTCAAAAATTAACTTGGTACTTTAAAAACAAATGGAAAATCATTCTTTTCTGATTTATTTCATATTAAGGTAAAATTTATATAATACATGCATATACATATATATATATTATGGCTATAAACTAACCATTTTACAGTATACCATTTAGTGACACTTGGTACATTCACAATATGGTGGTGGCACCACCACTCTATCAAGTTCAAATCACCCAAAAGGAAAATCCAAACCCATTGAGTAGTCATCTTCCATCCGTTTCTCTCCCCAGCGACCACCAATCTGCCTTCTGTCTCTGTGGATTTATGTATTCTGGACATGTTATATAAATGGAATCATACAATATGTTACCCTTTGAGTCTGGCTTGGTTTACTTATCGTCATGTTTTTAAGGTTCATTCATTTTGTAACATGTATTAGTACTTTATTTCCTTTTATACCTGGATAACTTTCTGTTTTCTAGATATGTCACATTTTGTTTCTTCTCCATTGATAGGCATTTGGATTGTTTCCACATTTTGAGTTTTTGTTCCTCTTATCTTGCAAATAGTTCTCATCACATATTTCCCAGAGTCTATATAATTTATACTATATCAAATTTGACAATATAGTAAATCAGGAGAAAGCCATATATTGGAAATAAAACCTGACTAAGTTACATAGCTGTATCATTAGACTTATTCTAGACAAAACCAAAAAACAAAACTTAGCTTATTGTACTTTTAAACAGCAATAGTAATATTTGTTTAAACATCATATGACACACACATACACACACACACAAAGCCATACACACACACAGCTTCTGAGGAGGAGGCCCACAATTTGGTCAGTCTACTACAAAGTGCTACTAGGAATTGAGGAGAATGCCATCCCTCAAGTAGGAGAGAATAACCTGTCCTCATTTGAAAGGGCTATGGGAGTCAAATGCCCACCTATAAAGACCAGGTTTCATTTAGAACTAGGGGAGAGCTCTATGTCATGCTCTCTCTGAAAACAATCTGCTGACCATTCATCTACTCAGCTACACACTAGCGAACACAACCATCATCTTCTCTTGGTGATCCCAATCAATAAGCTATTGATACCTCTGGATCTGGATGTTACTGCAGGGAGAGCACCAGGCAGTCACCACCAAATGGCTTCTTTAGTATTAACAGGTATTAATGAGAGGACCTAAAGTGGAAGAACATGGCAGAACTGTTTGTACCTGAATGTAAGAAATCCACAGAAATTCTCAGAAGTACCTGGACTAGAAATAGATTGTGTGAGAGGAGGAAATTAGATCCTGGGGTATGTAGAATAAGTCAAAGGGAATAAATCAAAGAAGCACAACTTTGTACTGTTAATATAAGCTCATTTGTAACTACAGGCTGCTGAGACTTGAAGGAATTATAAGTTCATACTCCTATTTTGTGAGCGAGTATAATAATATTGTGATGAATGAAAAATACATTCATTTTAAAGCATTATCGAGTTCATAGTAAATTTTTTTTTCTTTTTTTTATTATGAGACAGAGTCTTACTCCGTTGCTTGGGCTAGAGTGCAGTGGCATCAGCCTAGCTCACAGCAACCTCAAACT
>VBSM01000361.1:56747629-56771607 GCA_008086735.1 Cheirogaleus medius | reverse complement strand
CCTGACCTTGAGCGATCCTCCCACCTCAGCCTCCCAGCGTGCTAGGATTACAGGTGTTAGCCACCATGCCTGGCCCATAGTAAAATTTTTTTTCTAAGTGCAGATACTAAGCATAACAGTCTATAAAGATTTTTTTTTTTATATTAAGAGTCCTTCACACTTTCAAAGTCTAAGAATCATAGCACTAATCTCATTTTACTCTCAACCACATCCTGTACATTTCTATAGCCTTCCTGGAGTCTCCCTCTTGCTCTGGTCAACAGTCTAAAAACTTCAAGGAGATTCCAGAGGTCTAATAATTAGGCGCTTTACCAGCTCTACCCAAGTTTTAAGATGCAGCTTTCCGTATAGATTCAATTCCTTCTTCTATATAGATTGTCCAGGACTAAGTCTTTCTCCTTGCAAAGTAATTTCACATTTGTATTATGGGAAAACTAGTAGTGCTAAATATTTCCCCCAGAAGACAAACTTCAAACATCACCGGTTGCCTTTTCAATTTCTCCAAAAATGACATGGAAAACCATTCTAAAACTGAATACTCTCTGTTTTTCTAGAAGCAGGAGAGGCACTCAAATTTTACTCAAATTATTGGGCAGTAGAAAAGAATACTAAAATCCTATATAAATTTTAGAAGAAATTTTGCTTAAAGGTCCATATTCAAAGTGTAAATATGTCCCTGGTAGTTTCTAAAAAATGCATGCCCTGGGGAACTACCTTCAGTTTTCCTAAATCAGTATTTGAGGGAAAAAGTGGGCAAGTTCTGTCTGAATCCTCCTGCTAGCTAAGCAGAAATACAGAATGCTATCGGAAGAGAAAGCTGTTAGGCAGGTCTCAGTATAAAAAATATATATTTTTACAAAACACATTTCTAGCCCTTGTTTTTATCCATTGCTCAGTAATAAAAGATAGTCACTATTGAAATCTAAAGCTTAAATGAGTCTGAGGTAAGTAAACATAGAACACATTCAGGGCATCATTTATATAAGAGAAATTCTTCAAAACAAATCTATAAAACTTTAAGATATTAAATAGATTTGTTGCCTCTGGCTTTAACCCAGAAGGAGACTATCAGCTACACATTGTTCCCAGATGCTTTATAAAGAGCATCTGTGTTTCTGGAGTATCATCGACACTCAATCAACTCAAAATTCATGATTAGATTCCCTTTGTAGTTGCTTCTTTTCTGCCTGCTCCTCCCTGATAGAGAGATAGTAGAGGGAGGAGGACCACAGGTGTATCAAACAGAGCAACTCTGGAAAGTTTCCCCCTGCATCACCCTGACAGGATCCTAATAGCCACACATTGTTGAGAAAAGCAGCATGTCATAAAGTCATCATGGATTTCAGGTCTCCTAGAATAACTGAAAATCACAGTGGTAGTGACATCACAAACTTTAAAAACCTAGTCTCTTCTACAAGGTGCTGTTTTCTCAAATTCTTCTATTTACCTACCTATGTGGTAAACACTCTTGTGTAATATTTCCATAAATGCTTAAATAAAACGGGGAGGGTAAAATGTCAGGAGGGGCTCCTGTCTTCATGGGGTACTTCACATACTTTGTAGTCAGGCATCTCTTTCCTGTGGAAGCTTATCTTTCTCTCCTCTGTCACTTGCATTTTTCAAATGATATGAAATTTAAATGTCACAAAGGTAAACGCCAAAGATGAAAAAGGCAAATTTTTCTATTTTTGGAAGTAATTGCTCACTTTAATGCTAGAAGTCACCTGGAGTAACAGCAATAGGGAAGATGTGGGCTCCACGCCCTACCCTGTGGCCTGTGAGAAAACACAGTGAGACCCACAGGCATCTGCAAATTCCCAGAAGGCTAACAGTTTTCCTGGTCACTTGAGCAACAGGTTCCTGTCTCTAAAGAGTTATTTTTTTCCCACTAAAAGTCTTTAAAGCTGTTTCTCTTTATTATCTTTTAGACACAAAAAGATGGAGTGCTTTGTGACAATGTTTTCCCTGCCAAGGGGAAACCCACCTGCAGTGTGGCAAGGGGCCCTCAGGAACAGGTTTCCAGGGAGGAGAAATGAGGTAAATCTTACAAAAACAAGACTGCTCGATGTCTTTGTCCCATGTTAAGAAAGTCTCAGAGTCTCTGAGTCATGAGCTGCAATAGCTGCATTGTAAGCATAAGCATGGGGCTGGCTGGAGAAAGCTTTCTGTCCAATTTGGGGTCCATCACAGAATTATGCTTCTACATGCCTCTGTATTGTAAGTGCTGTGCCCCAGTTATGTGTGCACCACAAAATGGATTCCAAGAGAGAGTTATCCATGCCCCCCCAAAACAAACCACAATAGCAACAAGAACAAAATCACACAATTTGTTGAGGAAGTTTACATAGAAGAAATTAAAGTGTAAAACAATTCTTAACATCCATTCTATTCTCAAAAGGATAAAAGTACCATACTACTTTTAAAGAAGAGAGTCATAACAGTTCCTTAGATGATTTGAAAATTCTTACTTAACCCACATGTGACCTTCTGAGAAGAGATATAACACAGGATAGAATGCTGTTGTACATGGAATCTCATAGGAAAGAACAGTCTGAACAGCTGAAGACATGATGAAGAAACTAAATAAACTTCAAAGTGCATGCCTATTCACTCATGGGGCCTTTAATATTGCAAATTTTTAGAAGTACTTTTCTCACCAAGTTTTAATAATTCCATCTCCAAAAGATGTTTTACATTCACTTTTATCAAATATAATATGTGAAAATTTAAATGCATAGGCTTGTAATGAGAGGTAAGTTATTACTTCATTATATAACACACTATTTTATGAAAATTCAGTGCACGCACACACAGAAACACACACGAAATAGTGGCCTTCCCTAGTGCAATTGTTGGTCTACATTTATTCTACTATTTACAAACATAGAAACTGCATAAAGTTAAAGATTCCCTGGGGCCATATCCTCCAAATACTTAGAAAGAAAGTCCTTCTACTGTCTATGATATGATTGTTATTGTCTTCATATGCCATTAAAATACTGAAAGACGAGATTGAGCACGTTCAGGGTGGTATCTCAAGAATGGAAAAACAAACACCACATGTACTCACTATGGAATTGGAACTAAATGATCCACACTCATGTGTACATATGGTAGTGAAATTCAATGGAAATCAAGCAGGTGGGAGGGAGGCGAGGGAGTGAGTAAATGCACACCTAATGTGCACAGTGCACACTATCTGAGTGATGGCCATACTTACAACTTTGACTCAAACTATACAAAAGTAATTCAAAAAAATAAAAAATAAATAAAAGACCAGTTAACTTCTAGTGGGCTGGGGAAATAAAGGAAAAACAACAACAATATGACTTGTCTGGCCAATTATCTTCTTTGTCCAAGAATTACTTTATTATGTAGCTCAGCCATAAGGTCCATGTAACTAACTGCTGTCAGATAAAAAAGGAAAAAAAAGGTCATAATTAAGCAGCAGCTGGAAAATGAGGTTAATGATCCTTTTCCCTGAAGGTTATGATCTTGGAATGTGTGTAAATTCATGACTGTATTTGATGCCTTGTCTTAAACATGGTCTGAAAGGCTGGAGCTGCAATAACCTTGGCAACAAAGCAAGTGAGGAAAATGGCCTGTTGTGGATTCCAAAGATTTTTCAGAGCTTAAAGTTGGTCATTTAGTCCAGTCTCCTTCTTTGACAAACAAGGAAACTGAGAACCAGAGATGCTAGATACATTTTCTAAAGACACTCAGATCATTAAGAATTGGGCCAGGAACCCATGCCTCCTGGCCACAAGGCCAGGACTTTCCCAATACTTCCTATTATTTTGCCTGTGGTTTATTTTCAGAGGTTATTTTTGTTCACTTGCTTGCTTATGTTTAGATGCTTTTGTTTTCATTTTTGTTGCTTTAAAATTATAAAAGTAATATGTGCTTATTGTAAAGAAATTCAAAACACAAGTTTGTAGAGTAAAACGTGAGTCTCCCTTTCAAAAAATAAAAATACCAAAAGAGTAATTGTGCACATTTGGGCTATCACTTAGCATGGTACCTTTTCATGCATTTTTTTTTTTAATATTCTATCTCCTCTAATTATATTTACAGGAAAACATACCTAAACTAAAAATATTCATTACCAGATGGACTGCTCTGAATTCTATCTTGGTTTTAAAGGTAAATCACGTGAAGAATGTAATACATATCACTTAATAGTAGAAACTTAATGGCAACAATTCCTTTAACAAGGTGAGTCATAATACTATCATATTGCATTTTGTTACTAATGACAATTGTTTACATATTTCTTGTGTTATTCAAGCTTGCAAATTTACATAAAAGAATAACGTCCTGAAAAGGCAGATATAAATCTGTATTACCAACATTTAAGCCAAGAAAACATAGTTCATATCTATTACCAGTCTGTATTTTTCCAGGAAGTTTAATATCAAATTCTTTTCTTTATATTATATTCTAAAATATTTTGTTGGTTTACTCTCACATGGATTTTCAGCTTGTACATTTTCCTCCCTTTCTAACAAGTTCTGCAGAAAAATTCATAAGTCCTAAGAAAATTTGGAGACATAAGCAAAATTGTTGTCACTATATTCAGAAACTTTGGGAAATTTTATAACCTTCCCACCCCTTAAGCTAGAATCCATTATTAGTGTGGTTTGCTTTTTGCTATTATACATGTTTGCTGACCAAATCTAGGATGCTACCATGGTAGACAAGGAACAGTAGATTTGATTCAGCAACACTACTTTCATTCAATAATATTTATATATCAAACATCATTATGCCCTATATATTGTATGTGCTCTTTCCTTAGAGAAAGCATTGTCTAGTGGTCATGATTTAGTGATGATAATAACATAGTGTGTGTGTATATAGATATGTGTGTTTGCGTGTATGTATGTATATATATATAAAGCAATACAGTGGTCATAATAAAATATCATGGTGCTATATTATACTCTTAGATTTACTAAAAATAGTAATATGTTTACTCATTCTAAATAACCCTAAGACAAGATTATTATAACTGGACTATTCAAAAAGAATTTATTTTACTGCATTTGTAACATAGAAATCAAAACTGAAATTTTATCCACTTGTTTGAGAAATAGACATTTTATATTTTTCTTATAAAGCACTAAGTACCAAATATTTATTGCATTACTAGAAGTAGAAGAAGTGAACAGAATGAGATGTTAGTCATTCATCCATAATGAATTCATAAAGTCATTCTCAGTGTAATATATTCCCATTAAAATGAATAGGTCTATTAATTTAATTGAGCCTTTTTATAGATATTAGGTTTGGAAAATAATATGAACTACTTGACCTGAAAATGAATAGTGCCTAGTATATCTAGGTTTATTAATAAGAAAATTCATTGAAAATTTGAATTTTTTCCTTTTTCTATCTCCTAATTATCTAATTTTTACATTTAAGAGCTATATTAGAATAAAAATTTCATGCTTTAGGTTATGGATTTTAAGTAGTGTTCATTCTCTTCTTGTATTTGCGTTTTTTCTCATAAATGTAAAATAATTTTCTCTATTAGAACAATCAGGGAATTTAACATACTTAATAAAATAATCTAACAAATAAGAATATAATTTCCATTTTGAATAAATGTTATTACATGTATAATATGCATTTAATATCAGTAACATTATGCTAAATGCAACTTAATTTTTCATACAAAATCATAAAATATTTTGGGATTTATAATTAATATTGAGGTCATTATAATTACTATTTTATTATGAATTCATAAAAATGCCAATTACAGCTTGATTAACTGGAGTAATGGTGAGGAAAACTTCATGGAGAAGCTTAAATCCAAATTAAAATCAAACATCACAGTATTTATTGTACAAAGTGATTTTAATATGTTTATTAAACTAGCACTCAGTACATAGGAATACAATTACTATGCAACAGTTTTTACAAGTAATTGTGCATTTCTGATGCTATTATTAAAGTAATTGTCCACTATGGTAATATGTTATGATTTCAGGGTGAAAGCACTCAGGAATGGTGAGTTTCTGCCTTCACAAAGTCACTAAGTTCCCCATGAAATTTCCAAAAAGCCAGTGATTGTTTTATTATTGACTTGGTTTGAACTCAGTTAACAGCTTTCTGGAAAACTTAGAGTGAACACAGAGCTGGATCTAGCACTTTCCCAAACATGAGGCCGGCTCCAGCCCCAGCCTCAGCCAGCTGCTCAGCCTCCCTAGATGGGTAAGACTGTGAAAGAAAGAAAAGAGAGCCTGTGAACAGGAACCCCAGCTTGCATTTGAATGGTTACAAGCAGGAAGGATGCTAGAGAGAGATGCAGCAAAATGATAAGTACATGGCCCTAGTACTTAGAAAAGAAGGGAAGAAGAGAGGGAGGGGCAGAGGAAGGAAGGAGGGAGGGAGGCACAAAAGGGAGGAAGGAGAAGGAAGTTAGCTTAGGGTGAGAGAGTAGAAGTCAAGGAGCTAAAATGAAGTGAGATCAAAACAAAATACTATAGATTATGAAAATTTATGTTTTAATAATCACGAAGAAGGAGGACTTTTTTTTTTTACCATTCTGATTAGAAGTAGAGGCATAACTTTTAATCTACCAATAAATGAAACAGTATTTTTAGCAGCTCAAGTATAACTCTGTGATATCACTTTTGTAAATTGATAATCTCAAAAACTAATGTAATATGGCAGGAGTGGATTAACTTGAGGAAACAAATGGTTTTACAGGTGCTTCTAATTATGGTTTAATCCTTTGGTAATCATGGAATATTAAACTTATCTTGTCCAACTCCCTTTTTAATGTTCCTTAGCCACATAGATGATTAGAAAACTAATCTGATTCCAATCTATTATTGTTTTCAACATACTCCTCTACCATGATGATTATTCTTTAAGTTAAAGGTATTAATGAGTCTGCTGAAATAGTTGGGCAACTTGTAAGGATAATCATTGCTTACCATATGCCTAAAGTCAAAAGGAATGTCTTCCTTCCCTTGAGTAATTACAAACTAATAATAATAATAATATATTTAAAACTCATTTGGAACATTCCAAACCTATTCTTGTAATGGAAGCTCAATATTTGTTTACAAACATAAAATTTCAATTGAAATACTCATTTTCAGCACAGTCTCTAGGAAAATACATTTCTTACACTAAAGTTTCCAAAGGTATAAATTACTACCCATCGTATTTTAGCAGATACATAATGTTATTTTCCATTACATGTGATTGGCACAGTCATATACTATAATAAAATCTGTCAGGGTGGCAATTTTTTTTGACAGTTTTCTAAAAAAACTTGCCCTGGAAGCCAATTAAAACTTGATATTTTTTCCTCTATTTTATCTCTTTATAGCATTTTAGTTAACTGAACACTCCCTGTTTAATTTTTTTCTAGCCATGGTAAATTGGCAGCACAAAGTCATTAAATCTGGAAACAATTCTTCCTATAAACCACCCCCCTGCCTTCTATTAGCCAATATTTGTGCTAATGTGACAGCCATGTCACTTTGGGACTGTCATTTCATATCCACTGAATCAGCATTTCACTTAGTTGTAGGATCACTTCTTTTAAAGATTCAATATGAGGAAAAAAATGTTTTATGAATGGAAATGACATACAGGGAAGTCTTATAATGCTTGACAATGCATTTTAAAAAGCTGATATTGTCAATAGGTCTATGTTTAGAAATTCAGAAACTTAAAACAGAAAGACGTTTGGGATAGAACAGCAAAGAAGAGACAAACTGGGCAAATTGGCTGGGTGCAGTGGTTAACGCCTGTCATCCTAGCATTCTGGGAAGCCAAGGTGGGAGGACTGCTTGAGGGCAGGAGTTTGAGAGCAGCCTGAACAAGAGAGAGATCCTGTCTCTACTTAAAAAAATAAAAATAAAAGGGGGCTATTAAGTTTAGCTAGAAGTAGAATAAATTTGATTCAGATCATTCTCTTCATAGTAATTATTTTTTTCTTTGTTAATACTGCTGCCTCCTCAAAATACATTAAAACATAAATTAGTATTTTTGGTGAGGCTTAGCTTAAAGTATTTAAATATTCAGATAACACTTTACTTTCTCATGAAATATAAATTTAGTTAAGAATACCAATTAATTAAGAAGGCTGTAAAATGCCTAAGAATGCCCTAGAGCATATATTTTTGTTTTGTTTTTAATTTTCTGTTGAACTAGTCTCACTCTACATATTGTTTCTCAGGTATAGAATAACAGGCTTTGGCAATCTGGTCTTAGACTGTAACATAGTGTCTCTTGTACACGTCAATGATCCGATTCTTTGTTTTCCGCTCCAGCCCAGGTTCTGATCTGAACAATGATGTGATTCTAACATAAGAAATTAAAGCAATAGTCTTTTTCTAGAAATTTATATTTTAAGATTCAATTGCCTAATAAGATGCTGTTTTATAATATACCAATTAAGAACCATTGGAACTGCCTATTAGGAACTATTTTTCATCTGCTACAAAACGATTCATTGAGTAACTACTACATGCAATGCACTGGGCTCAAAATAATGAATGATGTACTATCTAAGACTATGCAGAACTCAGTCTCCACATGGAACTTTCCATGTCCTTTTCTTTCAGTTTTTATCAAATATTTGCTGTTGCTGCCACTTGTTTGGCCATGCTGAAGTGGACACATATTGTGAAAAAAAATTAATTGGTAGGCAGCATATTTATCAAACTATATTCCTTATATAACTTCCCCGGTAAGATAAAGTTTATTTATGAAATATTAAGAAAGCCTGAGATTTAAAGAAGTGGAATTATTTACTTTTTCTAGAAGGAACGCATTTTTAAAAATTGTTTCAGTAATTAGTTTTATAATACAGCAAAAATCTTTTTGTAAAGTACACTATTATATCCTCAAATTGATTGAATTCTGGGTAAAACCACAAGATCAAGGAAAACTATTTTTTTATAAAAAAATTGTCTTAAAAGTAGATTGTTTATTCTGATGATGTTATTTGTGTATAATGCTTAAAAGACTAAAAAAGAAACCAGACTATGAAATGATTAGGAGCAACTACGCTTAGAATTTATGCTAAAAGATAATTGAAAAACCGCACAATCTTCTTTTATGATAAATAGACCATTGTTATGCCAGGAAGAACAGAATATATTCTGCCCAAATTTCAGATAACTGTTTGCTACAAATTCTCGGTATACATTTATTAGTTTGAAATTCCATTTATATACATACTTACTCAACAAATTGTCACAAATATCTATTGAATGCCTACTATGTTCCCGTCACTGTTACAGAAACGGGATATGGCAATGATCGAATAAATTCACCATTATCATGAAATGCTCATTCTACATGGTAAGAAAGACAATGGGCAAAACAACAACAATAGCAAAAAAAAGTAGGAGATCAACTGGTGATAATTGTATAAATAAATAAAGCAAGTAAGAGGTGGAGAATACAAAGTGCTCTCTTTAAAAGAGTTATGAGGAACATTCCCTTTGAGGGAATTTCAACAAAGACTTGAGTGCAATAAAGACATTGAACTATTAAAATATTAGGCAGGACATTATAGGCAAAAGCAAAGGCAAAGGGGTTCATCGTTCAAAGCCCCTTTATGCTTATAGCTCCCATTGTAAAAATTTAATTGAGAAAACATTTTAAGGTTTGGTGGAGAATTTTTTAATTAAATATCTGTAGAAACAGATATGAGGCAAAAACTGACTTTTGAAAAGACAATTTACAAATCGTTCATGTATAATTTTAATATTGAGTGGTGATATACATCTTTTACATAACTGCATATTTGCACTAGAATGTGAGCTGTATGAGGGCAAAGATTCTGTCATCTGTTTTGTTCACAAGGATTCTAATGTCTCAAATGCTGACTGGTACATCATAGATGATCAATAAATGTGTTTTAAATGAATTAAGAAATAATTGTTCATTAAATTACGTTTCAAAAAAGAACTGTTGTATATAAATACTAAATATAAATATAGTTTTTTCTAACTTCTTTTAATGCTATTTATTACCATAATACACATTATTAAATTGCCTAAACAACTTATTGATAGTGTAGAGTACATGCTCTATATAAAAAATGCACTTTTTGAATCAAATGATGATATCTTAGTGTCTGAATTTTTTCATCCCAGCAGAAATTTTGGGGTCAGAAACTTCAATAATTACTGCTAAAATATGATTTTTTTTTGGAATTTCAAATAAACTGTCAAATTTTTAAAAAATGTGTCCTAGGTTTCTCACTCTCTCTGTCACAAATATATCCATTAGAAAAGCCTGGGAAGACTGCCTGCCATGCAATTTAATAGTACAGTATTTGGAGGAAAAGACCTCTAAAATGTGTGAAAATAAAAAGAAGCAGAAGCGAGTGAAGTTGATTATTAAGATATATTTGTAAATGACTGAAAATTGAAAGAGTAGAGGAAAATGACAGAATATAAATAATTATCAAGGATCATCATAAATCAAAGGAAGAAAGGTATCTAAGCATGCAAGACAATACATTCAATTTCTACATACAGGCCTAACGCATAGAAATTAGTCACCAAGACACTGGCTAAAAATAAATTTTCTAGTTACATATACATATTTCAGAATATGATTTACAAATATATATATGCATTTAAAATAATTTTTAAAATATCTTTTATACATATTAATAACTGTCAACCATTGCATTAGGCATTTTCTAATCATATTTAGTCTTGATAGGCAGATATTACCATACATATTTTATAGATAAGCCAGATCATCCCTCTTCATCTCAACTTTGCCCTCTTGACAGTAAATGCATATTTCCCAGAAGAATCAGAGCTGTTTAATTTCTCAAAAGGGCTTGTAATGATATTAATAATTTCACATGCAGTTTTGTTCCTGCAAGATCTTTCTCCCATTTTGGCACTATGCAGGCAAAGCCAAAGATGAGTAAAGGAAACACTACAAAGCAGCTAGAAAGAGTAATAATTATAGAAACCATTCTAGGGGCATTTACATATATATGTCAGGCCCTGTTTTAAATACTTTACATACATAAATTTATTTAATTCTCACAACAACCCTACAAGGTAGATGTTATTATTCCTATTTTACAAGGGGCCAAAACTGAAGCAACGAGATGAAGTAGCTTGTGCAGGCTGTCCAGAAAGAGGGACAGGAAGCAAAAATGTCAATGAAAACACATGACCTGGAGATTTATTGTAATGGAAAGTTCATTGAAATAAGGGTTCTCAGAGTAATGTAGATTATAATGCAACATGTTTGAAAGACTTTGTGATGGTTAATTTTAGATTAAGGAATACCTAGTCAGCTGGTAAAGCATTAGTTCTGGATGTCTCTATGAAGGAGTTTTCAGAGGAGATTGGCATGGTGTACTGAGTGGAAAAGATCTGTCCTCATTGTGAACAGGAACCGTCCAATCAGCTGGGGGCTCAGAAAGTAAAAATAAAAAAGTATAAAAAAATGTGATTCTCTCTCTCCCCCAACCCCAACTCAGAGCAAGGACACTCTTTTCCTCCTGACCTTGGACATTAGAATTATAGGCATACCTATGACGTTGGGACTCTAAGACATACACCTGAGCAGCCCCCCTTGTTCTCAGGCCTTAGCCTTAGACTGAGAATTAAACCATTAATTTCCCTGGTTCTGAGGCCTTCAGATTTGGACTGAGTCATGCCACCAGCATGCCACCTTCTTCAGCTTGCAGACAGCCTGCCGCAAGACTTCTTTTCCATAATCTAGTGAGCCAATTCCCCTAATAAATTTCCTCTTATCTACCTAACTGTCTACCTATCTACCTACCTATCTATCTATGTCATATTGGTTCTGTCTCCCTGGAGAACCCTGACTAATACAGACGAACAATTTTTAAAACACAACCTTACAGGGGCTTCATTGATTTTCACATATAAAGAGAATTAATTTAAAGAAAGTAAAAAAATAAACTACCATTACTGAGCACCAACTAGGTTCCAAGAACTGTCTAAAATAATAGTAGACATAAAGATAAGACACCATTCACATCACTGAAAAGTTAAAAATCATTATATTCTTTCATTAATCTTAGCTAGTGAAATGACAAATAAAGCTAGAAAGTACAAGATTCTAATTAGAATCTTTTAGTGTACAAACCTCGGAGAGGATAAAAATTGATGACGCAGGTATGGTGTGTAGAGAAGTCTCTGAGATAGGTAAACAGCCTAAATTACTGCAGAAATTAAATTTGGAGATGTTTAAAAAATCCAAATTTGAGTGAATATTTTTAATCATATATGTATTTTTTCAGAAAGGCAATCATAGATATATATATAGAAATGCAGATATGGATATAGCTTACTGTTGCTTAAAATACAAAAGTTTGAAAGTGAGAAGTACAATGTATGCAGTGTAGGGTGCATGACTAAAGTAATAAGCCATATTCCATCCTTAAAAATACTATTTAACCTATTCATCAATACCTATACATGATTCGTTAAATCAGCAAATATTGACCAGCCATTTAGTATATTCAACAGCATATAAAAAATTGAATATTTAAAAAGTGTGTGCCTTACATTACCTGCCACCTCAGAAAAACATATAAAATCTGTATGCTATACCACACAAATAACAAAAATCAAAGCAAAATAAAGGCAAACTCAAACTATAAAAATTGCCAAAAGACTCAAAGTTCTCTGGAATTTAAACCAGCAAATGATCACATATTATTTGGAAGATGATTACTAGAAATACAAGAAATTATTGAAACATGTAATATTTGACTAGGTATTCAAACATTCAAGATGGGTACAATTTTGATGAATGAATATGACCAGTATAGACATATGTAAAATCACTCTGGAGATTAACTGAATTGATGTTAGTGATTAAAATTTAAATTGAAATTAACAATCTGAATGTAATGTCACTTAAAATGTTATTATATTTTCATTTCAAGTTAACGTTGTATTTTTTTTTTACTTCAAAGTATTATGGGAGTACAAATGTTTTGGTTACATAGATCGCTTTTTTAATGCTTGAGTCAGGGTTGTGTGCTCGTCAACCAGATAGTGTTTGCTGTAACAGGTAGGTTTACACCCATCCCCACCTTCCCCCAGCCCTTGATTGATTTCCATTTAGTTATACTTCCCTCTATGCACATGTGTCCTCATGGGTTACTTCCAATTTAATAAAAACTACATGTGGTGTTTGCTTTACCATTTCTTAGATACTTCACTTAGGATAATGGGTTCCAGTTCCATCCATATTGTTGCAAAAGGAATTAAACCATCCTTATTCATAGCTGAGTAGTATTCCATGGTATACATATACCACATTTTGATAATCCACTCATAAATTGATGGGCATTTGGATTGATTCCACATCTTTGCAATTGTGAATCTTATTGAAATAAACAGGTGTCTTTTTGATAAAATGACTTCTTTCCCTTTAGGTGAATACCCAGTAGTGGGAATGCTGGATTGAATGGGAGGTCTATTTTCATTTCATTGAGAAATCTCCATACTGTTTCCCATAGAGGTTGTACTAATTTGCAGTCCTACCAACAGTATATAGGTGTTCCTTTCTCTCTGTAACTACACCAGCATCTATTGTTTTTGGACTTTTTAATAAAAAGCCATTCTAGCCATTCTAGGTAAGGAGATTATCTCCTTGTGGTTTTAATTTGCATTTGCTGATGATTAGTGACATTGAGCACTTTTTCATATGTTTATTGGCCATTTATCTATCTTCCTTTGAAAAGCTCCTGTTCATATATTTTGCCCACTTTTTAATGGGGTTGATTTTTTCTTGCTGACTTTCTTGAGTTCTTTGTAGATTCTGGTTATTAGCCCTTTATTGGATGTATAGCTTGCAACTATTTTCTGCCATTCTGTAGGTTTTCTATTTGCTCTGTTGATTATTTCCTTGGCTGTGCAGCAGCTTTTTAATTTGATCAGGTCCCATTTATTTTTGTTTTTGCTTGTGATTGCCATTGGGGTCTTTTTCATAAATTGTTTGCCTAGGCTGATATTAATATCGAGAAGAGTTTTTCCAACATTTTCTTCTAGAGTTCTTATGGTTTCATGCCTCACATTTAAGTCTTTTATCCATCTTGAAATAATTTTTGGGAGTGGTGAGAGATATGGATTCCTCAGCTTGTACCCATGAAATTATTTTTCAGATACTATACTTTAATCTAGTACTGTAAATAGTCTCTATATTTTGATCAAAATCGATGACTGTTCCCCAAGAATATGGCCTACATCATCAAATTTTTTAATGTGTTGTGTTTCCTATATGTAAATGGCTATTTCTTCTGTCCATTAGTTCCTTCATGAACGACATTAAATTACACTTCCTCCTGGAGCCTTTCTTAATTTTTCTCAATCAGTTGTAAACTGCTTTCCAAACTTTCATAACAATTTGTTTTGTACCTCTTTCTGGCTTATTTCTCTAATTTCTATTATTCTGTTTGTGTGTAAGTATATGTGGGTGGATGGGTTTTATGTTTCTGTTTTCTCTTCCTTATTGAATATATGTTCTTTGAGGGTAGGCATTAACTTATTTTACTAATATTTATGTCACCTGGAGGCTATTCATATATATTTCTAAATTGTTGAAGAAAAATAAATACATATTTTTGAGTGTCTGCTATATGTGCAGCTGTACACAAGTCAGGGGGATGCAAGAGGCATATAAATATCCAGGTAAGTCTTGCGGAATTTATAGTATACTTCAAGAAATAGGGTTAAACTCACAAAACTGTTGTGACTGCTAATGAAACTGGAATAAAAAGGATAGACACTGCATGGATTCTATGTAATGATGAGCAAATTTGGAAAATTCTGTTTTTTGGTAAACAGAACACTAAACACTATAATATTTATCCTGGATAAAATATTTTACTTGGTGAAATATGAAAACACTACTTGCTTTTATATAGTGTCTAACTGCCCTTATATATTTCTTTTCACTTTTCTAAAATATGGTATAACATGATAACTTTACAAAGAGATATCACATACAAATATCATTATTATATAGGGCTTCAGGGCAAGACAGTGTAGGTAGAATGAATAACGCTTATATGTTATGACAATAGGTTCAGGTCTTCTCACAGTATGTGCCATGTTATTGGACATTTCTGAAGCACTGTTTTGAGAGAGTGGCAGGAAAATTAATGTCTTTAATGCAATTCACCTGAATGTTTGATAGCAAAATGTCATGGGAGAATCAAGCTTCAGTATATCTCAAAGCTAAAATATCATTCTGAAGAGAAGGCTGTGGTGTCAGGTGAGTGGTTAATTGGATGTCTACTTTCTTCATTGGATTCTTTATGATGGAAAGGAAAGAATACCACTAAGTGAAATTTGGACAGCTCCAAAGGTACAATAAAATAGAACTAAAATAAAATACAAGGTCTTCTTACCATGAACTACTCTATGATTGTTCAATTTGAGATGCAAGAGAGCTATAATTATAAAATTCATCTCTGAAGTGCAAGTTATTATTCAGTTGAAAGTAAACTAACCTATAGGAAGACATCATGATCTTAGAACTTGTTTCAAATCAATCTGCAACCACCTTGTATCATCCATGAAATCTTTGAGAGAATGTTATTAAAAGAGTTTATGACATACTATTTACCCATACATTTTCTTTTAAACCACTACTGTCTGTACTAAAATACACACTCAAATTTCATTCTCAAGAAGAGCTATTACCAACTGGTTTAGAAAATTTGATTGATAAAATGAAACTCTCTGAAATGTGTTGAATCTCATTTGATGGGTGTGCTGATGACAGTTAAGAACATAACTTATTTCTCAAAATAATGTAGATGTAATAAATACATGTGTATTTAATTTAAAGAAATAAAATTTGTGTCTAAAGGTCTCTATTTTCTTTCCATCTCTCCCCTCTTTCCCTTCTTTTCTTCCTTGAAAATTGAAAAACTATTTTAATTATTAGCTTATGATTATTCAAGTAGCACAAATATAGGAAAATGGAAAGGACATAGAAATAGATGTTCTTGTTTCAGTTCTTCTGTTCATGACCTACGTGATCTTGGACCTTGCAAGGAATACTAGAACAGTACCTGTGCAATGCAGAGAAAGGATGCGCCCTTAAATAAGATACTATAAAACATTGATGTTATAAAAGAAAAATATGTACTATTTTAAATCAATTAATTAAAATGAAAATATTTTAAATTAAAAATAAAGTATAAGGCAAAACTAATAAATAAATGTTAGGAAATAAACAGTATATTTGAGAAAAATATCCATAACATAGATTATAGATAGGATTTATTTTTTCAAAGACATGTTTTTATAAATTAATAAGAAAATGGACAGCAGTACAAGAGAAAAAAGGAAAATATATAATTCAGCAATTCAAAGAAGAGCAAGTTCAGATGACCAACAGGAATAGGAAATTATGCTTAATAGGAAAATTTCAATAGTAGGAAATGCAAAGTATTAAATTAAAAATGATTAATAACTTTTCAACAGACTGGAAACATTTAAAAATTTTATGGTGACACAGAAAAATATACACTTTTATATTTTTTTGTAAAAGTGTGATTTGTTATATTTTAAACAAAATCTGTCAATATCTAAAGAAGCAAAAATACATATATCCTTCAAAGCATTGTGAATACCTATCATATAAAAATAAAATTACATATACTTATTTCTGCTCTGACATGTTGGAGTAACAGACTAGATTTAACTTCATTTTTTAAATCACCACTAGATACACAAACAATAAAAAAGAAGAAAAAAGCAGATAAAATACATGAAACAGCCATCTTTAAGGCAGTGGACATGGTACAATGAATGACAGTGATTCCTGAGAGAAAAGAAAAAAACAAAAAGTAAGATAAAACCATGATTTTTCCAACTTACTTCCTTGAGAAAATGCCCAGGCCATAGTGTAAGGAGCTGGAATCTAGATACAGTCCTTGATTGGAGGAGATGGAGCTGAGTGTCCATGGAGACCATGGCAACTAGAATTTGCAGGGAGAGTACCAGAGAGGAGAAAACTACACAGAGAACCCCAGATTTCTGTAGAGATTCCTTTTCTATTATTCAGCAGAATAATCAGAACTTCAGAGTTCTGATCAGCACGAGCATTAAGGAAACTACCCAAGACTAAGGAAAGAACCATTCAAAAGGATTAGAAGGAAAGGTTCTTGTCATTCACATAGGACGTGGAAAAGGCCCTGTTCAATCCAGCAAGATGGTTTGTATTAAAAATTCATGGGGCATGTGGAGCAGGGCTCAGAAAGGTCATGCTCATCTAACTAATCTTAAAAAGCAAGATATGAAAGGATCAAACTCTTTTTAAGTTACGTAACTGTGAGCCACAATACAGTTCAAGAATATTTATGGGAATACAAAAATAACCAGCACCCAACAAGATAAAATCATATTGTCTGGCATTCAGTAAAAATTACCAGGTATGGAAAGAGAGATGACCCATCATGAAGAGAAAAATCAATCAATCAGAACTGACCAAGAACTGATACAGATATTGGAATGAGTAGATAGGACCCTGAAACAGTAATTGTAGCTGTACTCCATATGTTCCAAAGTTAGAGACATGGAAGATACAGAAAGAATAAAATGAAACTTCTATAAATGAAAATTACAATGTCTGAGAAGGAAATATAAGTGGAGTTAATGGAAAATGAGATATCAAAAAAGAAAAGATTAGTGAACTTGAATTCAAATTCAAGTTTCCCCAAGCACAAATAACATTAAAAAGTACACTTAAGAACATCAATATACATAATAAAGAGAAAATATTAAAAACTATAGACAAAAAAAAAAAAGAACATGTCATATCCAGAAGAACAAAGTAAGGATAATGGGGCTTTCATCAGCAGCAATTTAAGCGAGAATGAAGCCAGTGGGATACAATTTTTAAAGTAGAGCCTGTCAACCTAGAATTCTATACCTAGTGAAATATCTTGTAAAATTAAAATTAAACTGAAACTGTTTCAGACATCCAAGAGCAGAAAGATTTCCTCACCAGCAGATGAGGAACCAGCACACTACGACAAATACTAAAGAAAGCCCTTAAAGGCAGAAGAAAATATCAGATGGAAATATCTATAGAAAGTATCTATAGAAAGTATCTATAGAAAGAAATGGGGAGCACTGGAAATAGAATTTATATAGTATTACAAAGAAATAGTATATACATGGGTAAGTATATCAGACTTTTTCATGTTATTGAAATTGTTTTTCTTATTATCTAAATCTCTTCATTCAGCCTCTAGGTGTTGCTTTCTAAAAACCTCCCTCCAATTTTTCTTGCCTCCCTTATCACCCATTTGCTGCTGCTTCCTTTTCCTAGCATCTTGGGAAATTGATTCTGTCACTAATAGTCTGGTTTACTACTTGTGTTGTTTCCTTCTGTCCCTATCAGTTTCAATAATTTTTCCTGAAAGCTCTTTTCTATTGATTTGTGCTAAGGAGGAAAGGATTATGAAATATAATTGTTTAACTCATTTATTGGCTGTTATTAGAATTGCTTTCTAGGGAGGACTGTGATGGTTAATATACCCACATATCTCTGTAATTTTGAAAATATACCTACATATCTCTATGATGCTATAGTCACTTCTTTTGCAAACTAAAATAAGATATAAAGGCACCAAATGCATTTAGGAATATGAAAATAACCATGTTGAATGGAAGATGACATTTTCTGTTAGAAAAATAGAACAAATTGCTTTATAACTTCTTAGAGTCAAAAATATTCTACACAAAGACATACAGGGGTCCTTTTTCATAAATGAGCACTGTCAAATTTAGATTGCCCTTATGAAGGCACAAGCCAAGTTTGTATTCATACTATTAATTGCAATTTATTATAAGACTTAGGCAACTCCAATGAAGGCACTTACAGAATCACTACAGAAAATTTAAAGTGATTAAAAGGTTTGTTTTTGTCTGAAATATAAATAATCTGAAGAGATGATCTTGATTTATACACTTGAATCTTGCAGCTATTAAAAGTTTTATAATTTTAATCAATACTAACTTCTTTTCCCCCCCTTTCTTTACACACATTCCACAGTTATAAGCAATGAGATTCTTTTTTTTTAATTGAATATAATAAATACAATATGTAGTCATCTTTGTGTTTAGGCTCTGGCACATTTCTGATGTTTTTCACTCTCTCTGATCACACTCAATTTTTGAAAACACTTATTGATTTTTAAAATAAACAGATATGCAGTGCAATCAAGCCAGAAGAATATTTTTAAAGTGCATAATAAAAAAAAAATCTTTTGTCGGGGGGAGGGAAGGCGGGAGGGGGGGAGGAGAAGGGTGTATACTTACATAATGGGTGTGGTGCGCGCCACCTGGGGATTGGACAGGCTTGAAGCTCTGGCACGTGGGGGGGGAGGGGTGGCAGGGGCAATGTATATAACCCTAACAATATCTGTACCCCCATAATATGATGAAATAAAAGGGAAAAAAAAGTGCATAATAATATCACATCCTCCTGCACCTCACAGAAGAAAATGATATGAAGAGAAAGCTAATAATAATAGCAATGGGAAATGGTAAGGGAGTAATTATCCAAGCAAGAAAAAGAGAAAAACCATATGCTTTGCATAGAAATTGGAACTGCACAAATATGGTAACTGATTTCGTGCTTTGACCTCCCATGCATTGGAATCCGAGCTATTTTAGCATCATAACACAAAATAACAGAAATGACAATAGTAATTTAAGCAAAAACTTAGACCTGCTATAATATTTTTCCCTTCTTGTGAAATGATCACATGAACTTTTTTAAAAGAAATAAAGCTGATAAATAGCTACAGCTTGGAGAATTTGTTTTAAGACATAGTGAGCTAAAACTCCAAGTACCTAAACATTTTTCTCAAAGTAAATGAAGCACTTAGCCCTTGGTTTACTGGAATTCCACAAATGCCCTGATGCAAAAGAGTTTGTGCAAGTCAAATAAAGCAATCTGTTCCCCATCATCACATGGACTCCTCCCCCATCATCCCTAACCATTTTATTTTATTTTTTATGTCTTCTATCTGTGCATGTCTTACCTATGAGTTACTCTCAAGAGATTCTTAAGCCAATTTTTCTATTGTAACATCATTCTTTATATATGGCTGGCCTGAGTTAAGACCCCTTTAAATACTCCACGAAGTTACTTAGAATCTGGAATATATATCAATTTACCGAGATCATTTGAAGGGAGCATTCTTTAACTCTGGGTAGCAAAACTGCATTGTTTTGCCCTACTATATATCCATCACCTTCTCTATCACTGCCCGGAAGCAGCTTTTACTGCACTGTGCTTGGTATTGTGCTATCCTTTTACATCAAAGGTTTGGCTATAGAACAGCCTATAATCTGTCATGAGAATTAATTATAAGAATATTGTTTGAGATTTCTGAAATTAATAAACTTTGTATTTTAGAGTAGTTTGGGGTTCAAAGCAAAATTAAGCAGAAAATACAGAGAGTTCTCATACTCTGCTTATCCCCACACACACACAAGCTCCCCCAAGTTCAACAGCTCTTATCAGACTGGTACATTTGTTACAATAAACAAACCTACGTTGATACATCTGGGATTTTTTAAAAGAGCATTTTATCTGAAAGGATGCACAGGATACATTTCTATAGTTTCAGAACCAAGAATAATATGTTTCTCTGAAGCAGCAGATAGGTTTGACATGGTATATCATTAACCATTTGTTTTTCTGTGTCTGTTTTGACTAATAAAGTATGTGAAGCCAAATTGTTTGCCCAGATCTCAAAAGTCCTCAGCATGTATTTTGTGAAATAATTGTAGTCCTGATACATCTTATTTCTTCTGTCTTTATTTTATTCTTTACCCCGAGATATTTCTTTAATTCATCCTTACATTGTTGCATTAGAGGCATTTTTGTAAATCATATTAACTTCTTGGAACAAAGGGACATAAAAACGAATGAATTATATAAATTGATAAAACAATCCTATTTGAACTTACTTAGTAGCTCTTCAATTATCATTTACATTTAAGGGATAGATTAAAAAGTATCAAGTGATACATTTTATTTGGTATCAGATTTCAGAAAAATCCCCATACAAGCAGAAAATACAGAATTTGAAGTGCTCATTATAAAAGAAATGTACTTGCATTGATAAAAAATAATCAGGAGGCAACACTGACACACATGTTGGAGACAATATATAAACATATTCTCTAAATTATGCACAGTATGTTTACTTAGTGGAGCTTTGCATAACAAGTACATGTGGGCATGGTAATTATATGTTGACCTGTATAATTAAGAAAGTGATTTGCTTAACAAGTAATTTGTAATAAAAACGCCTAACCAGTAATCATAAGTACAAGCCATATGTTTTTAAATATGACCCAAACATTTGCATAGTGTTTATGTATAATAAATTAAGGCAAAATGAAAAATCTGCTGACAAGAAATAAGTAGCAATAAGGGTAGAGCAATGTATTAAATCCTTCATTCTGGATCATTTAGGTAATGTTCCATTCATTTTAGATTCATGACTAGAAGCCTTTACAGATTGGACATGCATACCATAAATCTGGAGTTATCCATTATTAGGTGGCATTTTGCTGTTTGCAGTTGTACATGTTTACTTTGTGCATAATTAACTGCATAATAGCTGTCTGTGTTTTGCACAGAATTTACACTCAGGCTCTCATCAAAACAAATGACTCCAGAAAGTAGGACACTTCCATTAAGTTCCCTGCAATCAGCATTTCCTAATACAGGTTTACAGGAATGGTTTTGATTGTGACTGTTAGTATATTAATGTTTTCAGCAGCTAACGTGTATGTTGGAGTTTAATTTATTAAGCTCCTAAAATGCATAAAAAGTATGGATTGGTGGAGGGAGAAGGAAGTAGAGCATACCTAAGAATAGCCAAGAAAGAAATTTCCATGAAAATAATAAGTCAGAGCCAAGTTAGACAGGTAATTGATCACCGTGCAGCATAATACAATGGATCAAACACATATTCCAGCAGTTCTTTTCTGGTGTACAATTGTGACAGCCAAATCAACAGCCTTTGAGAGAGCAGCATCTCTGAAAATGGGCTGTCAGAAGAACCACCAAGATATATTCCAGCTACCCCTTTTGTTTGCAATGATATGAACTTAGGAGGAAAAAATATTAAATTAAGCTAACCAAAAAGAAGCTTGAGGAATTAAACACCAAAGAATAAGAGGGGTAAAGGGATAATATAAAAGATAACAGAGTATAAGTTGAAGTTTATGGGTTATAACTACTAGTTGAAGCAATAATTGATAAAAAAAAGAAATTGTCATGATATATGAGGCTACATATATTCTATTTAAAACAGTATCATTTAGTTCTTAATCAACAGTCAAACAAAACATTGTAAGAAATCACATTCTTTCAATAAATGGTAATTTAAAGAGAAATTAAAGGTGGAGAAATAAAATAGGTTGACCAGTTCTTAACCACTTCGGTACCAGCGTCAACTATAGTCGACAGCCACAGATGAACGTGCACAACCAAGCGTCAGTCAAAAGCTTTTATTTTACAGCTTTTATCTCTGCAGTTGCAGTGTGTACGTTCAGCTAATAGGTTACTACGAATCTGTGACCTTTTAACAAGTCCTTAGTAGGAGTTATAGTTATTTTCCTAAAGCTGCCTGTAAAGTAAAACAAGCTTTCAGTGCTTTAAAGCTTTCCTCATCACACAAGAGCAAAACGGATTCATCGTCAATGCACAGCACAGACTATGGTGCGGACTATGAGTGCCGGCTGTGGGCAAGGCTTCGCGGCAGGTGAGCGCGGTACCGAAGTGGTTAAAGTAAAAATAGTAAAATGTTATTCATAAAGTTAATATTATAATTTTGTTGACAAAAGATGCAATATTTTTTAATTGAAGCTTTAAACAAAGTGTTAAGTACTAGTTAATTTTCTCCTTTGCAGAATAGGGAATGGCATGTAATAACTTATGTGTAAGTAATATTGTATATCATATAAAGTGCCTAACACCCAGAAATAGTCATTATCAAAAGTATCATTCCATACTGACTGCTTTAGTTTCACATATTTACTCATTTTTAACAATGGTGATATAGCACCTCTTGTATTTTCCTGGATAGAGCTGGAACCCATACTACTAAGTGAAGTATCACAAGAATAGAAAAATAAGCACCACATGTACTCACCAGCAAATTGGTTTCACTGACCAACACCTAAGTGCACATATGGGAATAACATTTATCGGGCATCGGGCAGATGGGAGGGGGGAAGAGGTATGGGTATATACATACGTAATGAGTGTGATGTGCACCATCTGGGGGATGGACATGCTTGAAGCTCTGTCTTGAGGGAGGTGAAGGAGCTGCAAGGGCAACATACATAACCTAAACATTTGTACCCCTATAATATGCTGGAAAAAAAGCACTGTTTTGATTTTTTTCACTGGTATTTTCATATTTTCTTAGTCTAAGCTTCTAAAGATGCAATTCTATATATCAGTCATTTCTTACAATTTTAAAGCTTCAAACAATGTATCCAATTAATTACTTTTCAAAAAACTACTTAGCATTTTCAGTTATAAAATTTGGTATATTAATGAATTAGTTCAGATAATAAAAATCAAGAATAAATTCACTGGGATTCTGGGCATGATTGTAGGTTAATTTAAACAGAATTTGTCTACATACTCCCCATCATTACTTCACTTGGAATACATACCGATTATAACTATTTGAAATAACAATGTACTGGTTCTGACCAGAAACAGTGATAACTTGGAATGCCACCCCTGGGTTTCTACCACATGGCGAGGTATCAAAGCATGGCTTACTGAGTGAAACAGCCTACCATGTGGCAGGGCATTTTTATCTATTGAGAGAAAATGAAAATATCTGTACCATGTGTATTGTGCTGTGAGCAATATCAACTTCCTTCCATTATCTGGAAAAGAGTAAAAGTTCCAATTAACATGAG
>VBSM01000361.1:56708465-56747529 GCA_008086735.1 Cheirogaleus medius | reverse complement strand
TAGTTTCAGAGAAGAGCTTCATGACTTCTGGGTAGGAAAATACTCTTTAAATGGGATATAAAAGTGCTTATTTTAAAAAGAACAAATTTATATTTTGGATTACATTAAAATTAATAGCATAGGTTTATTAAAGAATCCATTGAATGAGTGAAAAGATAAATGACAGAGATAAGATAGTTGCAATGCAAAGTAATCACAAAGTGCTTGAATCCAAAATATATAAAAAAGGCATAACACTCTTATCCCTAAATAAGAAACAAATAAGAACAATTACAATAAAAATATCCTTTATAATTCAATTTATATAAAGTGCCAAACTGAGCAAGACTAAAGTATAGTGATTAATAATGAATGCTTTAGTGGTTATTTTTAAAGGGAAGCCAGGATATGATTGCTATATAAGGAACCTGGTTTCATTTGGGAACTAATTGGGAAGTGGCACAGTGGGGTGTGTAGGGTATGGTAATGTTCTGTTTCTTGACCTGGTTTAAGGTTCAGTGGGTACTTGATTTGTAATAAATCATTTAGCTGTCATGTTACTCAATTTTTAGTACTTTTCTGCTTGTGCAGTGTATTTCTAAATTAATTTTTAAAAAGATCGGCATACAAAATCAATTAGTTTTTAAAAAAAATTTTAAAGGCAAAATATACATCTAAATATACAGACTTGATATCATAAAGATGCCAACCTAATTTATATTTTCTATTCTAGTCTGCAAAAACAAAATAACCAACCAGAATTTTCATGAAAACCGGCAAAGTGATTCTTAATACAAAACAGCACACAGCCAAAATTATATAAGATAAAGTTTAAGAAAAATATATAACATGAAAAAATTATAAAGTCCATAGTAGTTTAAAAAGTGTGGTAGCTACCCAAAGGTAGACAAATGGATGAAACAATCTATGTATATAAAATAATTTGAAATATGATAAAACTTTGAAACCTGTAATTCCTTCATGGAATTTGATATAAATGTATATTCTTTGTTGTCACAGTATTATGGTGCATATATATATATTCTATTATTCTTATTAATACCCTTGATTTTATGACCTAAAAGAGATTAACTGAAATCTCCTTTTAGGGTTCTATTTTTATTTATGATTTTTGGTGGATCCTATAATTTCTGGTTTATATTTTGATGTTATGTTATTTAACACAGAATATTTTATTTTTATTCTAGATTCCATCATTTTTCATTATGTGTCCATGTTTTCTTATGTAAACAAATGTGTTAAATTTAATATTGATTGATATTAATGTCAGGGATCCCCAAGACTACTCCCAGGTTCACCTATTTGCTAGGAGGACTCACAAAAGACAGTCATATTCACAGCCATGCTTTACTGCAGCAAAAAGATACAAAGCAAAATCAGCAAAGGGAAAGACACTTTGGACAAAGGCTGGGAGAAAACAGGCACAAGTTTCCAGAGTCCTCTCCCTGTGGAGTCACACTTAATTACCCCAGCAACAAGTCATGACAACAGGTGTGAAATGTTACCAACCAGGGAAGTTCATTAGGGACTCAGAGTCCAAGGTTGTTTTTGAAGGCATCCTTTGCCTGACATGTACCAAAACTCAGACTCCCAAATAGAAAGCAAGTATTCAGCATAAACCATATTGTTTGTATAAACAGTTTTGTGTATTGAGATGATTTATCAGAGAATGGTAGAAGCTCTCTTAAAATCCAAGTTCCAAATGCCAGTCAAGGGCCAACTTTGTAAGCAGGCCTTTCAAAAGATAGTAGGCCTGTTATGTTAACTCTTTTCTGCACAATTAATTATAAATTAGGCTTTATGGTTTTCATTTTTTCTGATATATTTTTACCAATAATTTTCTATTCAAATGGTTTAGTTACTTTGTAAGCTTTTAGTTTAATTCTGATCTAAGAGCCTCTTTTATTTATTTGATAGAAGTTTCCCTTTTCTACATATAAGGAGATGCAAAGATATTAATTATGTAATCACATTTTGTTTTCTGTTTCTAATGCTTCTACAGGTTTTGCTATTAATATATATCAGATGTTTTATATAACCCTAAATTTAATGTATGTAATCTGTTTTTAAGACTTGTAATGGATATCATTTTCAGAATGACATATAGATATTAATATCTATATACTATCTTTTGTGAAGAAAAAGAAATTCTTAAAAAACTAATTCATATCCTCATATTTATATGGAAGGTAGTGAATACTTTAATAGAGGTGAATTAAAGAGTATAGGTACAATGTCCAAATACTGTTGCAGCAGAGGAAACAAATAATGAACATACAAACAAAAAACCTAAGTGCATGACTGTTTGACAGAGGGGTTTCACAGATTCCTGCTGCTATATGTGGAAAATAGTTTTCCATGCTTTATCTTAAGGAAAGCTGACTAAAGAAGGAAAAATGAAGTACTGTTAGGTGAGCCAAATTGCAATGCCAAATACAAATGGCCAAAATATATGAGACCATTAAATTTGACTAGTAATCAAAAAATGTATATGACAACTACAAAACACCATCTTTCCTATGGAACTGTTAAAAATACCACAATACTAAATGTTTGCCAGAATAGGAAGAAATATATCTATATAAGATTTCTGAAAATTTAAATGGTACAGTATTTTTTAATGAATATTAATCATTTGTGTCAAAATCTAGCCAAATAATTGTTCCTTTAACAAAAAGTTTACTTTAAAAAATTTATTCTAAGGGAAAAATAAAAATATAAGTGAAGAAGTTCAGAACACACCATCCCCAAATATGCCACATTGACATAAGAATTGTCATAAGAATTGAGCTAAAGGCTCTTGAATAAAAGAAAAGAAAATAAAAAACATCAGGTACAAGATGATCACTCTTCTTCCGTTTCTTAAAAGCAGGGGATGAAATTCCTGTGTGAAAGATGTCCTTTCTATACCAAAAAAAAGGAAATTAACATTCTTACTTTAAAGACAGGAAGTTGAGGCCCAGGGAAATCTATACAACTAAGCCTTATCTTTTAGCACTTCTCTACCCAATTAACTATCCTAGGCCAAGCCCCTTTGCCTTAGAACATTTTCACCATTCACTACTCTTTGTTCATATGTCAATTTAGTTCTCAGGCATAGCCCCAAAAACAAAAAACTCTGAGAATAGAGGTGAAGTTTTGCCTCCCCTACATAAGAATGTGCCTACAAAGATTTTCTGATAAATATCAACTAAACATTCAACTTTAGTGAATTATTTAGATCAATTAAATTTTTTATAGAATTATTGAATTTTTGTTCAGTACATTATTCTATACAATGTAATAAACTGCAGGCTACAAAAAATATTTTGCATTCCTTGGTTTATTGCCATAGATATTTAAGATACATCATTACAGTTTAAAGATTTCAGTTTATATAATTTGTATATAAGTATGCATAGCATGATTCCATTTGTTACATATTTATACAGATACACACATATACTCACATGTACTCAGACAATATGTAAAAATGCTAATAAAAATTATCTGATAATTAGGCAATTTTTTCTTTCTGCTTATATTTATTTTTCTAATTTTTCCAGTATACATGTGTAAATTTTTAAGGGGGAAAAAGATACAAGCAAAAAGTACATAGAGTAATGGTTCTACCATTGTCAATTTTCTATACATCTTTATCATTGCATTATCATCTCCTTCTTTCCACTACTACTTCCCCTCCTCTAACTAGGATTTCCAGATGAAATACAAGATACCCAGTAATATTTGGATTTCAGATAAACAATGGTTAATATTTTAATATATGTATGTTTCATATATTGCATGACATCCTGAATTAATTTGCTAAATATACCCGACTTCTAGCATTCCACATTTTTATATATTCTGGAAGTTAGGCAACAAGGGACATTTGCCAAAATGACAGCAAAAGTAAAAAGTGACATGCATATAACGCTAAGAGCTCATAAGACACTTAACATAAACTTTCCCGTTTTTTTTAGAAACACAGTGAGATAATCAATGAGGAAACCGAAATGGGGCTCAGAGAGAGTGAGTGATCTGGTACTCATTAAGCAGGAGGGCCGAGACACAAATTCAGGTTTTTAACCTCAACTTTTGTTCTGTTATATTAAAATGGAGTTCTACAGAGGATTGCAATTCTACTACTGTTATTTTTGCCATTTTATCACAGTAATTCTAAGAATTTTAAAGTATTTGAATAGAAAAATTTCTGTACTTGTTGCTGCATGGTGTTTTTTCTTGGGGTAATCATCCAATTATGTACATGATATCTGTTTAAACAGAATATAAATAGGCTTTTAAAAATCTTCCAATAAATAAACAGTAGTATGTCTTACTCATTTTCACTTTCAGTCACTCACACTTGGTGTTTCTTCTGCTTAAAAATAACCCTGACTCCAACTGCCTTTGTCTGAGATTTGCTTTAATATTTATTTTAGATGTTACTTTCTCCTGGAAATCTTCCCAGATGCCATTATTTGATTTACTTGCTCGTTTTATATAGTCTCTGGCACTTACATAGCATGGTACCTATCACCCTGTATTGTGACCAGTTGGCTAGTCTTTATTTTCTGCTAGACTGTGAGTACTCTGAAGGGAGGGGCCAGGGGACTTATTTTCTCCTAATTACCATGCCCTTAAAAATTCATATCCTTCAATAAATAAATGAATTTACCTATCCATCCATGCAACCATCCATGCATCAATCAATCAATAAAGGAAGTATAAGGATCATGTATAGAGCTCTCCACTTGTTTGACTTAATTAAGGAGTATATTTTAGAGTATGTAGTGTGACAACAGCTGACAGATTTCTTCTCATACACAAGATCTAATTGGTATTATCTAATTGGTTTCCCATATTGAGAAGAATTCAAAGATCATAGTTAGGTTTACCAAAAAAACGAAGTGATCATTTAGGATATCAGACAGCAAAAGGGAGTGATGGTATAAAGCCATATAATTTTTAAAATACTGACCTAGGGAAAGGAATCAACTGCAAATACTTGAGAAAATTCCTATCAACCGAGACAGTTATATAAAATGAACCTGTGGTGAGTTTGAAGTAACCTATCCCTATAAGAACCATGATTGCTGAAGTGTATGTTACTAGTTTGTTATTGATTTTCAGTGTTGCAAATTGAGGAGAGTTCAAGTCGAAGACTCACTGTGGTAGTTTACCAAGTGCTTCAAGTGATGTGCTTCTGAGAGCCTCCTGTCACATGTGTTGCCAGGCCACATTTCCTCTGGGTTACTCCCAGACAATCACTGAGCAGGGAAGAGCTTTTAAAGCCAGACCATTTCTGCCCACTGTAGGCCTCCTGTAGCAGTAAACTTTTCTCAGAACTGCTCTTTAGCCTGGTTGAGTCTGAGAACTGTCTGTCTGAAGCTCTTCCTTCCCAATTTTCCTTCTTGCACACATTTCACAGGGATCAGTCCTATACCATGGTTTAAAGTCTTTCCCTGCTTTTTCCTACTCCCTCCCTCTTCCTAATTCACAAGGATTTACCCCAAATAAATCTCCTGCATGTCTCATCCCATTTCAATGTCTTCTTCTTAGAGGGCCTGAGCTGATACATACATTAATGCCTGAAGAGTGGCAGATAGCTTCCTCTTTTATGTCTTCTCTCTTTTCAGATTCCAACAAACAGAACTAGTCATTGAAAAGAATGCTAATGAGTATAGATTATCAACATGACTTCATCATTACTGTAAAAATATAAAAAGCTAATATATGCCATTATTGGGTCTGAAGAAACATTTTCACATGGAAAAGTTCATTGAAACATTTAATTCTCACACACTACTTTACAACATTCATGGAAACGTTAATGGCCTCTGAGTGGAGGATTTTTTCCCTCCCGGTACTAGGTGATCCTCCAGAAAAAAGAATTTTAGGACACACCACATAAGTCAAGCAAGCAGTTTTTTTACTGAAAGTAAAAGTACACTCTCTCAAGAGAAAGAGAGTAGGCAGGCTTGAAAAGAGCAGCTGCACCAGGAGGAAGTGGCATTTGGTCTTTTTATGTCTTACTAATTAAGGGAGGAATATTCAAGGCTAAGGGGTTGGCTTTTACTAAGAATTTGAGTAGTAATTCCTAGAATTGTTTTCCCTCCCATTTTTATATTTCATATGGTTGTTTCAGAACTGTCATGATGATTTCAAGGGTGGTGAAATTTTAAAACCACAATGTAAATGATACTATAATTAGCCAAAGTTCATGTAAGGTGACAGAGATAGCTGACTTGCCCAATTTTTGCCACTGTTATCAGCCCCTCTGGTTAGCTTCTGCCTGAGGGTTATTTACTTTAACACCTGCACCCTCTCTATAAGCCCCTACATCTTTTCTCCTAATCTTTTACTGTCACAGAAACACTGGAAATCTGAAACAATTCTAGAAAGTTAAAAGCAAGTTCATAATTTTTAGTTTAGCTAATCATATTTATTTTCCAACACCTTCGGTGTTATAACTGACTGGTATTATTCTAAATCCATACAAGATGAGCTGCCAAGGATTGAAATTTACATCTTAATAGACAGTTTGTTTATTTCTAATACAGATATTGTCTTCTCAAAAGCAGAAGGAAAGGTGCAAAGGAAAGTTTTAAGCTGTTAACAGACTCCGTTACTACACATAAGGAAAAGGCTGATGTTGCCAAAGATTCTGGCTTGCTTAAAGTATGGATTTATTTAAAAGCAGCAACACTCAGTTTTTGCAGCTCGTTCTTTTCCACAGTATGGTCAACTTAATATATTCATATAAGGATAGGAAAAAGAAACTGACAATTAGAAAACAACAGAGATTTTTTTAAAAACTAAGATATAGCTAAAAAAAATTAAAGAAAAAGTAATGCTTTAAAGAAAGCAAGCCATGATGGAAGTGCAGCTTACCCAACTTCCCAGATATTTTCATGTTTAGCTGATACTTATGTAAACCAGGCTATAATATAATAATTATCAGTCATCATATGCTTACCATGAGATAAACAATTTTCTAAGTGTTTTATGTTAATTTTTAATTTAACTCTTATGGGATCTCTATGGCAGAGATACTACTTACCCAATTTGCAGATGAGGAAACTGATTATTTGAGAGAAAAGTATTTTCCCAAAGGTCTAACAACATTAATTGGTAGATCATGGATTTAAACCCTGTTTTTAATGACCCTATAGCCTAAACCTTTAGCCACAAAACTGACTGACTTTCAACCAAATTGTTCCCACCATTTCATTTGGAAGTCTCCAAAAAAATCTCATTACCCTCTTTCTCATTTGGAGATTCCTTTTTGGAGATCAGTATCCATTTAAAAAATTTCTACTCATCTAGATGTGTATTTGTGTGTCTGTACTTCAAAATCTCCATTGCATGAGAAATGATGCTATTAAACTGAGCACTGAAACAATAAAACATACTTGTTTATTATCTCAAGATGCTTCAACTGATGAGTTAAAACTGATAATACACATTTGTGTTATTGATCTATTTTATCTTTAACCTTGAAGATAATTAAAATCTCTTCAGTCTTGAAGAATTAAGAATGTAGTTCTTGAAAAATAATAATATGCTTATTTTATAAATACATACACACAAAGACACATGCACACTCTAAATTCCCAAAATTATTATGCAAGATTAGAGGCCTCTAAGCCCTAATTCTATAAATTACCTCAATCACCAAAAGTATATTTTATGATCTTTGAGCACAGAGTTTTTTATTCACCTCCATCCCTAGAGCAAGTAATAAATATTTATTGATATAAATTTCAAATAAATGCTTCTCTTTCATAGGATTCAAAGAAACATCAAGAGTATATTTTTCTCAAACAAAAATGACTCTTACTATGTAGCCAATTTATCTTTCTTCGATAAAGATATTTTTGCCTTTATACAATTTGTAGCGGGATGCTATTTCACCAATTTACATATCAGCTTCAAATACCTAATGTGAGTTAAATTAACTTCACTTATTAAAATAAATATATTATTAAAATATTATATTTGTCTTATTTTGAATAATTCCAAAGATTCACTCTTTTGACTTTATTTTAATATTAAGAAGGTTTTAGCTATTCTTATTGTTCTTAAAACTGCTCCTTGATTTATTTTTGCTTTGTGTTCCTAAAAGTTTTTCTGTAGCCTAATTAGACATTCATTTTGACATTCTGGTCCCAGAAGAAATAACATTAACTTCATACTTATCCATCTGGTTATCAGTTATAGCTTGTGAATGGCTGCTTATAATTTTCCAGTGACATGTGGGCGCCCTTCCAGTTAGGCTATTAAAATCTCTTACACTCAAACAACATGCTAATTAATATCCTTTCACATTTGTGGATACACAGCAAAAACACTGCCATGTAGAAGAAATTTTATTTCTTCAATATTGAAATGCTGAGATTTTAGATTAAAAGTTAAGCCAGCAAATTTTTTTATGTAACTACATCTTCTGAGGAACTGAAACCTTTTATCTTTGATTTTAGGAAAATGTTTAATTCACACGTCATCTTAAATTTAACATTCTAAAAAATTTGCATGGTGAAAGAAAAGTATCTTTTCACCCACATTCAAAGAAGGGTGTTTCCTAGCAACCCCATACATTCACAACAATTCTTGGCTGAATTATGACTCAAAGTGCTGTTAGAAGTAGTAATTTGCATAAGAAAGAGACCAATGTCTGTTCTGATTAGGAACAACAGCTCTTTCCTAATATTGGTCAGCAGAAGTCCAGAATCAGGCAGCTGTTTAGAGAAGACTTTGTGTTCCTGAAATTTTGCCTGAGGAAGGCAAACATCACATCTCCATAGACAGAGAACACAGGCCTCTAAAACTTCAGAAATTAATACAGACAACACACAATCGGAGATCTCGTCTCTCCACTGAATTAAAGTGTGCTGCTTACTTTAATTTTGTTTAAATTTCTTAAATCACTTTTGTTTTCTTTCACTCTATGAATATAGTTTCACTGTTGTTTATTATAAAGACTAAACATTAGATAATGATCCGTTTGTTTCAAATTAGTTCAATCTTAGTCAACATTATCCTATAGTAACAATATCAATTCAAAGAGCTTTGATTTATTTTCATTTTAGAAAATAAATGTTGCATTCCTTCAGAATAGGAAATATATAAAACCCTAGAAAATGAACTTACCACTTATTAATTTTTCTTCTTACTGTGAGAATTAGTTACTGTTAATTTTTTTTTTTTTGTCATTGTTCTTTTAGACCCATTCCACTAAGGAGAAAACACAACTGCCATCACATGCATCATATAAAATATATCTGGGACTATATAAGAACTATCAGAATCAGATAAACTATGATTCTTGCTACTATTAAGACCTCAAAGACCACAGGCTAAGAGGGATAGTCTGAGGAATTCTGCACCTCAAATATAGAAACCATACCTGAACCCGGATCTAAACTATAGCATTTACTGCAAAGATTATGTGCAGAATAAGCTTATACCAAAAGGATACAAACAAGGTAGGCAAGGAAACAATAAATACTAAAATAATTAGACTATTTTTTAAAAATTTCTTGAAATTTATTAGATAATACATTACCCAATACATAAAGCAGGATTCATGGTATCAGAAGGAATAAACAAACTTGGAGGTAATAGGGCTATTTATTAAAGTCTAAACACAGATCCTCTTCTCAGAGAGCATGCAATTAATAAGACAAAACAAAACACACATACATAAATGCAAAATGTACATTACATTAAAATTATTTATTTTTAAAGAGGATTTATTAATGGAAGATTAAAAAAACTATTTTAGCAAGTTGACAAATGATCTTGAAATCTCTTAGATATCTTTTTTCTTTATTTTCTTAATATATGCCATTCAATTAGTAATATTCTAAATCTTTAGAAACATGATTATCTATTTCACATACTCTGGGTGAAATTTAATTAAAAACAAAATCAAGTCTTAACCCATAAAACTTATGCACAAAGTTAGAACAGAAAGAAAATAATTTTATTCAATAAACATTAAACAAGACTGTGATGTGCATCACAAGCAATCTGCCAAAAGATTTGCAAAGACAGGGAAAAAAAAATTCCCCTTTTTATATAGCCAAGCAGATACAATCCATAACATATACGTTTTAAAAATAAACAATAGCTAGTTCAAGTAAAAGAACTTGACAGCACCATTTGTCATAGGCAGTTATCCTAAATTCACTTGGTAGTCTTGGAGTGTGGAAAATGATACTCCAAAATTTGACACTTAGGCATGATGAGTGCTTTGAATTAAAGAAAGTTGAAGGACCTCAAAAATAAGCTTCAGAACTAAGGTCTCTCTCTAATTTACCAACCACCACCCTCCCAAACTCTGGGAGGGGCTCTCTCTCTGGAATATCCTTAGCTAAGAAAGTTTCTTTCCAAAAGAAATGCAATTGTGACTCCCTCCCTAGGAATCTCATCAAATAAGGCTGAGTTTCCTCCCACCCTCAGACAGACTTTCACCTATTCTTATGAGGGCAGCTCTGAGAGATTACCTGAGAGATTGTATCTGCATAATTAGACAACCTTTGTTCACAGTGAAGTTCTGCCCCTCACCTTCTTGCCACCTCCCCTAGAGCGCAGAGGAACTTTGTTCCAAGCCTTTAAGTCTTTTAGGCTCATGTGTGTCCCCTGTCCCCTGGACATCATTTACTCCTAGGCCCCCAACCCCTCTTCCTCTGTGAAAAGGGGTATATAAGCATCTGGGCCTTGTTGGCCTATTGGGTAATCAATCTCCTGTGATTCTATTAGGTAGGTAGTGAGGCATTCTGGGTCTCCTAGGGACGAAAGTGGGAGCTTTGCCTTGGTGTAATTGCCCCACCCTAATTCTCTCCATACCAGAGGGAGAAGGGAATACCCTATGAATCTGCCAAACAGAACATGGCCCCCAGCTGCAAAAGAATGCAGAGGACTCTCTCGCCCACTGGCCAAGCAGCATATGTACCATAAAGTCCAGAAAGTGACCTAGAACCCACATGCACAGTTAAGACTCAGGTCATGCAGCTCCCAACTGTCCAATCAAAGTGGTTCCATGGTGATATTTGAACCACGGGGAGGTCCCTATCTCGGCACCATAAAACAAGAGCCAGACTATAACCAAGCTCTCTTTTTTTTGCTGTGACAAGGGATCCGGTTGTCATCTGTGGTGTATGTATCATGTTTTATAAACCTATGTTTTGCCCTCACTCTGTAATCCTGTCTTGCTCCCCCTCAATAAACTTCAACTCATGCTTGCCTTACTTTGGTGCATCTGGTCATTCTTCGGCCATGAGTGCACTAAGAACCGACATCTCACACTGAAATCTGGCAATTCCCCCGTGCTTATGCACATTAAATAAATTTTGTATGTTTTTTTCTCTACTATTAATTTTGCCATTTGTCAGTTCATTTTCAGAGAACTTGCAGAAGATTAAAGGGAAATATTCCTTCTTCACCCCTACAGCACTTGAGGTGATTACCTGTATTAGCTAACTAGCCTTATCCAAAGGGAAAATAAACTTTTAAAAATCTTATGACAGGAAGTAGTTTAGCAACTTGGAGCAAGGCACCAGAAGAAGTTAGGCTCCTGCCCTCCCACAGAACCTGGGAGATAGGGGCATTATCTTCCTTGATGGTTATATTTCAAAGTGATGGTTCCCAGGTTCTTGAGAAAGACATTCCCAGATCTCAAAGCTTGCAAGAGGTTTATTTAGCTTTTAAAAAGGATTTCAAATCATTCGAGCACATTTACAAAGCATTTCCAAGTGACAGAGAAAGAATTTACAGTTACAAGTATCCTGAACTAAATATCTTAAGAAAAGGCTATGACTGGTGTGTGTGTGGGGGTCTCTTCCCTTATTTTCATTGGGAATAATTAAAAGTCTTTTATTTTTATTTTCATTTGCCCTTACAATACATATGATTCTATCCTAAACATAGTAAATCCTTAAAAAACGTAGCAACTCTCATTTATTTTAAACATCTCTATACATATTTCCTTTCTTCTAACTCTTACAATTTTGAAACATTTCTTTTCTATTAATTTTAATTCCTAATTCTTGGATGGTTTCCTGTAGTATACTTTGACCAAGCCAAGAAAACAAGAAATAGAGGTAGGAACTAATGAAAAATAGAGGTAAGAATTCTAATCCCTGTTTAAGGAATGAAGAGTAAATCGTGCTAGATGCATAGTGGTACATCTAGAAGCTATGTAATTTGTATATTAACAAAATTGCTTTTGATGATCTGTCTTCATTTTTTTAATGAAAATAGCTTATTTTTCTGGTTATATTGAGTAATACATACACATTATAAAACAAGTAATGTATATATGAAGATAAGGAATAACCTAAAAGTCACATTTGCACTGAACTAAATACCATTACCATTGTGTGACTCATTTTTCATGAATTTCAACTGATTCTTTGCTATGGATTTTTTTTCTTTGAGGAGACAATAGAAAGCATGATGAACACATGGCAAACATATGTGTAATATTTAATGCTTCCAAGTGGTTCAGTCTGCAAATTCTATAGAACATGATTTAATCTCTTAGGCTATAAAACTAAATCTTTACTGGATATGATAAACAGAGTTGTTTATTTTGTCTTTTATAAGTTGTTTATTTTGTGTTTTATAAGATAAGCTCTTCCTGACAAGCAGTATAAACTTGGTAATTTATGCAAAATGAATTTTTTATTTCAATAGATTTAGGGGGATACAAGTTAAATTCCATTACATGTATATATTGCATAGTGGTGAAGTCTGTGCTCTTAGTGTACAAATCACCTTAATAGTGTACATTATATTCCACAGGCAATTTTTCATCCCTCACCCCTTCCCACCCTCCACTCTTTTAAGCCTCTAGTGTCCACCATTGTACCACTCTGTATGCCTTTGCATAGCCACAGCTTAGCTCCCACTTATAAGTGAGAACATGTAGCATTTATTTTTCTGTTCTTGAGTTACTTCGCTTAGGATAATGGTCTTTAGTTCCACACAAGTTGCCGGAAAAGACATGATTTCATTCCTTTTTATGGCTAAGTAGTACTCCATGGCATGTGTGTGTGTGTGTGTGTGTGGCATGTATATATACACACACACACCCCCCACATTTTCTTTATCCACTCATCATTTCATTTGATGGGCACATATGTTGATTCATTTCTTTGTGATTGTAAATTGTGCTGTGATAAACATGAGTGCAAGTGTCTTTTTTATATAATGATTTCTTTTCCTTTGGTTAGATACCCAGTACTGGAATTGCTAGATTAAATAGATCTAGTTTTTGAACAATCTCCATATAAATCTCCATAGAGGTTGTACTAATTTACATTTCTGCCAATAGTATATAAGTATTCCACAAAAGGGAATTTATTGAAAGAATATTTTGGACAGAGTGGTGGTAGAGTAGTGACATTAAATTGACAGGAAATTGGAGGGACTCTGAGACTAAGGAGTATACCCTGCCCTGGGGATCTTAGAAACACACAGGAAGTAATCATCTCAGCAAATGTCTCCCTGCCTGAAAGTCTAGTGGGGGGGGCGAGGGGGATAACTCCCCACCTTTATTGTCAGATTTGCATCAATTGCTTGAGATTCAAATACCTGAGAGAGAGCTCCTGATTAATCTTCCATGATGGAAGAATGCCTGTGGAATTGCCATCCTAGAAAGTCTACAAACAGTAAGGAAGATTTATTTGCCCACTAGGAAATGAGGTACAATTGGGAAGGGATAATGGATTCTGTGTGACTAAAAAATGTCAAAATACCTTGACAGTTCTCAATAAATATTGGTATACTATATCTACTTTTTTGACTTCATAAAAAATCATCTATTTAACAATTTTATAACATTGAATTTTAACATAAATGATATTAAACTCATTTTATTAAGTAAAATATAAAAACATCTAGGTCCAAAATGCCATGAAACTCAACCTAAGCCTGAGTATGAAAACTAACTTTATTTCATAAAAGAATCTAGCTCAGAAAATTTCTCAACTCTTCACTCCACTTAATTTTCTATCTTTATTACCAACTGTTTGACTACTCCTTAACCCTTCTATCTGTTAGTTTTGAATCTTCTCTTTACTGTTTCATGTGAATTACTTTTTTTCTGCAAAGGCCATACTTCACACATTGTTTTTGAGTTTCAGTCTCTGTATGTCTCCTAATTCTCAAGGCAAAAAATACCTGCATAAAACAACAACAACAAAAAACTGTTTGGGAACATAACTGAAGAATATCTTTGATAAATCACCCCAAACATGGATGCTAATTTTTTTTTAAAAAAAAGACTACATTGTACAATTTAAATTCCCAGATTATGGCTCATTTTCTCTCTACTGCCTTTCCCTTCATAGATTTTCTGAAAGGTGGAGCTAATTGTAGAAAGCCCTACCCCTTATCCAAATGCAAATTCAAGTAAGTTCCTCTCTAAACAAAATATAAGAAATACTTTCCTTTTGTTCCACAAAATATCTGCTTTCCTCCAAAGTATCTGCTTTCCCTGAGCATTCAAGTACAGATCTTATCCACAAAAATCTAATCAAACTCCTGCTTTTTACCATATTTTAAGATTCTTCTAATCTGTGCTACCAGCACAGGTCAATTTAGCCCTGGAGACCCATGAATTTGTAAAACACATGCCTCTACTTCCAAGTGCTCCCAGAATTTCTCACTTGATGGAATCTCTTATTCCTTAAAGGAATTGTAAAATGTTATTGAATGTTTCTTTCTCTCCTCTAATTCAAACAGGGAAAGACATTGATCACATTAAAGCTGGCCTGAGAAACATCTAGCAAAAATTTTAGCTTTTGTTGAGGTACTTTATGTTTAAACCCTTTATTGAGAAAAGATGATGAAGTAGGAGTTTAATATTAGTCCTACGATCTGTGAAGAAGATGAGATTTAGAAACTAGTCTCATACAGAGTCATTTTGCCTGTTAAATCTTACTTGGTCTTAAAATAACACAGATACACACACACGTACTTTCAACTCTGTTAGGAACAGGGATAGGAGTCAAACATATGGAGATCAAAATAGCAGCTTTATGATTTATAAAGCTGATTAGGGGAATACTGTTTGTAACCATGCCCACAAACAGACTTACTTACATGCTGTCTATAAAATCTAGACCTTAGGACACCATAACCAAGAGAGTTCAAAAGACAGACACATCAGACATGCTTACAAAATTATTCATTGCTTCATACACATTAGCCATGATATTCTAACCATGCTACTAAGGTTGGTTGCCTGTCAGCTAGCAGCATGAACATCAATTGGGAGCTTTCTAGAAATGTAGAACTTCAATCTTCAACCAAGACCTACTGAATCAGAGTCTGCATGAAAGCAAGGTCCCCAGGGGATATGATTCCTTCCTCAATGGTCCTGTTTCAGTCAAAGTCAGCAATAAAGTCTCATTCCTGGCACTCAAACTTGTGCCAGATGAAAAATAAATCCATCACCAGTGAACAAAGGCTTTCACTTCTGTAAGTGGAAAAAGTTGACCTAAATATAATACATTAAACTTGTTAGTTTATTTCCTAAATGAATGTTAGGGTCCCTTTCAAAAGGTTATCTAGCTCATGTACTTTGTTTTGGGTTTTATGGATGCTAATATCAGACCTCTATTCATACAGGATTTAAAATCAAATGGGAAAAAGTAGTTTTAATGCTGATGTGACAAAGCTGGAATAGAAAATGGAACCTGAACTTATAGGGAAAATATGATTTCTAACACACACACACCTCTTTCCAAATCTACTGGAGGGAGAATCTTCTTCATATCTGTTGAGCATGAAGAGCAGGAACAAAGGATATCACACTTCTTCCCCACCCCTGGACCATTTCCCTAGGCTCACTGATTCAAGCCTAACAGGACAGGAACAATAGGAGATGGCCACTGTCTTGTTCAGATGTAGACAAATGGGACAGCAATACCTTCCCCCCAATATCAATCAAATAAGCAAGTTAACCCTTTGCCCAAGAGAACCATGAGAGGGAAGAGTGAGTGAAGAGGTCAGATTACCTTCCCAATATCTTCTCCTCTTCTAGAAAGGGTAGTGAAAATTCCTTCATGAAAATGAGAGGAAAGAATAGAAGAGTCCTAATACTTCTTAAGGGCCAAGAGATGGTTGGAAGACTGTATGAATTTTTAGCTCTGAGCAGCAATTAGTCCCATTTGTTTGATTACATTTTAGTGACTCTGTCGAATGCTTTTCTGCATCTATTGAGAGGATCATATTGTTGTTTTTATTTCTTTTTATATGGTGAATTACATATATAGATGTGTGTAGGTTGAACTATCCTTACATCTTTGGAATGAAGCCCACTTGGTCATGATGGTTAATTTTCTTTTTTGATGAGCAGCTAAATTTGATTTGCTAGGATTTTACTGAGAATTTTGTATCCATTTTCATAAGGGACATTGGCTTGTAGTTTTCTTTCTTTTATTTTCTTTTCTTATTTTTTTTTATTTTTGTTGAGACCTTTCCTGGCTTTGATATTAGGGTAATGTTGGCTTTGTAGAATGTCTTGGGGAGGATTCCTTCCTTTTTGATGTTGTGGAATAATTTCTGCAGGATAGGCACCAACAAAGTTCAGCATCCTTTTATGATAAGAATGTTTAACAAAATAGGCGTAGATGGGACTTACCTCAAAATGATAAAAGCCACATATGACAAGTCCACATCCAACATCATACTGAATGGGGAAAACTTGAAAGCATTCCGGCTTAGAACTGGAAGCAGACAAGGTTGCTGTCTATCCTCTCTTCTATTCAACATAGTGCTGGAAGTCCTAGCCAGAGCAATCAGACTAGAGAAGGAAATCAAGGGCATCTAAATGGGGGTAGAAGAAGTCAAACTATCATTCTTTGCTGACAATATGATCTTATATCTAGAAAACCCCAAAGAGTCTGCCAAGAGACTACTAGAATTGATAAATAAGTTCAGCAAAGTCTCAGGTTACAAAATCGATGTACATAAATCAGTAGCCTTCCTATATGCCAAAAACAATCAATCTGAGAACCAAATCAAAGACTCAATATCCTTCACAATAGCAACAAAGAAAATAAAATATTTATGAATGTATTTAGATAAGGAGGTAAAAAAACCTCTACTGGGACAACTATGAAACACTCAGGAAGCAAATAGCAGAGGACCTAAACATATGGAAAACCATGCATGCTCAGGGATTGGCAGAATCAACATTGTTAAAATGTCTGTACTACTCAAAGTGATTTATAGATTCAATGCAATCCCTATTAAAATACCAACATCATTTTTCACAGATCTAGAAAACATAATTCTATGCTTTTTATGGAACTAGAGAAGACCCCATATAGCAAAAGCAATCTTAAATAAAAAGAACATATTGGAAAACATCAATTTACCAGACTTCAAGCTATACTACAAGGCTAAAGACTTCAAGCTATACTATAAGGGTATAGTAACCAAAACAGCATGGGACTGGCACAAGAACAGAGACATAGACCAATGGAACAGGACTGAGAACCTAGACATAAAACCATATTCATATAGCCATCTGATCTTTGACAAGGCAGACAAAAACATGCACTGGGGAAAGAATTCCTATTCAATGAATGGTATTGGGAAGATTGGATAGCCGCCTGTAGAAGACTGAAATAGGATCTGCACCTCTCACCTCTCGTAAAAATCAACTCATGATGAATAACAGACTTAAACCTATGGCATGAAACCATAATAATTCTAGAAGAAAATGTTGGAGAAATTCTTATAACCATCTGCCTAGGCAAACAATTTATGAAGACCCCAAAATCAATCACAGCATCAACAAAAATAAATAAATGTGGCCTGATCAAATTAAAAAGCTTCTACACAGTCAAAAATCTATCACTAGAAAGAATAGACCACCTATAGAATGGGAGAAAATATTTGCATGCTATACATCCAATATAGGGCTAAACTGGAATCTATATAGAACACAGGAAAATCAGCAAGAAAATAATCAAACAACCCAATTAAAAAGTGGGCAAAGGCCATGAAGAGAAAAAGAAAATAGATTAATGGCCGAGAAACTTACGAAAAAAATGCTCAGCATCTCTAATCATCAGGGAAATGCAAATCAAAACCACAATGAGATATCATTTAACTCCAGTAAGAATGGTCTTTATGAGAAATTCCCCAAACAACAAATGTTGGTGTAGATATGGAGAGACAGGAACACCCATACACTGCTGGTGGGAATGAAAACTAGTACAGCCTCAATGGAAAGTAGCATGGAGATACTTTAAAGTAGAATTACCATTTCATCCAGCAATCCCACTACTAGATATCTACCCAAAGGAAAAAAAAAGACATTCTATAAAACAGACATATTCACTCTAATGTTTATAGCAGCACAATTCACAATTCCAAAAATGTGGAAACAACCCAAGTGCCCATCAATACATGAATGGATTAACAAAATGTGGTATATGTATACCATGGAGTAGTACTCAGCCATAAAAAAAAAATGATGAACTACCTAGTATATTATCCTGGATGGAGCCAGAGCCGGTTCTACTAAGTGAAGTATCACAAGAATGGAAAAACAAGCATCACATGTACCTACATTAAATTAGCACTAATTTATCAACACTGATGTGCACATATGGGAAGTAACATTCATAGGGTGTCAGGCAGGTGGAATGGGGGAGGGAGGATGGGTAAGTCCACACCTAACGGATGAGGTATGTGCTGTCTGGGGGGTGCACATGCTTATCGGGCAGTACAAAGGCAATTTACCAAAGCATTTGTACCCTCATAATACCCTGAAATAAAAAATTTTCTACAAAAGTAAATAAATACATTTTAGTGACTCATAAATTTTGTTTATTGCTTTACCACCAAAAAAAAAAAAACCATGAGATTTTATCTGTGTTGAAAAAAACAAAGCTTTATCATAATCTTAATGAAACAGTCTTTTGTCCATAACCCCCTCCAAAGCTCAGTTTGTAGCCACCCAGCAATTCCACGTGTTAGAGTGGGAGCAAGCCATCCCTGAACCACATGTTATCTATTCTTCACTGGTAGACATAATTGGCTCAGAGGTTGGGATCTTGTTCAAGCTGGGCCAAGTTTGTTCCCCATAAAAAAATTTGAAATTAAAGTTTTATGCCAGCCTCAATCTTGTTCTAAATGTGAATGGGAGGTGTTAGTGATCATATTACAACAGAAAACTATGATCTGAAAGAAAGAATAAAGTAAACACACAAAAATGAGTAGAAAGTGTTAGATAGAGAAGGCATTTCGGACTTTTTTTGTAATTTTTTCCTGAGATCTGGATACATCTTGCTCTTGGTTTCTGTGAAACACTGCTAAGGTTTACCTTAAATAAGTAGGTTACTTTTACGTAAAGTTATAAAAACCCCAACTAAAGCACCTGCTTCCAAATGCTTCCTCCTTTTGCATCCTCCTGTTTCTCAATGTTCCCCAGGCACATGAGCATATGCCACTTGATATTATGCGATTATGTCACTTGATTGTTCCTGGTTCATGGTTTGTTTATTTTTAAAATGAAGCCAGGCTATAATATTTTATTTCTTTAGGGATTTATTTTTCCCATTATAATCCTTTTAAAAGTAATAAATAATGCAGAAAAAATGTTAGACAAAAGTGCACAATGTTTTATTCTGTTCAATTCAGCCAGCCCCTGATGATCACATAGTATATGAAAAGTAGGTTCTGTGATAGAAAATGGGAAAACAAAAAGGAACTTCATAAAATCCATGTTCTCAAGGAAATTGCATTTTGGTTGTGAGGACAAGTGGATACAAAAAGGCAAACTAACAAGCATATTACAATAAAGTAGATATTATAAATAAACTTGGAACAAGGTGATATCACCATGCAGAAGAAGGAATGCTAAATTCTACTTTGGGAGACTAAGGAAGACAACACTGATGAGATGAAATTTATGCTGTGGCTTAAAGTAGTGGTAATTGTATAAATATACTTACAAATCATGTAAAGTGCACACTCATTAAAGAAATGCTGGCTGCACTTAAGGCTAAATAGTTGGACAGAGGCCAACTTGTTAAGATTCCTGGGAAGGTGATGGTGCCACATCCTTGAGGCAAGGAGAAGATTTTAAAAGTTTTAAAAGACAGGCATAATACTATCATAATTATGTTTTAGGAAAACAAGTCCCAGAGGAATGTGAAATGTATTATGTAGGTATGCTACTCAGAGCAGAGAATTTACTTAAAATGCTATTGCAATAATCTTAGTGAGATATAATAAGTCGTTCCTAAATTTAGAGGGAAAAAGGTAGAAGATAGAATCAGGAAATATTTCAGAGGTTGAGTTAGAGATTTAATTATAAAACTCACTGTCCATAAAGATATTGTTGTCTACAGAAAGGAAGGGCTCAAATAATATGTCAGAATAAAAAGGTCACATTCTTCCTTATGAAGGCATGCTATTAGCACATCTGCCATTCTTAGCAGGATGGATAAAGATGTAAATAGAAACTGAGATAGAGATAGAGAGATAGTATGGAGAGTAGATGGTATACAGACAGATATAGATATAGATACAGACATAAAGTAAGATAAAGATATGGTTGCTATTGCATAACCTCTTGGTGAAGCACTAAAAATTTCTGAAAATGGCTTAGGTACCAACATTTTTCATCACCTGCAGAAACCTCTGTCTAAACCTAAGCAATTCACTCCTACAACTAGACTTATGTGTATCTGTTTGAAAGTATAGCTATAATGTAAGATAGTAAGTTAAATAAAAATATATATACACATAAAAATATATATGGCAAATATCTTGTCAATAGTCTAATTAGAGTGCAAATTCTACCAGCTGAATTTATTTTACTTGAAATGTTTGGATCTCAAAAACAGTTGGATCTTCAAAAATAAGAGGAAAGAAGACCTGACTTTCTTAGGGAGTGTTAATAGGCACACATTGGTTCTATTCACCTGTGATTACTGAAATGTTACTTCTGCAATTTCCATGAAAAAAACACAGTCTTATTTCTTCCACGTATTTAAGGTACATAGAAAAACAAAGAAAAATATATGGAAAATATGTTGTATAATAAATACACTTTTCATCAGAGCAAATTTACAGACTATTGTTAATCTGTGGAATTTATGCTGATTTCCTCTTCATTAAAATTAATGAAGCAAACTGTTTCTTCCATGTAGGAAACAAACACAAAATAAAAGTTGTATTTTCTGACCTTGAAAGTGCAGTGCCAAGCAAGTTTTTTAAGTCTCTTAGTAATATAAATAAAGTCCTCATGCTCTTATGGTGTTTAGGATTAATTATGTCATGTGATTACCTCAAAGTAGCATTATAAGAAGGAAACTGCCATTTCACCTTTCTGTCTCATACAGAAGACATCCCCATGAATAAATAGTATACCTTCTTCTTGGGGTATTTTCTTTAACTGATGTAGAAATCTAATTTTTAGCTAATACAGTTAATATAAGCGTTATGAAACCTAACCTTTGGTATTCAAAAGAACTGAAGATACAATGCCGTGTAGTCTAGTTGGTTTTTGAAAATGTCTGTGGGCATCAGCTATAATCCAGGAATAATAATGTCTTAGGGTTGTTTTGAGGATGAAATTTTAAAAGTGTATAAAAGTCTATTACAGATGTATGATTTTGGGCCAATTACATAACCTTTTGGAACCTCAAATTTGTTGATATATCCAACTATTTTTATTGAGTACCTGCTATGTGCAGGCCGTTTTGCTAGGCTCAGAGAATGCAGTGGCGTATCGCAGTGCTTACTGTCATGGAGAAAAAGGCAGTTACAAAGATGCTTGCTAAATACCAGTGTAAGACAAATAGTGGGTGCTATAGGAGAGCACTTAACTTGTACTGGAGAGGTAGAAGTTAGGGAATGTCCCCGAGAGCTGAACATGTAGCTTGTATTAACAGACATTAAATGCATGAAGAAGGGACAGAAAGAAAGAATGATATTGGCAGAGAAAGTGCTTTCATAAGCTAAGAGCTAAGAGAGGGCAGGACATAATGGAGGAACTGGCAGACTGGAGGGGTCTGTGTGACAGGGAAGTAATGAGAAAAGAGGATGGAGGTAGAAAGTTTCAGATCAGAAGGGTCTTCTGAAACTTATATATGTGTTGGAACCTCATCCTATGGCAAGAGGACTCATAAAATTGTTTTAAATAAGAAAATCACATCATCAGATTTGAGAAAGTTTGAGGAAGTTCAAGATGATTACCAAAGGTCGCCGAAATGACAGACAGTGATATTACGTCTGAATGAAGATAGGTGACTGCTAATGTAGATAGAAAATGGAAGATTTAAGGGCTGGAAGATTTGACTTGGAGCGAAATCCAAGTGTACATAGTGAAACAGAGAAACAATGGAAATTAGAGGAGGTTCTCTTCAGAGATAATTCTGTGAAAGCACTATTTTAGTGGAGAAGTCATTTTAATGTATCAGAGGAAAAGGAGTATGGCCCATGAGAATAGGAACTTGAAGAGTTGAGTAGTCACCGAAGGCTAGAAGCAAGGTGAAGGGCAACAAAGGCAATAACGCTGCCTGGAGGTGCTGGGGCATCTTGTTATCATTTCTCTTGCACAAGTTTCCCCATTCAGCTGTTTTGTTTTGTTTTTTACCCTCATCCTCTATGTGATGGCGAGCTGTTTTGTTTCTGTTGGTTGTTTTTTAGTTCTTTGTCATGGCAAGTTCTGAAATTCAAATCAGGTAGGAAGAGGAAAAAATTGCTTAGCCACTTAGCCTAATCAAAAAAAGCTTGTGGTCTATCCCACTTTTCAGACCCCTACATGGTAATTCGGGCTCACAACTCCAGTTAACAATAAATTGCTGTTGCTCCAAGTTTATGTCTTTCCCTGAAGAATTGTGGGAGGAAAAGATGTTCCTGCAGGAAGCACAATCAAGGTATCCCTGGAACCCCTGTCCTCATGCCATCTTTGTTATTTTAAAAGCTTCTCATTCCGCAACACTAAATGAGGGACAGAAATAAACACTTGTTAATCAAGTGTTTTTCAGATGAAGAAAATCAAAGCAACAGTAGACCTAGGGAGTAAAGACATTAGAAACAGGAAAAGATGGTCTTGAATAAGAATTTGAGATCATCTAGCATCTCATTGCTTTATTCTGTGTGTGACACAGGTAGCAAAACACTGCTAATAGAAAAATTTCTCATTGGTTCAACTCAAGTATATCTTAGATTGTTATATTAATAAAAGAAGGTGATATTTAAAATCCAAAACAAGCTAATTTATTTATTTTCTTTTCAAAGGAAAAAAATCTAAATGGTAAATACAAATGACTAGATTGAATAAAATGGTATAAAGACCACAAAAGTCAACATTGCCCACATTTGTAACAGATGAAATATAATAATATAACTAGAATAAACCCTAAATAGGGAATACTGCAAATGGGGAAATAAAGTGAGAACTTCTAGAAAAGGGCAAAAAGATAAAGAATTCTAATCAAAGTGGCTTTATCCTCTAGTATTGTTTCCTAAAGCGTAACTGGATTTTAATATGGAATATCTCAAAAATTACTCATATGCTGGTCAGGAAATCACTTTATTTCTTCAGGGGAGCAAATGACCTATGTCATGTGTTGGGGTTAAATGGTCATAAAATTTTGCTACATAGTGTGTATCATGCCATAAAATATTTTTCCTTTATAAGGAAATTTTCATCTAACCAACACAAATATTTTGGATAAGATACACTGTGATAGGAGCTGTTCCAGGAACTGACCATGAGTGAGGGAGGTGAATGAGGGTAGACTCAGTATTTACCCAACTCTAAAGGCCAGCCCAGATGAAATAACCTATATATTTATGTGTTATTCCCAGAGGAAAACCAACGTTAGACATAAATAACTAAATTTTTCTTAGCCAAGTAAGGATACCAAGTAAGGCAGATGCACAAATCTCAAAATAATTAAGGCAAAATCCCGTATAACCAGCATGAACCCGATTATCTATATTTTATTATAAATTGTGCCAATCACGATGAATCAAACTCAGTGGAAAACTGCTAACCTTAGCTCTCCTAAATTTAGAAGGTGTTGGTTGTTTATTGCATAATTAGAGAGATATCATTAATCTTAATAGCTTCTGTTGCTTTTTCCTTACCCAGAATATTCAAGAAGTCAGTCAGGTAGAAATGAGGATCTTTACTTCTCAGAGAAATTTGGTCACACAAGGGAAACCAGTGCAATACCTTTGTGTTTTCAGCCCCATAGTGGGAAACTGAAAAAACGCTTTACTTATACAAGCTGCTCACGCAAGGCAGTATCCAGGCCATGAAGATTAGATTATTGTAACTCCCTGTTGGCCGACTTGCTCCATAAGGCCTTACATAAACTCCAGCTGGTGAAGGACAAAGCTGCCAGGTTCCCTCCGAAAAGGGCAGAATTAATCAAAATATATTTTTCCCTATCTGAAATCCCTATGTAAGCTATTGGTTAAAAAATAAAGTAGTGTCCTGATTTTTAAATTACTCTTTTAATTCAAGGGGTAATATCTGGCCCAACTCCAATGTGCTTTTTATAATCTCTTAACAATTTATGTTTCCTGGCCAGCTTCTGAACTCTGCTGAAGCAAATCTGCTTCATATCCCAAGACCATTTCAGGGCTTTATGAAACAAGGGTATTTCTATAATCTTTACCATGTAGAGTTGTGATTTGATTACAATGCATTAGGTTTAAAATATATTGATTTAGATAAAACTTTATAGCAAGTATTCCTCAGAATAATATAGAATGATGTTATTTTATTTCTCATTATCCATAGGTAATTAGACATTTCCTTTACAGATTGGGATTTAGAGCTAAAATCAAAGACTTGGAATATATAGATCAAATATTTTTTAAAGAGGTATTGCCTAGGTGGCATGTGCACACTTACAGGCACACATACATCCAAGAACTATTCATATTGCAAAGCTCTAAACAGAACAGTTAAATGCAGAGACTTTTGCAATAGGGTCTATTCCCTTGGTAGCCAAATCAAACTTTACTGACAAAGCAAACTGAAAACGACATGAAACTTTGTGGTACACAATACAGCTAAGTGTTTGATGTTTATTAATCAAAGCTGAGGATGCAGATTAAACACTTAGAAATATGAAAAGGTCAATGAAAAACTTACTCTATCTGCACTGAGAACTCTAGTAAAGTAAAAAGAATATTCTAAAACTAGAGGCCTGCAGAGATTTTTTTTTTTTAGTGAAACAGTTTTGATTAAAATTTCTCTCTGGGAGGCCTATAATCCAGAACATTTTAATAGACTTTTAAAATTTGAATAGATTTTCCCTAATATTCAGTCATCCCTTCATATTCCAATGGTAGTAGATCCAATATTTTCGTTCTTGGATTTATGATAAATGAACAAATAATGACTAAATTTGAATCAACTGAGGGCAAAAATAAGAATCTAAGATAAGCATCTATCACCTGTTGAATAATACTTTATGTCTGACATTCTACAAAGCACTTTCTATACACTATCTTACTTATGCTTTGTAATAAACTTATAAGGTATATATTATTATTCTGCTACCTTGTTTTCTTCCCTTACTAAGTAAAATATTATAAATGTACATATATATTAGAAAAATCAGCATAATTAAATATTTTCTATAATACATAAAAATTATGTATTTTTCATATCATAGGCTATTGATATTTTAAGCAAGCAGACAGATTCCAGAAGCAAGTTAAAACTTAGAGGAAGCAACAAGCAAAGCGTAATTTTTTCTACTTTGCTGCTTTGCTCTTAGGGCAGCAATAGTTGCTGCAGGGTGTGAGGTGGCTGAAACTTCAGTAGAAAGGCAGCTATTTTTTCTAGACCAAAGAACTTGGGAAAGAAGCTTTTAGCAATCAGCACTGCCAGAGAGTGGTGGCAGGGGTGAGAGTGAGGAGGGTATCTCAGAAAGGAATGAGCCAATGCAGGAAAACACAATTTTGTGGATATACTTGACCCATGTCTTTCTGACTCCTCAGTTACACATTCAAAGGTCAGACTTCATGCAGTCTGAAGTGAGAATTTAATTTGCCATCTGTCCTAGATTGAGAAAGAGTTTATAATTTGATTTTAACCAAGTTAATTGTCTGCTAAACCAAAAAGGTCAACAATGTTCTGGAGACTATAAGAGGACCCAGAGTCCCCACAACAAAACAGTCACAATATACAAGATAAAATACAAAATTACTCAACATATGAAGAACCAGGAAAATTGATTCATTCTCAAGAGAAATAAAATCAACAGAGGGTCATCTCAAGACACCAGTAGATATTAAAATTTCCAGAGAAAAACTTTAGAGTAGCTGTTATAATCATGCTAATTAGGCAAATGAAACTATACTAATAATTAATAAAAATGAATACATTTCACCAGAGAAATAGAAAATATTAAAAAGAATTTAAATTTAGAACTGAAAAATGCATCTCAAGTCAAACAAACAAACAAAAACACCAGATGGGCTTAATAGTAGAACACCAGAGTGGTGAGGACACGGAAAACGTAAGTGAAATTCATGATAAATCAATGGAATTTATCCACCTGAATAAGAGGGAAAAATGAGGGAAAATGGACAGAGACTTAAATAACTGTGGCACAAAATTGAAAGCTCTAATATACATGTAATTTGAAGTCCAGAAGAAGAGAAAGAGGCAATGGCTGTGCAGAAAACTTTTTACTTTAATCAAGTCACATTTATTTATTTTTGTTGTTGCTATGATTGCCTTTGGTATCCTCATAAATTCTTTGCCTAGGCCTATATATAGAAGAGTTTTCCCAACATTTTATTCTAGAATCCTTATGGTTTCATGTCTTAGGTTTAAGTGTGTAAGCCATCTTGAATCAATTTTAGTAAGAAATATGGATTCTGTTTCAATCTTCTACATGTGGCTATCCAATTTTCCCAGCACCATTTTTTGAATAGGGATTCTTTCCCCCAGTATATTAAAAAGATTCTGCATAGCCAATGAAACAGTCAAAAGAGCAAGTATACTACTTACAGAATGGGAGAGAATATTCACATGCTATATATCTGATAAAGGGCTAATAACCAGAATCTACAATGAACTCAAGAAAATAAGCAAGAACTAAAAATAGAACTAGTATTCAATCCTGCAACCTCAATATTGGATATATACCCAAAGGAAAATAAATCAATGTTTCAAAAAGATACCTGCACTCATATGTTCATGGCAGCACTATTCACAGTAGCAAAGATATGGACTCATACCCTGCAGCAACTATTGCTAAGAGTCCATCAATGGATAACTGGATAAAGAAAATGTGGTTTATATATACCATGGAATACTATTCAGCCATAAAGAATGAAGTCATGTCTTCTGCAGCAACGTTGATGGAACTTAAGGCCATCATCTTAAGTGAAACAAGTCAAACACAGAAAGACAAATATCACATGTTCTTACTCATGAGTGGGAGCTAAATAATGTGTACAAGTGGACAGGTAGTGTGGAATGACAGACACGGAGACTCAGAAAGGTGGGGGTAGGAAGTGGAAGGGAAAAATTACTCAGTGGGCACAACTTACGCTATTCAGGTGATGGGTACCCTAAAAGCCCTGACTTGACCATTGTGCAATCTACGCATGTAAGGAAATCATACTTGTACCCCATAAAGTCATATAAATAACAATAAAAATTAACCAAAAAAGGGAAAACTAATCAGTGTAATTCACCATTTATACTAGTTTTCTATTATTCAGTAAACAATTACAACAAGCCTGTGGCTTAAAACTACCCATGTGTTAGTTCACAGTTCTGTATATCAGCAGTCCAGACATGACTTAGCTGGGTTTTCTGTTCAGAAACTCAAAGTCAGAAATAAAGGTTTTGGCCAGACTGAGTTCTCATCTGAAGGTTCTGTGGAAGAATCTAATTTTAAGCTCATTAAGATTGTTGGCAAAATGCAGTTCCTTGCAGTGGTAGCAGCGAGGTCCCTTTTCTTTGCTGGCTGGCAACAACGGGCTAGAGGCTGCCAAGGTTCCTTAATATATGACCTCCACTTTTTCCACACCAGAATTGAGAGTTTTTCTCTTGTCAAGTCATGCTCACAAAGACCTCTTTGTCTCTGACTTCTGGTCCCAGATAAAAAAAGTATATTTGATTTGGTTAGGCCCACCCAGGTATTCTTCTTGTTTTAAAGTTAGTTGATTTAAAATTTTAATTACATCTGCAGAATCCCTTCACAACACAATGCCTACACTTGTGTTTAACTAAATAATTAGTAGAAGGTATGTACACACCAGGAGCTGGAATATTTTGGAGCCATATTGGAATTCTACCTAACACACCATATTAATAAAGTAAGCCATCTCAGTAGATGCAGAAAAGCATTTCAATGCAATACCTACTCACAATTAAACATATTAAAATAGGATATAATTTCAACTCAAAATCCATTCACATTGGGCAGGTGGCGGGGAGTGGGGAATGGGTATATTCACCTAATGGGTGTGGTGCACATCGTCTGGGGGATGGACACGCCTGAAGCTCTGACTCATGTGGGGCAATGGCAATTATGTAACCTAAACATTTGTACCCCCATAATATGCTGAGATAAAAAAATAAATTTAAAAAGTCCATTCACAATTAAAACCTCTCAGCAAATGATGGAATGAAAGAAAGCTTCCTCAGTCTGATAAAGTGCTTCTACAAAAACCCTATAGCTAGTATTATTCTTAATGTAAAAATCGATCTCCTAAAATCAGGAACAAAGGAAAAATACCTAATTTATCATTTCTATTAATGTTACACTAGAGTCCTTAATGATTATTATAAGGCTGAGAGAGAGAGAGAGAGGGATTGAGAGAGAGGGAGGGAGGAAAGGAGGGAAGGAAGGAAGAAAATAGTAAGTAGAACCATCTCCATTTTTAGATGGCATGATCATTTAAAAAAAACAAAAACAGGAATCTGCAAGTAACCACCAGAAGTAATGAGTTATTATAATTTAGCAAGGTCACAAAATACAAATGTAACATGTATAAAATTGTCTTTTTATAAATAGTAGAAAATATAATTTTAAGAAATTCTATTTATAAAGGCACAAAATTAACAAAATATATTAGGACTTATTATAATTATTAGATCTCTAGGAAATTAGGAAATAGAGCATTCTTGTCCTTGGGACCTCAGGAGTGTAGAATCTCTGAAAATCTATTTAGTTTTGGAAAACTGGAACACTATTATTCACATTTTCAGGGTGCTAACAAAATGGTGGCATGTTGTTAGAGACTGTTTTTCCAGTCTCTCATAGAGGAAGCCATGTATCTATCCTAGTTTCTTTACATCTTAGTTTCCATTTATTTCCGCTAAGTATTTTCAGCATGGTATGACCATGAAAAAATACCTAAGTCAGTAACAATGCTTAAACTAGTAATGAGGAAGCTGGAAAAGGGAAAATTAAGATCCAGACAAATCATGACTTCCCTTCCTCAACTTCTTTGGCTATAAATTGAGTTCTGGTGATGCTGTAGCCCCTGGGCATCAAGACAGGGCTATAAGCCATAACATTACTTAACTTCATGAAACTTTATAGATCAGAATTTTCCAACCTGAATTGCCATATTTGACAAGACAAAAAAGAATTCTTGAGCTCACTAATGGTAGACATTTAACCTTTGAGCTGGTCACCCATGAAGTCAATAAAATAAGAATGGAAATAGACTGATACAGCTTAAATCTTGCTTCTGTGTTCTTGAACATCTTGTGATTATATCATCATGACATTACCATGAAAAGATGTTTGCAGATAGTTCTCTTTTCTGATATTGGTGTATCATTGGTGTCATCACAAGTTAGTCTAATACTACAAAAAATTATAAAGCCTTTCATGATGTCAGTTCTCCAAGGCTAGTGTGAGAGTGTGTGTGTGCACACATGTGTGTGTTCATTCAATATCCTGATAACTGGAAATCTATTTACTTTCTCACATATATATTAAAGTTGACATGACCTTCAAAGTAGGATTTTTTTTTTCAATATACTAGCAGCCTTTGAATTGCTACCACAGATTAAAAGAAAAAAAAATACAGAACTGGCACTAAACACGCAATTCAAGTTGCTTTTGGTTTTGCTTTTTATTACATGTTTGTTATTGAATTTACAGAATCAAAGTTATTTTGAACTTGAATGAATAATTGTATAGTGTATATGATTAAAATCAGGAAAATTGCCATCTGCTGTACAGAATTTTAAAGAAAATTTAAAATGTTCAGGGGTGTCAAACTTTGAATATTGAAACATACAAGAATATTTATAAAAACCTTGAATATAAATAAAGGTTAAAAATTGATACTATCAATTATATGGCAGGATTGTTTTAAACTGAAGAAAGGAAGAATGAGAACTGAATAAAATTTATTAAGCACCTACTGAGTTCCAATAATTGTGCTGAAGTTTCCCATTATGTTATATATTAATAAGATGTTTCCCTTTTAATTGCAACATGCCTATAAATGTGGTAAAATTAATTTTAAACATTATTTTCAATGTGATGAATTTCTTCTTTGAACATCTAGTTGTGCTACTGCTTCCATTTCAACAATTTAAGGGAAAAAAACTCTGATATGTGTACAGGAAAACACATAATCATCAGAGGAATAGATTGAAGACAACCTGCCGGGGAAAAGGGAGGTGTTAAGAGAAGACGACGTGTTAGGAGGAGAGAATAGGCATCTATTTTTTATTTGGTAAATAATGAATTTATTTAACAAAAATTTACTAGATACTTACTATGCACTCAGCTTTGTTTTAGTGCTGTGCATACAAGAGTGAATAAGACAATGTATAAAATTTGTAGCTTGTACTCATCCTTGAAAAAGATCCTAGAAAAGATCTGAAGTATAAAACCTAAGCAGAGCTAAAAAGTAGACATTTAGTTAAAATATGACCTGTCACATATATCAGGAATCTGCCATTAATACTATGGTAATTTTATTTGACAGTGGAGAATGAGAGATGAGATGGAGATTACCTAGTGAGGAAATAAAGAATCCTAAATACTAATTCTCATATGGACCGAGTTCTATTCCTTTGAATAAGTCATTTTATTTTTCTGAACTTACTTTTCATGTGCAGTGTGGGAAAAATAATATTTACACATTTACTTTCCTAATAAGAGCACCTTGAGACTTAATGCATAGTTTCTGGATTCAGTGGAACAAAATCAAAATGATGAATGGAGAGATTGTGAGACCCAGGGGCCAGAGTTACTCACAAAGAGCCTGTATTTATTCAAGTTTTATAATTTTATATTTCTCAAATGTAAATATTTAGATACCATGCTTTACATCACAATAAATGACACTTAAAATATAGAAAGTTATTCTGAGGAAGACTGCTATTTATTTACATTTACGAATTATTATTATTATTATTTGAGATAACGTCTTGTTCTCCCACGCTAGTGCAGTGGCATCATCATAGCTCACTGCAACCTCACACTCCTGGGCTTAAGCCATCCTCCTGCCTCAGCCTCCGGAGTAGCTTGGACAACAGGCATGTGCTATCACATCTGGCTAATTTTTCTATTTTTTTGTAGAAATGGGATCTTGCTCTTGCTCAGGCTAGTCTTAAACTCCTGGCTTAAAGCTATGATCCCTCTCAGCCTCCCAAAGTGCTAGGATTACAGGTGTGAGCCACCTAAAATTATTTTAAATATATATCAAAGAAAATTTGTGATGATGATTTTAAAGATCTAAGTCATTTCCTTATAGGCAAAATGAAATATAATTGTGAATAATGAAGCAGTGAATTTAATCATTATGTGTTTTTAAAATATGACTTAACTTCCATAGGCCAGTGGCCTTATCTAGAGATTTAAGTAGGGATTTATATTTTGCTAGTTATTCACTCTGCACCTCATGTCATTCTATAGAGACCTTTTGTTTTCTGTTCTTTTTGTCTTTATACACAAGTATCAAATATTAGCTATTGACATAATGTTACCTTCAAATTGTTTTTTACAATTACTTCATTTAAAACATATATATTAAGCACTGATTTCTCAGAGTTGTTAAGTAGGATCAAATGAGAAAACATCTATGAAGATTCCATATAAACACTAATTTTCATTCTTGAATGACAGTTGTTAAAGCTTTATGACTTCCAAGGCCTCTGATAAGGGCTTTGGCAAAACTTTCAACATGCCTTCTCAACCATTAGAATTATATATATATTCTGTATTTTTAGATAGGTTGAAATCAACTATATATTTTGAGATTTTATAACCAATTTCTACCCACATCCTCATGCCCAATAAAATATAGATGGCAATCATTGTCAATAAAAGTGTAATAAAATGACTAATAAAGAATTATATAACTCATTACTGGATCATAATTTATAATTGTATTTTTTCTATAAAGTACTATAGATTTTACAATATTATATATCATATATGGTGTTAAAAGAGCTTTCTAGAACTTTAAGTTATATTTAGGTACAGAATTCCCCTCAGGCTTAGTTTTGTTCACCAATAAATGAAGCTGGTTATTATGCAGCTTTGCTTGAGGACTGTTTCTTATGAGTTTATGTGATTTAAGTTATTGACTGTACATGGAGTATGGACAGAAATGACCATTTAAAAATATGGATTATTAGGAATTTTTACAGTAGTTTTCTATCACATTGTAGAATTTAAAAGACCGAATTTATTCATAAATACAGGTTAATCATCTAGTCAAATCAGCATTACTTGATTATGAAGAACCAATCTATGGTAAATGGTTATTGTAGGTCTTTGAATAATTTAAGGAACAGAGGGGAAAAGGTCAATAAAAAATTGTAGAAGAAAACTTAGGAAATTTTCATAACTTTGGAATACGCAAAGATATATTAGACATGATACAAAAGAATTAGCTGTACAAACTTGATAAAAGGTAATTAAAAATAAGAACTTCTGTTCTTCAGAATATATCATTGAGAAAAGGTAAGGGGAGAATATTCTCAATACCAGAATCTGACAAAAGATTTGTATGCAAAATATATAATTATTTTTAATAAGTAGAAGACAAATAACTCAATTTAAAAATGGACAACATATGTTAATAGACATTTCACAAAAATACATGTATGGCCAATAAGCACATGGAAAGATGCTCAGCATCATTAATCATCAATGAGATGCAAATGGAAAACTACAGTAAGATGCCACTACATAGCCACTAGCATGGCTAAATGAAAGGATGACAAATAACAAGTATTGACAAGCATTCAGAACAATTAGAACTCTAATACGTTTCTAGTGAAACTGTAAAATGGTATCATTTTACAAAATAATTTGGTAGTGTCCTATAAAATTAACCATATTTTTAGCTTTGACCTTGCAATTCCACTCCTAGGTATTTACCAAAGTCAAATGAAAATTTATGTCTAGACAAAGACATGTATATGAATGCTCATAGCCGGTTTATTATTAAAGCTGGAAACAGCAAGATACCTCAACAATTAATTGACTAAACATAGTGTTATTACAACTAACGGATAATTAACAATAAAATCACATTTCAATAACATAGATAAATCTTTAAATATTTTGCCACGCCAAAGAAGCCAGACACAGAATATGATGATGATTTTATTTATATAAAAATCAAACACAACCAGGCAATGATAATAGTCACAGAAAGTAGATATGTCTGATTTGGCTGGTAGCAGGTGGATTTATTGCAAAGAGGCATGAAAGAATTTTTGAAGATAAAAATTATTCTATATCTTGATTTTTATGATGGATGCACAGGTGTATACATTGGCCAGAATAATAGAACTACATTTTTAAAATGGGTACATTTTCTTATATATAATTTTTTTTTTTTTTGAGACAGAGTTTCACTCTGTAGCCAGGGATAGAGTGCCATGGCATCAGCCTAGCTCACAGCAACCTCAAACTCCTGGGCTCAATCGATCCTCCTGCCTCAGCCTCCCGAGTAGCTGGGACTACAGGCATGTGCCACCATGCCTGGCTAATTTTTTCTATATATTTTTAGTTGACCAATTAATTTCTTTGTATTTTTAGTAGAGACGGGGTCTTGCTCTTGCTCAGGCTGGTCTCGAACTCCTGAGCTCAAAAGATCCACCCGGCCTCCTAGAGTGCTAGGATTACAGGCGTGAGCCACCATGCAGCTGATTTTCTTATATATAAATTATCTCTCAATAAAGCTGATGTAGCAAATAAGTAGCAAAACAAAGTCAATCAAATACCATAAAATTATTGAAGAAAATATGCTGGTCAAAAAACGAAACATTGAAACTTCTTCCCAAAATTGTTTGGCATGTTCGGCTACTTATCTGGTGAAATGTCTAGAATTTATCCTAGTCTTATAGATTAGAATTATTTCTTCTTGTTATTTCATGGATAATTTAGAACAGCTGCTGAAATCTCTTGAATTTCTTGACCAAAGTAAGGAAATATCTTCTGTTGGTTTTTGTTTTCAGTTATCCGAAATGAGATTGGGATTAAAAACAAACAAACAAACAAACAAACAAAAACCAACTTTTTTTTTTTTTTTTTTACTAGAAATCCAAATGAAATCAAAAGATATATATTCTTCTGCTTTCTTACTTAGGTGTTTGTTCAGACCTGCCTGCCCTTGGGATCATGCAGAAAGTAAGTGAAGTAGTAACATAGACAAAGTCAAAGGTCAATTCAAGATGATTCTCAAAGGCATGAAACGGTCAAAAGACACCTGGGGCTAAGTGCTTCTATAGAAAATTTTGTTCACTCCTTCCCATTTTCAAAGCCTTCAACCTCTCATTCTAGCAAAAGATAAGGACTAAGGAGGTCTTCAGGGGGAAAGATACAGTTTGGATGTAAGTTCAACTCCTTTATAAGAGATGAAAGAAGATATTTCTTCTTGAGTATTTTTCATCATTCCTGTTTCAACATAAAATTGACTTGTCCTACGTCTCAAAAGCAAAGTTTTAACTAGGATTCTAGCAGCTACCTTGGTGGAGGAAACAAACAAATCAAACAAAACCTGAAAATAGCCTAATGTGTTATTTCTGTATTCTAGTCTGCATAAAAATTACCACAAATTTAGTGGTTTAAAAAAACACTTATTTATTATCTCATAGTTTCTGTATGTCAGGATTCTGAGTACACTTTAGTTGGGTTCCCTGCCAGGCTGGGTTCTCATCTGAAAGCTCAAGTGGGGAAAGGCCCACTTCCAAGCTCACCCACACTGTTGGTATAATTTATTTTCTTAGAGCTGCAAAACCAAGGGCCACAGCTTCTTGCTGGTTGTTAGCTAGAGACTGCCCACAGCTTCTTGCCACATGATCTTGCTAACATGGCAGTTCACTTCTTCAAAGCCAGCAGAGGAGAAAGTCTTTAGAGCAAGTCAAGTTTGCCAGCAACATGGAGTCCTATATATTGCAACGTAATCACAGGAGTGACATCCCATCACTATTGCCATATTTTGGTGGTTAGAAGCAAGTCACAACTCCTCCCCACATGCAGGCGGAGAGGACTAGATGAGAAGGTGGGGATCATAGAGGTGACTTTAATGTCTATCCACTTCAAACATCCTGTGTGCTAGGCATGCATTAAGATTGTTTATCTTGGCTGGAACAATGGTAAAGACTCAATAAGTGGTAGTTATTACCTGAATAAATAAACACACACATACATATATATTCCTTAATGTGTAAGAAAGATTTTGGTTCCTTATCACGAAAGCTTTTCAGTATTATGCTCCATCAGGACCTAAATTCAAAATGTGTGCTTATTATGCCCTGTTCATAACTCATATTGTACTCTAGTGAAAAGAAGCCAAGGATACTTACTTCATATTTAAGTTCTTCCATTTCTCCTTTTACTTTCTTAATCATGCTTACAGGCCTATAGCATTACATCAAGAATTCTGACTTTGTCTTGCTAGGACATTGGCAACTACAAAACCAGAAAAGGATGAAGCTGAATTTCTGCACATTTTCTAGAGCTTCTCCCCAGCATCCAAAGCTCTTGCTATATCTGCCATTGATTTTGAAAAGTCTACAAAGTAAAACAAAACTTCTTATAAAGCAGCTAACTGACTTACAAGGACTTGAATGAAGAATTATGCTTGGTACAGGCCACATAAAGAATTGAATGTTAACACTTTAACAACAAAAAAAAAAAAGGACGAAAAGGTTTATGAATAAAGCAATTTATTGATATACTTAATTAGATGTAGTTTTGGATCCAGAAATATCTGGATTATTATCAGATGTTTTAGTTTACCCTTTTGAGTAATTTTGGGGGAATATTTTTTCCATGAAAAATTAAGAAATTAGTAAACAAGTACTTTGGAGCCATCCCTTAGTTTGTGATGACTGCAAAAGATAATCCAGTATAGACCTGCCACTCAAATAACCTCCTTGAAATATTTAACAACAGTATACCTTGACATCAAAATTACTTTGAAAGTACAAGGAAGTTATCTAAATAATTTTCTAATCTTAGAAAATCAGGGTTAAAAAAAGAAATTTATTATATAAATTTTTCAGAAAAATTTTTAAAAGACTAATTTTGCTTTATCTCTGATTAAATGGCTTAGGTGGATAGAAAAATGTGGTTCTATCTTGAACATAATAAATAAATCCCTAAACTAATTTTGCATTTATGTGTGCATATATAGATATATGGTAATAAAATAGGATGTTTCCAATAAATAATTATTAGGCTTAATCTAAAACTTTAATTTAGCTATTATACATTAGCTAATTCACAATGTGTAAATTATTTATTATGTAACAAAACATTTTTATAACAAATTCATTTTAATTTCTATAAATCTTATTTTAATAACTAATGATAAAAATTCTATGTATAAATTTTGTTGTTAATATTGTCCAAGTTGTATAAATTGGAATATAAATATAGAATGCACATGTATCATTTATTATATAAGGAACATATGAATGCCAGTCCCAAATATGTCAATAGCATGGCATCTTGCATTTTCATTTAAAATAGAAATATGAAAAGTTTTATTTGGAATATAAAACAACTTAGTTGTGGGTTTGTGCCTAGCATCTGTGTGAGAATGTGTATGCAAACCTTAAGTCAGATTTCCTGCTAATCTACCAAATTAGATATTCCATTCATAAGTATGCATACTTCTAGTTATGAATTAGAGGAACATATGAACTGCAGTTATTAAGTTCCCTATATCTCGAAAACCTTCTCTATCTCTCATCTACTAATTAATTTCTTATATGCAAAGATAAGGAAATTTTGAAAATTTCTTGCTACCAAATTATTTAAATATGACTAGTAGAAGCTTTTGTATATAAGCTGTATTTCATATAATATACTGACTTTGTAGGTTAACAAACACACTAAAAAGGCCATCCAAATGATTGTTTAGAAAAAAGCAATAATGGCCATTGGGATTTTATACAGGACAAAATAAGGAAGTCTATATCCAGGCTGAAAAAGACACAACACTAACCCTCCTCTTCCTATTTGACTCTACTCTTTGATAGAAAACAGGAGATGGGATAACAGACAGCTGCTGGATGGAAAACAAAGCACATAGGTCACTATACATTAAAAATTAATTAATTTGTCATTCAGTAGGAGAACTGATTCAGGGGTTATGACAAAAGAAATGATCAAATAATCATTGAAAGAGGTAGGTACATTTTCTCTTATCTAGTATTAAGTAAACTTTGCTTCCAAGATGAAGTTTCTGGGGATTATGACATAAATGTTAAGATTCACAGGGAAAGGCATATCTTAAAACTCAGTGGGTTTAAAACCAAAAAAAGTGTTGTTTTTTTTTTTTCCTTTTGGCTTGGAAACCAGACTCTAGATGTGAGAAGAAAGCTATCTTTCAGGCAATACTTCTCACATTACACTTAATATTCAACTATAGTATAACTTCCAGAGGCAGTTTCTATCGCTAAAGAAAAGCAATTAGTTACTATAGCCTTGTAGTATAGTTTAAGTCTGGTAAATTAATGCCTCCCAATTTGTTCTTTTTGCCTAGGATTGCTTTTGCTATATGAGGTCTTCCCTGGTCCCATAAGAAGAGTAAAATTATTTTTTCTATATCTGTGAAAAATGATGTTGGTATTTTAATATGGACTGTACTGAATCTGTAGATCACTTTGGGTAGTATAGACATTTTAACAATGCTGATTCTGCTGACCCACGAGCATGGTATGGTTTTCTACTTGTTTACATCCTCTGCTATTTCCTTCCTCAGTATTTCATAGTTTTCCCTGTAGAGGTCTTTTAACTCCTTAAATATATTCCTAAAACAGCATGGTACTGGCACAAGAACAGGGACATAGATCAATGGAACAGAACTGAGAACCCAGATATAAAACCATCGTCATATAGTCATCTAATCTTTGACAAAGCAGATAAAAACATACACTGGGGAAAAGAATCCCTATTCAATAAATGGTGCTAGAACAATTGGATAGCCACATGTAGAAGACTGAAACAGGATCTGCACCTCTCACCTCTCACAAAAATCAACTCACGGTGGATAACAGGCTTAAATCTAAGGCATAAAACAGAATTCTAGAAGAAAATGTTGGAAAAACTCTTCTAGACTTTGGGCTAGGCAAAGAATTTATGAAGAAAAACCCAAAGGCAATCACAGCAACAACAAAAATAAATAAATGGGACCTGATCAAATTAAAAGGCTTCTGCACAGCCAAAGAAACTGTCACAAGAGCAAACAGACAAACTACAGAATGGGAGAAAATTTTCACAAGCTACACATGTGATAAAGGGCTGATAACTAGAATCTATTTAGAACTCAGGAAAATCAGCAAGAAAAAAAAGCAAACAACCCTATCAAAAAGTAGGCAAAGGACATGAACAGAAACTTTTCAAAAGATGACAGAATAATGGCCAACAAACTTATGAAAAAAATGCTCAACATCTCTAATCATCAGGGAAATGCAAATCAAAACCACAATGAGATATGGCCTTTATCAAAAAGTCCCAAAACAATAAATGTTAGCATGGATGTGGAGAGACAGCAATATTCATACACTGCTGGTAGGACTGCAAACTAGTGCAACCTCTGTGGAAAGCAATAT
>VBSM01000361.1:56667750-56708365 GCA_008086735.1 Cheirogaleus medius | reverse complement strand
TTGAAGCTCTGACTCAGGTGGGGCAAGGGCAATATACATAACCTAAACACTTGTACCCCCACGCCATGCTGACATAAAAAAGAAAAAAATATAAGAAGTTTAGATAGTTTTCAGGTTATATATTTTATGAAGAGGGGCAATGCAACCTTATTCTAATTTATAGACAATAACAATTTGCAAAAGTTAGAAATTAAACACATGTGAGGATTATAGATTGAAAACCACTTTAATTTCTTTTATACCTGGGATTGATAAACCATGTCCCATGAGCCACATGTGGCTTACTTCTTGATTTAGATAATAGTGTTGTTTTGAAATATTGTCATTCTTTTTGTTTCTGTATTGTATTTGGCAACTTTTGCACTATAATGGTAGAGTTGAGAAGTTGCAACAGAGACCATATGGTCCACAAAGGCTAAAATATTTACTGTTGGGCACTTTACAGAAAAAAAATAATTGCTGACTCCTCCTGTATTACACACGTATCACTTTAATTTTATGTAGTGTAAATCAAATGAATAAAAAATATATAAAAAAGTTGGAGGGCAACAATTTTTTAAGAACTTGGGAATTATATTTTGCTGATATTCTGTAATTTCCTTTAGTTTTCTAGTATTTTCAAATAAATTCAAAATATTGAGTCTACTAATCTCAAAATTGTGTATGTCTCAGGTATGTATGTGTATATTTTCATTCCTATTTGTCTGCAATATTCTTTTTAATATTAATCAAAAAGACAGTTAACTTCTTTAATATATGAATCATCAAATACTTGTGATAGCTTTTTCCAGTGGCAGGTATTGATTGGCAAACCTCTCTCTCTCTCTCCTGTAACACAGCTATGCTATACTGATACTTAGATCATAATCTAAAGCCAATCATTCGAATATGGCATTTCTCTAATGTCAAATTTTCTCAATTTATCTCTGTAGTGGTTTTTGTCCTCAAGATTAATTTTGAGTCCTGAATGGACTCCGTGTGTGTCTGTGTGTGTGTGTGCATGTGTGATTATTAGTCAGAGTCCCCAGAGAAACAGATCAATAGGATATCTGTCTATCTATTTATCTATGTATGGAGACAAATTGACCTTAAAGAATTGTCTCTCATGATTGTGGATGTTCAAATCCAAGATCTGCAGGGTTGTCAGGCAGCCTGGAGACCCAGGGAAGAGTTCAGTTCCAGCCTGAAGCCAGTATGCTGGAAGAATTCCCTCTTCACTCAGAGGAGTAAATCTTTTTCTGTTAAGGCCTTCAACTAATTGGAAGAGGCCCACCCATATTATGGAGAGTAAAAAGTTTTGCTCAAGTCTACTGATTTAAATTTGAATTTCATCTAAAAAAAATTTCTACACAGAAACATCTAAATAACATTTCTTCACAGAAACATCTAAATAATGCTTGACGAACTATCTGGGTGTTGTGGCCCAACCAATTTTGACACACAAAATTAACCATCACAATGTAAAAGAGGATTGTGTTTTAAAATATATATATACATATATATAAATACATATATGAAATACTCAGATAATAATAATTTGTATCAATACATTTTTATTGTGATTTAAAAATTGGACTGAATTTTATCTTTTTGAAAGTCCACCCTCTGAGAGGGTCTTTCTCAGGCCACCAGCATCTGTTACTGGCTGAATTGCGTTTCTCCCTAGATTCCTATGCTGTAGTTCTAACTCCTAGTACCTCAGAACATGACAGTATTTAGAAAAAGCATCTTTAAAGAGTCTTTAAGTTAAAATGAGGTGATTAGTGTGGGCTCTAATCTAATATAATTGGTGTCCTTATAAGAAGAAATCTAAACAGAGATATGTACAGAGGGAAGACCTTGTGAAAATGCACAGAAAAGATGGTGATCTACAGGCCATGGAAAGAGGCCTCAGAAGAAACCAACTCTGCTGACACCTTGATCTCAGATTTCTATCCTCCAGAATTGTGAGAAAATAAATTCCTATTATTTAAGCCACCCGGTCTATGGTACATTATTATGACAACCCTAGAAAACTAATATAGTATATTTGAAAATTCTCTTGTACATCTATAGAAAGCAAAGGAATAAAGATCAAAGTCTACACCAACTTATGAGAATATACTTCTCTGATCATATAACTAGGGAAACCTTTAGACTCATTCCTTTTAACATTTTATAGAGTTTTTAGATAAATATAAAAATATACCTAGGAGAACATGACCAAAGGAAAGAGCATTCATCACTCAAAACAACATATAAAGTACCACCTGAGTACTGTCATTGCAGAGTTCATCTAACTTTCAGTATGGAGATACATGAAACTAGAGTGGTAATAATCAGAATAATTTTAATAAACTTCAGAGCTAACTGTTTTATACTAGAGCCATTCGGTTACCATTTCTCATGTGTCTTATCATTGGTGTGTAGGGGAGGCAAAACTTAACCTCTATCCTCTTAGGGTTTTTTTTTCAGCTGGGCCTGCGAATTGAATTTCTGTAAGATAGATCAAAAGGAAAAAAGGATATAAATTTTTAATACAAGTTTTATGTGGCATAGGAGCCTTCATAAGGAAACGAAGACCCAAAGACACAGAGTTAAACACTTACTGAGTTGGACAAAGAATAGTAAGTTGTGAAGAAAGTGCTAAACTATGTGGGGAGGCTAGAGATAAGAGTTATTTTAACAAGATCTGTACATAATTCTTCTAGTTTCAACTTTCAGTTTTTGATAATAAGAATGGCGCTTTTCTTCTAGTATAGGGAAGACATTTTTCATATAGGAATTTCATCTCCTAACTTTAAGAAACAGAAGGAAGGTCAGAGTGATCTTCTTGCATCTGCTATTTTTTAAGTGCCTTTATCTCAAAATAATTCATATGCCAGTGGCATATTTTGGGGTGGTGTGTTCTGAGTGGCATATTTTGGGGTGGTGTGTTCTGAGTGGCATATTTTGGGGTGGTGTGTTCTGAAGTCTTTCAAGAACAACACTCAATGAGGAAAGAGTAATAAACAGTAGTCTTTAATCTCGGGGGCTTTTCCTTCTAATTAAACATAAAACTAAAGAAGTGTATACACAAAAACCCAAAGCACTAGAAAGAATCTTTTTTAAAAAAAGCTTTTCAGAAAAATATATCATAGCAATACTCTTAAGATATTTTCTTCCTATAACTTACAGTAAGAAATATGTTTTATTTTACAGCCCAGTACACATGCACAGATGTACAAATTGAACAAAAAGAAACAAAGTGTTAATAAATAATATTTACCCCTAACTCTTGTACTTTGATCTATTCTGTTTCATTTTATGTCATTTTAGATGCTGTTAGCAAAACATTAAATTGATAACATGAGTCACTAATGGGTCATAACCTGTGGTTTGAAGAATATTGCACTAAGTGATATTATTCAGGACCTAAGGATTTTCAGATAAAGGATTGGGAAATAGGGTAGACAAGAAAGACAACAAAAGACAGGTAGACAGGTAGATGAAAAGACAATTTAGAAGTAAATGAAAGCATTTAATGCTACTGCATTTTGTTTCAAATTGTTTAAGTCCCCACCAAAGTAAGTAGAAACTTTTATTTCTCTTTGCAGCTTTTCAATGCAGCAGCCTAAGACTAATAAAAATTCATTTTAATTATCAAGAATACATTACAGCATTTTCAGCTACAGACACAAATGCATTCCCCACAATTTGAGGCTGTAAAAACTTTATATTGTTACTTGGAATTGTCATAATTATACAAAACTCCTTTATTCACAGTGAACATCACTATATACTTTTAATACAATTGAACAGATGAGATTTCTATCAACTTTTCTGAAAACAGTGAAAAGTCATCTCCCTATATATTTAAGATAAAATTATCATTACAGAAATAGTTAATGTTAGGGAAAAGGTATAGTATGGATATTGGGGACTTTTAAAAGATTCTTAGCTGGAAAATAGTCCCATATTCTGGGAGAAAAGGAAGATGTTTGAGATTAAATTAGACTCACTTAAAGAACACTGCCATCTTCTAACTCTCCAAGACGGTCTTAGTACAGTGATGCTCAAATCACCTTTGACCAGAAATCCACAGAGGGAGGTGTAGGAGAAGCCACTGAACACAAATGCAGACCCCACTCAGGTCAGACCAGCCAGTTCAGGATCCTGCACCCCACCTCTCTGCTGAGGATGAAGGAAAATCTGTAACAGTAAGCAATCATTGAAAGGAAAAAGCTTGTTTTCATTGGATAAAATGCATATTAATGAGGATTTTGCCATGCCCAAATGAGGTATTGTTGAAGAAATATTTATGCACTCATTCATTTAACTTTTTTGAGTATACTACACACTTTCATGTACTATAGTTACAGTGGAAGTGCAACATGAACAGGACAGACTTAATCCAGTCCCCATGCAGTTCATATTCTACTAGTGAGAGGCATGCAGTTAATAATACAAATGCATCAAAGCAAATTCTAGTGATTTCCATAAAAATAATAGATTATCTGATAGTCCTAATTTCATAGAATGATCAGAGGACTCCTCTTTGAGTAGTGCGACCAATAATTGGCCATCTCAGCCATGTCATATTTGAAAGTGACAGGTGGCACATCAGCAGTCACACTAGGACAACAGTTGTAAATCCATGCAAACCAGAATATATGATCACCCTATCTTTGAGCCTAATTTCAGTTAAGTTGAAATAAAGAAAAGAAAAGAAGTAAGGCAGAAAAGCAGGGACAAGAAGATTCTAAGCGGTGTAACAGCACCTGAAGTGAAAAGAACTTTCTCTGTTTGAAGAACAGAAGAATGAAAAATGGCTAATGTGGCCAGTACAGAATGACTTAAAGCAAAAGTTGGCAAACTATGGCCCTCCAGCCAAATGTCATCTATGCTTTTATACAGTCTTATTAGAACACAGCTATAGCCCTTTGGTTAACTGTTCTCTAATGCTCTTTTGTGCTGGAACAGCAGAGTGCATAGATTTGTAGAAAAGACTACCCAGCCTGCATTTGTTTGCACAGAGACATGAGCTGTTGTGGTCATCACCATCTACCACATGCCACTGAAATACCACCACCTTTAGCATCGGGGCTCACCTTGGAGGTCTCTGAACTGACCACAGCCCCTGGATAATAGTTCAGACACCTCATCACCCCCTGATGGCCCCAGCCTTTTACCAGCAGTGGAACCCATCCCCCCATACTTCCAGAGTCCCTTTCTAATCTTTCAATGTGGCATCCAGAACCCAGGATGCCTGGCAGCCAAATCAAGTCATTTCACCTTTGAATAAGTTAATTTTTCCCAGATTCCAGATCTCTTCTGAATTTACAGCATTTTCTCAGTTATAAGCCATTGGTCAACAAAATAACTCCTGCACTCTGCCCAACTCCTCAACACTACCTGTATAAAAGTCTACTTCTTATTTTCAATAAATGTCAGACATTGTTGAAAATGACTAGTTGCAACAGAGACTGTATGACTTGCAAACCTAAAATATTTGCTATCTGACCATTTATAGAAAATGTTTGCTGATCTCTGATCTAAGGAAAGATTAGCATGAAATGCAATTGGAGAGGTAAGTGTACTGCTATTAAGACAGAAATATCTCAGAGTGCTCGAAGCAATCATTATTGCAGTGATCCAATTTGAATATCCATAATTATACATTGATAGAAGCAGAAGGTACCTCGAGAGACAAATCTGCCATCATTACAAAAATGGATTATTCAGACTGATAGAACATTTTCCACACAAATCACCATTTGCTTTTTCCATTAGTAATTTCCTTGAATGAAATAGAACCTTTCTTTTAAAATAGACCTATTAGTTATTTCAACTAAACAATAAGGTGCATTTTGATAGCTCACAAAGCCCTAATCTGTGGAATATATAAAAGAAAAACAATACAGAAGTGATTACTGTCCATTTATAATTTATCTGTAGGATGGGAATAAGAAATAGTGATACTAAAAAGAAAAGAAGAAGAAAATAATAATAATCTCAGATATAATAATGTGCCAATATAACCCAAATCTTGTGAAGAATGAAACATAATTTATAAAGAATGATTCTGAGCCATCAGCCACCAGAGTAATTAGGGCTGTTGAATGGTGTTGCACAGGAAGTGACATAATACAAACCAATCAGAAAGCACTCCTATCAGTTAGGGTGTTTTTATCCTTTAATATTTCTTACTTGACCCCAGAAAGGGTAGGTATGCAATACAAAAATGAGAATACATGTGGTAAACATTAGAGAGACAGATAGCTTTACCTAAAAGTCATTTCTACTTTGCAGAGTACAGTGAAGGAAAGATTAGATATTCAATTCTGGAATTAAACTTCGAGAATTTTCAGCTAACACTGAGCTACTGTGCAACTACTAGTTAGGAAACTGACTAATAAAATAGACCATGGTTGTTGTATTAATAGAACAACATCAAACCCACAGCTAAGAAAGAGTATAGTATAAGAAGGAATTCCAAGCCAAACCTGAACAATTTACCTTTAAGCCCTACTAAGTGAAAATTTTGGTGAAGTTTTAACCCTATTGTATGCCTTAGTTGAAAAAGAACAGGGATTCCTATCTATGCCAAAGGGCATTCTATCCATAAATGCCATAAATACATGGCATTAATATGCCATAAAAATAATGTAATTCTTATTTCAAAGCTCAATTTCAGTAACTTTCAACAAATGGCTTTCTGTTTCATTTAAGTCCTGAATTACTGGTAGATATTGTTAGAATAGGAGACTCGGAGACAAGGCTGAGACCAGACATAGGGGTTTGCAGAGTGGGTGCAGGTGTTAAAGTAAACAACCCTCAGGCAGAAGCTAACTAGAGGGTCTCATAACCACAGGCAAAAACTACCTTCAATTGGCTTGTCAGCCATCTCTGCCACCTTACATGAACTTTGGTTAATTATAATTTCATTTAAGTTGTGGTTTTAAAATTCCTCCACCCTTGAAATCACCATGACAGTTCTGAAACAACCATATAAAGTATGAAAATACTTTGAGAAGGAACCCAATTTTAGGAATACCTACCCAAATTCTTTGTGAATTTTCCTCCCCTCAATTAGTAAGACTTGAAAAGACCCCAAACCATTTACTTTCAGTGCAATTTCTCTTTTCTAGCCTTCTCTCTCTCTCTCTCTCCCTCATGCACGCATGTACTTTTGCTTTCAGCCTTTTAATAAAAAGCTGCTTGCTTGGCTTATGTGGTGCATCCTGAAATTCTTTCTTCTAATGATCACCAAAAACCTGGACAAAACCTCCACGTGGAGGACACTAACAGATGTCTTGAGAGAATGGACAATTCTGTTTTCCATATTCAGGTAGGACCATTATGCAGTGTTCTTAAATAAGGCTCATTTCCATCTGATTTCATATGAATTAAATTTAATTTCCTGGTACACCTTTTTGCTCTCACTACTTGGAGATTCTGTTCTGTGTAGCTATCTAAGACAGGAGCTCCTCTTTATAAATATTTAGACCAAATTTTTATTTAACTAAAATATTCTACTCCAGAATTAAATGACATGAAAATTATATCAGTTGTTAATATCTAACATAAAACTGACTTCAAGTATCTGTCTCATCTTGAATAAAGAAGTGGCCTTTATTCAGTCTGGACCAAGCCTACTAATGATTAGATTTTCCTCAAGAAATAAAAACACATTGCCAGTAGGTATTAAATGACTGTTTCCAGTACTGGTCTGTTATATATAAAACACCATCCATCATAAATATATATTTTATGTTGTTAAAATATTTATTTTTAGTATTATTGTTTTGTTTGTCTTCAGAGGGACCCAAAATTTGGTGTTTTTATTATTTGTATGTATTCTGTATTCTGGGGTGATATGGGAAATAAACTCAAAACAATTTTTCACTGGATTATACCTAGATTTAAATCTTATCTCTTTCTTTGGACAGAAAGAATTACCTGTCATCTTCCTAAAGACTATGTGCACTGCTGCTATTTTACTTAACAATTTCCTTCACCTACTATATTGTATAGGATCTGAGATGAATTTATAAGAATGGGGCAATTTTGGATTTTTGTGGAAAGATAGAGACTATGAAATAGAGTCTGTATCCAGACAAGGAAAATAAACTCCATTGAAACCCTTAAAGATATTTTAGTCTCAGCAAAATAAAACAGACTTTTACAAAGATAGAAAATTAAGCCTTCATTAATAGGAATCCTCAAAACTGATGATCAGCTTACTTAGTTGAAATTTTGCTTGAGTCATTATGATGAGCTAGAAGCCTTCTTGCCTTTTCTAAGTGCCTCACAATGCCAATCTTTATTTGAGGAAGAATAATTTCTTTTTAAAAAAAGATAAAATTTGGCTAAATGTTACAGTAGAGTTTGGTATATTATTAGTATCATTAAATTTATTTTTAAAATGATGAACAATGCAGCATAAACAAATGGCATAATTTATTGGTAGACTTCATATCTATAAATTCCAAAGATGATAAGAATAAATGAAATTATATCTAAAGGATATTTGGTTTTAAGTGTTGAGTTTTTTCAAATGTACCAAATTTTGTTTTATTTTCTAATATCAGTACACTTGTATATTCAATCAATGAATATGTACAGAGAGCCCCAAAAGTGGTAAAACTAATGCAAAAAAAAGAAAGAAAAGAAAAGAAAAAAAAGCATTTCTGTGCCCTCGAAAAGCTTAGAAAATTTTAGAAGGAAATAAAAAATTAAGAAAAAAGACTAATACAAAGGATTACATAATAATTTTCCAGTGATTTGGAGTAGGTCCATAAAAAATTGGAATCAAATTATAGGTACTTCCTTAAGAGAGACATAGTATCATTTAAATATTTATTATAAAATACATTTGAACTTTCGCTTTTGGTGATTATACTGATTAGGCCTTTTATCTATATTAATAAAATAATTTTATAAAACTTCCAAGAAAATTCTACTCCACTGGGAGTTGAATACAATAGATGCAATATGAGCAAGCCCTATTGCGCCGCACTGTTACTCTACCAGATCTGACAATCTTTAATTCCCAAGGAAGCTGTGGGGTAGTTCGTTAATGGATACCCTTTGTAAATAGAATTTTCAAAGGAATGTTCACAGTTGGCTCCCCTATTGTGTTCTATTGGTTTGAAAGGGGCATTCACAGCTGCAGAAAGCATTTGCAATTATCAAATTGGCTTTTTCTACAATGTAAGATAATACTAAAACATGCAACTTCTGGCATTTTCACAAGAACAGCAAGCCGATCATTTGCATTTTCACATTAGGTGTGGACATTTCCTCTCTGGGTCTAATTGACCTTATCCAAGTTACAGAGAAGAAAATTTGGAGAACCAGAGGAAACCCGTTTTCAAAATCAGACCACTGAACCTGAACCAGATTAAAGGCATCTGAATAAAACTGCACGATGGGTAGGTTTGCTCCTCCCTGCACATTGGTTTCCACTTTTCCAATATCCCTCTAAAAGAAGTTTCAAAGGAACTGGAATCCTGCCAAATCCAGATAAGCTAATGCAGATGAACTTGACTAAATCCAGACAAGTAAAAAAAGGATTTTGTATGATCTTACAATGAAATTACATCCAAATAACACCACATAACACCATAATTATTAACATTATGACAATGAACACCAAATGACTAGAGTAGCTGAACATTTATTTCCAAGCATATCTCAGTATTTAAATGTCATTATATTGACAGATTTAGAAAAACAGTACAAATGACCAATCTCAGTTTATTCTGTCAAAAATAATGACATATAGTATTGGGGTTCAAAATGAGTCTTAATCACAGTACACATACCACCACTTAGCAAAGAAATATGAAAGCTGATCAAAATCTTTTAGAGGATAGCACAGCAAAGTGGATGTTCATGTTTTAATTACAATTAATAGAGTATGTCAAATGGGTAGTTCTTATAGTTTATGAAGATTGGTTCCTTGTAGAGAAGTGATGGCTTTTACAGTTTGATAAGAAGACTATTTTTACTGGGCACACATCATTAACTTGATTTTATCTCTTCTGTAAGATATTTATTAAGCTACAACTAAATATATTTATTAAGCTTCAAATAAAATAAGCATTTTAGTAATTTTTAAAGTAGAATGTGGAAAAGGGAAAGCTGGCATTTATCTTGTAAGATGTTAATAGCTTAAGCTAGGATCTGTTTTTAAATAATAATTAATTCTAGTCTAAAACCCAATGACTTTGCAATGCCACTCTTATAGATACAGTAGGTCTTTGTCTTTTTCGGATTTAATATTTACTGTTTTGATGACATGCTATTTATAGTGATTGCCCATGACATAGATTAATCTGTTTTTAAATGTAAATTTGAATCATGTGTACTATAAAGCTGAATGTTTGAGGAAGTCACTTAACAAGGACAGGGACCCACTCCCACACAACATTTACATCTAGCACTTTACACACAATAATTATATTACAGCAATAAAAAGAGCTTTCTTAGGTTAAATAGGCATCAAGTTAACTTAAGTTTGATATCTATATGAAATACAAGGTCCTCATCTCAAATTTCAACCACAAGAAATCATGCACTTATCCTAATATGTCTATTTTCATGAATTTGAGGATTAAATAAAATTTCCAGAAGATATCTAAACATATCTTTAGTCTGTTATATGTTTTAATAGAATAGACCCTTGACATTTGTAAATATTACCTATGATCTTTTCAAATAGCTAAATTCACTCATATCACTAGAGCGAATAAACCTCCAGCATCACAAACCTCCCTCTATCCTGAAAATTGTGTATATGAAAAACAATGGAGAATGATAAAGATTGTTGGAAATGAAGATATTAAAGAATTTCGTCATGTTCACACACTAGCTAAGACTGGGCTAGGTTGACTATACAAGTCTGACAATTTTAACACTAAGATGCTAATTGAAAATTACTGAACTTGTTTTGTAATAGATCACACACAGTTGGTACTATCAGTTCTAAGTCAATGAATGCCAAGACTTGTTTAATAAATGATCTGTTTAAACTCTGGGACAGGTTCTGATTCAACTTAGGATGTATAAATCCACAAGAGAATATCGCTTCTTTCCCAAACAAACAAAAGTCAGAGAAAAACTACAAAATCATAACATTTCAAGCTCATCTGAAAACTTAGATGAAGGATAAATTTCAAAGTATTTAAAGCCCTTTATGGATAGAAGAAATACATGAACTATTTGACTTTCACAGAGCACAAGAGGAAGAAGTGACCAGCATAGAAATGAGTAAAACAGCTGAAACATTAATGCATTCTCAAAGAACAGGTGGACTACAGTGAAAGTTAAGGATTACTTGCAGGCGTCCTCGAACTATGGCCCGCGGCATTTATCTGGCCCGCTGGGTGTTTTTGCCGCCACTGCCTGTCCTGCTTAGCAACCGACTCATCCTGGGCCCACAGTGTGCACTCTCCAACGGTCTGAGGGACAGTGAACTGGCCCCCTGTTTAAAAAGTTTGAGGACCCCTGACTTAGAGCCTCAGGCATAAAGTGACTCTGCAATCACTCTCTGGTTCTTTACTGTGATCTTCCATCACGAGAAAGATTGGGGTTAAGAGAGGATATCTGAGAGAATTCCACCTTTATTGGGGCACAGGCATAAATTCCTGCTTACTTCTTAAACTTTTTCTCATATGAATCAAAAGCTGTAAGCCACTGGCTGAAGTGTGAAGTGCAGGAAACTCTAAGTTCTACTCCCAGGCAAAAGTAAATGGTAGAAAAGAAAACTCACTGACCCTCAGGAAAGGGCAGAAAACCACCCCATTGTCTCAGAGGACAAGCAGCAGCAATCTCCTGCTTAAACAAGGACAGGAAACCATCTGCCACCAGTCCCAGGCAAAGATAAACAGGTGATGATAGAGATATACAAGCCAATTTGGCCCTGTAAGAGAGGTCTGCTTCTGATGGTGGAGTGGCAGGAAACCCTCTCCAAATCAAGAACCTCAGAGGCCAGGTATGGTGGCTCACGCCTGTAATCTTAACACTTGTGGAGGCTGAAGAGGGAGGCATGCTTGAGGCCAGGTGTTTGAGATCAGCAAGAGCAAGTTCCCATCTCTACAAAAAATAGTAAAATTAACCAGGTGTGCTGGTGTACACCTATAGTCCCAGCTACCTATGAGGCTGAGGCAGGAGGATGGCTTAAGTCCAGCATGAATGAGAGTGAGACCCCATCTCTACAAAAAAATAGAAAAATTAGCCAGGCATGGTGGCACGTCCCTGTAGTCCCAACTACTCAGGAGGGAGAGGCAGGAGGATTGCTTGAAACCAGGAGTGTGAGGCTGCAGTGAGATATCATGATGTCACTGCACTCCAGCTTCATTGACAGAGGAGACCTTATCTCAAAAAAAAAAAAAGTCATAGATACAATTCAGAGTTTGATTTTCATGGGGAAGAACAGAAGTGCTGAGAAAGATCCATCATTATGACCTAGGTAGAGAAGGCCTACTACAATCTGGAGCACAAAAACTTAGAGACACACCTAGCTCCTTCCACATGCATCATACAAGCAACAGCAATATGCCCTTGGAGGAGGGGCGACAGCATGGAAAAATCCCCTCTGTGGTGTGGGTATGCAAGGTATACGGAGCAGAAACAAACAAACAAACAATTCTCATTACATACTAGCCCCACACTAAGTAAAAAGTAGTAGTAGTCCACTGTTGGGGAATTTGAAACCTGTGATACACTAAAGATAACTACAGCCACAATAACACCAAACCCAGCTATACTGCTGTCTTGTTTTACTCAATTCCCCACAGTTACAGCCTGAAAGAAGAGGCATGTGCCTTTCTAAGCATAGGTATTATTTACCTCAGTCTCTACTGTTCTTTTACACATAATTCTAGAATTCAATAATTCTACACACACATCAGGGAAATAAGTCTTTGTCAAAAAATAAAATAGGGAGATAGAGGCAAGATGGCAGACGAGAAAAAACGCCAGCCAGAGTGTCTCTGCAAGAAAGATTTTTAGATGAAAGTGAAAAAAGCAAACAGGCAGACAAACATAGATCAGATGACAGTCGGAAAGAAGGGTGCCTGAAAATACAGGAGACTCCACAGGAAGAAGTTGTGGAGGAGAATGGGAAGGAGTAAGGCCCCCAAGAAGCTTAGAGACCAGCAGCAAGGGTAGGTGGAGTGATTAAATTCCCCCCTTGCATCTGGGACTGCTGGTGGGCTCCTGAGCTGCTGGAGGGACCTGCCAACACCAGCCCAGAAACGGCCGCCACCAGTGAGCGGTGAGGCTCTTGTGGACAAGGCACCAAGCTCCCAGCTCCCTCAGGGCACCTCCCGGCCTGCAGACCTAAGCTGACTGGCAGACGCCATACTGCTTCATTCTCCCCTCCCCCTCCTCTCCCCAAGGCTGCAGAGAGAGACAATTTAATCACCACCCGAGGGCATCCACAGGGAATGAGACTTTTCCTTTAGGGGCCCTGTAGAGGACCAAGGGGTACTCAAACTGTGAGCTCCTTACCTGCCAGCCCTTCCCAGGTGCTGCTTGCCTGGTGACTCCAGCAGAGCAGGGCATATCCCAAGGCAGAGAGACATTGATTCAGCTTGGGCACGACGTGGGTGACTTGAGACCAGCATTTTTCTCCCTGGCAGGGTCTGGGATTAACCTCCAACCTCCGGGACTGGGGGACAGGCCTGAAGACCAGATCCTATACACACAGGTCTCAATTACATTGTTCGAGGGCACAGAAGGGATATTTGTGAACTAGTCTACTGAGGTGTGTGCGCCTTCAGGAGCAGATCAGAGTGAGACCTAACAGCAGCATACTCGAGGGCCAACCTTCCTCCCAGGGGAGGGCCTCGCTCCCAGCTCAGGCTGTGATCCTGGGCAGGGAACCTCCCAGCTCACATCACAGGAGAGATCCAGTGGCTTGAGGTCCTGCCTGCTGGCAGAGGCCAGGAGAAACCACGGAATAGGGGAGGGTGGAAAGCAGTGAAGGCCTGCTCCAGACTTCAGGCCTCAGACAGCCCCACCTCCACACTCAGATGTTTTGGCTAAGTGAGGCCATTTCAGCCCCTCCCTGGCAGCTTTGCCCAGTAGCACAGAACAGAACTTTGACTTCAGCTAAGAGCATTTGTGGAGCTTGAGGGCAGGCTCTTCCAATCCAGTTCCTCCACCCAGCCTCACTCCCCCACCTGTCCCTACTGAGGTGGAGAATAGGATACACCTGGAAGTCCCTGATAAAAGGCACATTGAGGTACATAAGAAAGATGTATCTATAAAACACTAGAAACAAACAGCTGTAGATGTGACTAGCATACACATATGTAGTTAATCAATATATAAATTCCACTAAAAAGTTGCTTCTCTGAAGTCATGAACAACTCTAAAATACTTTCAGTTTGTATGAATGAACAAAGTCTAAAATTATACAAAGCTACTATAAAACACAAAAGCTATCTAATGACCCAAATATTTTCCATTGTAACATTCTTAAATTTATTATCAATCTATATTTAAACTATTATTATATCAAACTGGCAATAAAACTACTATTTAATTTCTAATTTTAATCCCATTTTCTTCATTTAACTATTCACTCACCCCTTCAAAATGCAATTATTGACTGTGCATGATATGCAAAGCTCTACATTGTGCAAGACACAATGTACAATATTGAAAAATTTTCCCACAGAGGTGACTGGTTAATTTAAATATGAATGTATTATATATTAAAGTAGCTATAAAATAAAAATAAAAGCTGTTTTGCACTGGAAAATAAGTCAGCAACATTTGTACTCTGACTAGATTCCATGAGCAAATATGTCCTCACTGAGCAAAAGAAATTACATTTTCATTGAATCTAAGAATTGGTAAAGATGTTGTAATGGAAAGACTTGGAATATAATAATAGTGCTTTTGTAAAAGAAACAAATACGTTATGCCACATAGAAAGAGCACTTATTTGGATATCAGGAACTCTGAGTTCTGTTCCTTTCTCTTCCACTACTTCTTTCTGATCTTAGAGAAATTACTGTGCCTTAGATTTCTCATTTGTGAGAGGAAAGTAAATTCTAATGAACTGAGTTTTCTTCCACCACTTTCATAGCATAAAGTTATGGTCTATAAAGTTATGTGTACCAATGCATCACACACATGTGTTTAATTATTGGCTCTAGTCCCTTTTTCCTGAAGGTTCCTCATCCTGCCTATATTTTCACTAGGTAAATGGTGATATTAAAGAGCTATGAGCAGGCAGTTCTCATTCCTCGAACATTCTGCATGCTTGAATGGCAGTGAGTTACCATAAGTCAACTGCTCTTTATTTTTTATGCCACTGGGAATGTTGAACAGAACACCTGCTTCTCTGGAACACAAATAATGAGAATACAAGAGGCAGCTGGCCAAGGTTAAGAGCAATCTAAAAACACTTCACAGAATAAACCTAGTGGGACCAAAGTCTTCACTATTTCCACGCCCTAATAAACTGGCCTCACCAGACCCCGAGGGCCCTCAAGTTGTTCCCATATAAATGCTCTAGTAACTTTAGAGCTCTGGTCACAGAAAGTCGCAACCACAACATGTCCATTGACGGAATGATGAATATCTTGGTGCATTTTTGGAGTGTTTATGGCTGTCAATCTAGGGACACTGAAATTAGTATAATTGAGGAGACAAACAACTTTAAGTGGGAATAATCGCCTATGTTTTCCTTTTAGATCCAAAGGATTTTTTTTAAAGAATCTTTTTTTTTTTTTTTTAAATAGAGACAGGGTCTTGCTCTTGATAAGGCTGGTCTTGAACTCCTGAGCTCAAGTGATCCTCCCTCCTTGGCCTCTTAGAGTGCTAGGATTACAGGTGTGAGCCACCACACCTGGCCAAAATATTAAATCTTTTATATAGAAAGGCACACTCCTTTAGAGGAAGGCTGTTTATATATTTTATTACTCCATTTTCATACACAGAGCGACACAGGTGCAGAGGGATTTGGCAACTTATCAAAAACAGGCCAGTACCACGTTTGGGAATAAAGAAAACCCAAATTCTATTATCATAGAGATGTGGTATTATTCCAAAATAATGTTGCACAAACAAATGTCAATCTCACTATAAAATCTCAGTGTGAAAACACTTATTTTTCAGAAGATTAGGACCTGGGAACAGTTAACAAATTCCTTTGTGAAATCATTCCCTGGAAATTACAAAAACATATCAATGACTTGAATATTTCAAAAGAGATATTTATCTCTTTTTTAACTTATGAATGGATATATTCCACTTCATTCCACAAAGGATTTGAAGTATCATACAAAAATAAATATCATTCAATAAAAAGGAGTGAGAAGAGAAGAAGGCAAATAAACTAAAAGGAATAGCATGTTCAAACAGTAAAATAAAATAGAAGAAAGTAAGTACCTGGTAATGTATATTACAATGCCCCCATAAATGTGCTTAAAAAGCCCAAAGGAAATCATGAACAATTACAAAATTAATTCTCCCACAAGATAAATATATAATATTGGCTTAAGAGAAGCACAACTTTGCCTAACAATGAAGGTTAAAAAATGTTTCCCTCAGTTTCATACAAAGTATAGTCATTGATTGATGAAGTGGAAAAAAATTCTTAAACTACAATATACAATATTCAGAGTCTTGTGACAGTTTCTTACAGTCCATAACAGCAGAACTCACTTTGGAAATTGATTACAAACCTGGGAATAGGCAGTGTAAGTGTTATGATGGGACGTGGTAAGGGTATTTAAATGATGTTCTCTAAATATATAGCTCTAAAACTCTGTGATGGTTTTAATTTCATGCAAAAATAAATGTTTCCATTTATCTAAAATAGGCATTCTCATTTTGAGGTCTGAAAATGGGCTTTGGGGTTGGGGGAGGTTGAGGTATTCTAAAATTGAATGAACATTTGGTATGTTTTCATATCTTTTGGAGAGAGAATTCATAACATATTCTCAAGGATCCTTGACCCCAAATGGCCAATTGCCACTGATGTAGAAAAGGAACTTGGTGAACTATTTATCTTGAAGTTAATATTTCATTTGGATTATTTTGTAGAACTCAGATTATGATATGTTTGGGGCAGCAAATTAGTGGCTAATGTTATACACATTGGCAGGAGCCTGAAGTACTGGTGCTGTTACTAATAATAGGCTTAATTATAGATGTTTAAAACCTTCTGAAGAAAGAAAAAATAACCTTCTGAGTAGAAGACAGAAAATTATGAAAGGCATGAAGATAGTTAAGAATACTAACAAGACTAAGCCTTAATCTGTTGAGATAGACCAAATTATTAAATTATTTGTACCTGACAACACAGTTAAGTAGGGAAAATAATATAGCTACCTCATCAGTTAATTTGAGCATCAAATAGCTATTATATGTAAGGATCTTATAACTCACTATATAGTAAATACTATAGATGTGCTTATCATTCTAGTTATTATTGCTATTACCATTACTATTTTAAATTTTGCATCTATGTTGAAAAGCTGAATAAAACTATAGGGATGTAGGAGATATTTCCCTTAAAACAGCTTTGTTTACCTTTCCTCAAAGGAACACAAATTTTACATCATGTAGCATACCTGCTATATATTTGGTCTAGCATATGATTTGCATCAGATTTTTCTGCACACCAAATCACTCCAACCTTAGAAGTTTAAAACCACCACCATTGATTATTGCCACTAAGCCAATAAGTCAGCTGGGTGGTCCTTCCCATCTGAGCCAGGCTTGGCTAAGCTGGGCTACACTTGCTCATGTGTCTGAGTTCATCAGCAAGTCAGCTGATGCTGGATTATCTAAGATGGTCTAACTCACATGTCTGCTGATTGGCCAGTAATTGATTGGGAAAGGCTTAACTGGACCATAGCTTTTTCCTATGGTGGCTCAGGAAGCTTCTAAAGGAGAGAATAGAAACATGCAAGCCTTCTTTAGCTCTAAGCTGAAAATTGTTTCAATGCCACTCATACCACATATAACAGAGCAAACCTAGTCACGAGTCTGAACTAATTCTAAGAGTAAAGAAATAAACCACAACTTTTGATGAAATGAGCTGCAAAATCACATTGTAAAAGGAGTGGGATAGAGTGAGGAATGTAAAGTCTCATCATTTTTATCACGCATTGCAGTATTAAGTAATAAGTTTAAAGACTGCACAATAATCATAGAAAAATTTGAATAAATCACCTAAGGAAAAAAATCTTAATTAAATGGATGTGATGATGTATTTTATATAAATTAGAGGTAAAATTTACCCCTGTGTGAATAAATTAAATAAATAGAGCTATTCTGCTATTTAAATTTAGCCAAAGTGTTTTGTTGTTAGTATAAAGATTATCTGTCTAATTTTAGGGAGTGGAGAACAGTGTTAGGTACCGAACCAACCATTTGTTAACCTATGTCCACAGCATGTAGAAGAATATATTATATTATGTTTTGTCATTATAGAGAGTAAATTACATGGCTAATCCTAAAGGACTTTCTGAGAGCCACTATCACAGAATTTAAGAGTGAAGACTAAAATCAGACTGTCTAAATTCAAATCCTGCTACCTCTTAACAAGCTTTGTGACCTTTAGCAAATTAAATAATCTTTCTGAATCTGTTTCATTATGAGTAAAGTAGGTATGATAGAAATACTTATCTCAAAGGGATTTTATGTAAAGTAAATTAAACAATCCAAGTAAACCTCTTATGAATAGCACAAGTCACATAGTAAATTATCCAAGAAATGTTGGCTACTTTTTATTGCAAATATTAAAATCCAATGTAAAAGTAAAAAGGTCCAAAAGATGCTGTGAAATATTATTGGAAATTCACTATTTAATATATTCATATTCTAAAGCAGCAGTCCTCAACATTTTTGGCACCAGGAACTGGTTTCATGGAACAAAATTCTTCCACAGACAGGGGTTGTGGGGAGGTGGAGTTCAGACAATGATTTGAGGATGGGGAACAGCTGTAAATACAGATGAAGCTTCCCACTCTTGCCTGCCCACTGCTCACCTCCTGCTGTGCACACTGCCCCCCTTCCTAAGTTTCATGGAAGAGAATTTTTTTGTGGAAGGAAGGTGTGGCAGTGGAGCTCTGTGGCCCAGTCTCCAACAGGCCCCAGACTAGTACTGGTCCATGGCCTAGGGACTGAGGACTGCAATTCTAAAGGATTTAAGGAATCAACTTATGATGTGCTTAGCATGTAACAAACTTCTATCTATAAAGTCATAGGACAAAAAACAATGAATAAGATGATGTGTCATGCAAGATGGTAAAAACTGCAACAGTGAAAGACCACCTGTAAAGAACTTGGAAAGAAGTCATCCCTCCCATTGTTACTCAAACAAGAATAAGATGAAAAAACTGAAAATCGATGAATTCTCTTTGACCAAACAGACATTTGATTATGCAGGGCAAACTGCCACCCTAATAACTGGAGAGACAGGCAAATCCATAGAATCATAACAGAAGTGAGCTTACCTGGAACAGAGGCCACTTAAGAGCCATAAAATGATAGAAAAGCTTAACTGGCAAATTTGATGAATTGCTGTGGGCTGAGGAGGGCTGAGTTGGGCTAGTGGAGAAAGAGGAACATCTAGGGGCCACAGTCTTAGGAGAGGTAACACACTTTCATAGACTTTACCTCCAGAAACTCCACCAGGTTTTCACAGTGAAGATCCTACAAGGACGACCTTGTGGCTCTGGCAGGGGTATGAGAAGAGTAATCATTGTGAAGATTACCAGGACCTTCTCTATGGGAAAGGACTTTTACAGAACCTTATTCAACCGGAGGATGGGAATTCCTCCTTGCCAGCCCTCATTAGCCTTCCTGTCTCACCTAAGGCGAGTAAGATTTGGAGAAACTATAGAGTAAAGGTCACAGGCCAGAGAAACAACCCCGCTTAAGAACTGAGATTCGACTGGAAGATTATAGAACTCTCCCATTTCCCTACACTTTACCAAACCAATAGAGTTCCAATATAATAATAGTGGATTACATTTGAAACAGGAGCAAAATACAACCATCTCTGAGGAAGAGGACTTAGAGAAGCCCAAGGTAAAGACAGGAGGCAAAAACAAGGAGGTTAGATGTATATGAAGGCTGTAGCACTAGTAGCCATAGAAAACATTAAATAAAGACTGATTTCCAGCCAGATTAACATAAATCCTCACACAAGAAGCTTATTTATCTCTGGTGTATCCTATTAACTGAAAAAAACATGTCCATATTTCAATAAAAATTACAAGGCACATCAAAGGCAAGAAAAATGATCTGAAAATACAAAGTAAATATCAGAATCAGATGTTTATTCAGCTATGACGAGATGTTACAATTAACAATAGGGAATTTTAACTGTAACTATAACTATATAAATAACTATAATTAATATGGTAAGAGCTATAAGGAAAAACCTGCAAAGACAGATGGCTAATGTAAACAGTGAGGTAGAAATTCTAAGAAAGAATCAAAAGAAATTCTAGAAATCAAAAACACCATAATATAAAGAAAGAATGTTTTTGATGGGCTCATTGGGAGACCAGACAAAGCTCAAGAAAGAATTAGTGATCTTAAAGAAGAAATAATAGAAGCTTTCCAAACTGAAATACAAAAAGAAAAAAAATGTTTAAGCTCTCAATAAGATGATTCCAAAGGTGTAACATATGGTTAATTGGAATTCCAAAAGGAGAAGAAAGATAAAATGGAACTGAAGAAATATTTGAATATTTGAATAACAGTTGACTTTCCAGAATTAGTGACAGACACCAAACCACAGATCCAGGAAACTAAGAGAATAATAATCAGGATAAATTCCAAAAACGACACCTAAGCATATTGTCTTCAAACTGCAGAAAACCAAAGACAAAGAGAAAACCTTAAAAGAAGCCAGAGGAAGAAAACATCTTACCAATGGGGGGAAAAGATAAGAATTACAATGAAATTTTCATCATGAATCATGCAATAAGAAAAGAGTATAGTAGAATATTTTTCTTTTGAGGATGATAAAAATATTCTAAAATTTAGATAGTGGTGATAAAAAGTTGGTGATAGAAGTTTAGTTTTGGATATATGTCTAGTATGTGGATTATAAATAAGGGAGTTGAGGATGTAAGAGACTTATGTCAAGAAGGCAGTTGAATATCTGATTCTTGCATTTAGGGATTGGTTTGATCTGGAGATATAAATCTGGGTGTGATCAGTGTTTACAAGGTATTTAAAATCATGACACTGGATGAAATTACTAAGGGAGTAAAAGGAAATAGAAAAGGGAAATGGTCCAATGACAGGCCTCAGATGCTCCCATGCTGGAATGTCAAGGAGAAGAGGTGTAGCTAGCAAAGGAGAATGAGAAAAAAGTATACCTAGTAAAGCATATAGAAATCACATGAGGTTAGAATCATCAGCCATGTCAAATACTGCAGAAAGTTTAAGATGATGTCTGAGACTTCACACTTTGTTATTGGAATTTTGTTAGAGGGTACATGTTAATTTGATTAGAACAGTTTCTGTGAATATGTGAAAGAAAAATCCAGGTTTGAGTAATTCGAGAAATAATACTAGACGTGGAATTAGAGAAGAGGATGCTAGGAAACTCTTTTAAAATATGGCATGATAAAGCACAGAGAAAAATGGGAAGAAGAGAGGCAATCCAAGAGAGACTTATGTTTTAGTTTGTTGCTGCTGCTGCTGTACACAGGGAAACAGAACAACGCTTGTATAGTGGTGGGAAACTTCCAATTGAAAAGAACAAAGTGCAGTTGCAAGAGGAAAAAGACAATTTGCTGGAACATGTTCTTGAGTAGACTTGGGGGATGCAAAGGAAGAGTTGACCTGAGGGGCACCATGAAGGTTCATCCATAGTAACAAGAGGGGAAGCAAAGTCTATCGGCAGAGGTGGGTAAATGTGCTGAGAGTGGTGGAAAGTTATCTTCTAAGTCTCTCTATTTTCATAATATAGAGAACAAGCTCGTCAGCTGAAGGATGGCAGAGTGATTTTAGAAGTTTTTGCAAGAGAAGTAACAAATCATCTTGTTGAAGAGTGGGAGATGAATTGACTAGGGAAATACAGTGTGATTGCCAGGCCTCATACTGATTATGAAGCTCAAATGAGACCAATCAGCATGTATCTGTGTTTGTTTTGTTTTTTCTGCCATGTTCAGTTGCATGAATGTATGCATGGGGTAGGAGGAGATCTGATTTTAACTAAGGTTGTGTTTAAGTCAACAGAAGAGCATGAAACAAGGGAGTTGAGAATATAAGCAAGGAGGTAACTGTTTAATTGACCTTTTTAATCATAAACACAACAGAATGAATATTACTAGAGTCTGAGTTATACAGATGTTAGCCAGAATTGTTCTAGGATTATAAATCTGGAAAATTAAGCCTCTGTTATTGAGGATCTGGGCTTTTGTGAGCTCATGAAGCAGTGTCCAATTAGCCAACAACATTCTAGAATCTGCTTTAATAAATAAATCGCATTTTTAATGCCATCATATCTAAGTTAAAAAGACTGAGATCGTAAAGAGGAAAAATATTTACTTTCAGATCAGACACCTGCTGCTTCCAATTTAGATATTGAGTAAACTATCAGAAGAGAAAACAGCATAGTGAAGTGCACTGTGTTCTACCCTTCCTAATTAACAGGAATCAGTTCTAAGCAACCTTATTCAGGTCTCCTTTTCCTCATTGAGCTGACCAGGGGAGACCTTCAAGGCAAAATGTGTGAGCCATTTAAAAAAACTTCAAACAACAGATAAGCACTGAAGTCTTTGAAGAAACTGTGAACACCCTCTGGGGAGAAAATTAGACTTGTGAACTTAAAAAATGGCACACAAACATTTTAACACAAAACTGAAGACAGGGGTCAACAGAGATATTTCCAACTGAAGATTGCCTGTTGAGGAAGAAATTAGTTTTGAACATCAAAAATAAATGAACAAAGGAAGGAGAAACAACATTAAATTAGGGTCTTTTCCTCAAGAAAAACTCCCCCAGCCCTCCCCACACACAAACACACTAATCAAGCTTTATTATTATAAAAGAAAATATCTTTTCAAGTAAGAAAATCGAACTCTAGAAAACCAATTATAAAAAAAAAAGAGTTGTTTTTATAAGGATTTCTATATTCATGTTAGCTTCAAAAAGGTAGTTAATTTTAATTGACCTCTTGTTATTAAATAGATAAGCATTATTCTTTTATTTATTTGCAATTTATTTTCTTCTACTATTAACTTATCATTTTATCATTCTATTTTTAGTTTTAAACATAAATGTGAAATTTTTCAGACTAAGCACGATTTATGTCATTCTTTAGTCATAAGGAGGGTCTGTAGGTTGAGGTCTCCTGCAGTCACAGACCTCCAACGAATCCACGTAGAGGGACATTCAAAGCAAGTGCTTGTTACTACTGGGCTTCCTCTAAACCCTGGGTAAGTTTCTTCTCCGTTGTTCCATAAATCAGGAAAATCCTTTTGGCCTAAATTATAGAGTTAGTCTCAAATATTCTTTCTTTGAGGACTCCTGTATCAGTTTCGTACAGCTTCTCTAAAATATTACTGGGTGGCTTAAACAATAGAAATTCATTGTCTCACAGCTCTGGAGGCCAGAGTCTGAGATCAAGGTGTCAGTGGTGTTGGTTTCTTCTGAGGGCTGCGAGGGAAGGCTTTGTCCCAGGTCTCTCTCTGTGGTTGCAGATGGCTGTCTTCTTCCTGGGTCTTCATACCATTTTCCCTTTTACGTGTCTGTGTCCAAATTTCCTCTTCTTATAAGGACACCAATCATATTGGATTAGGGCCCATCTTAATGACTTCAATTTAATTACCTCTTTAATGGCAGTATCTTCAAATATAGTTACATTTCAAGGTACCGGAGGTTAAGGCCTCAACCTGTGAATTGTGGAGGAACATAATTCAGCCTGTAACAACCAAGTTGAAAAAGTTTGAAAAACATGTATCACCTTTCCTTCTCACATTTTTAACATCAATTTTTTTTCTCATTAAGTTTAAAGAATGTAGTTTCCACTATACTTTAAGTACTAACATTTTATATATAAAACTATAAAAATATAACTCTTCTAAGTATATAAACTGAAATATGTGATAATATAACCATTCATTTTAAAAATGCATGAACAATCTTCTTTAAAAGAAATATTATATCATTTCTTTTTCTTCTTTAATCCATACTAATATTCTCCTTCTCTCTGATCTGGGACCTAAGAATTTTGTCCAAATATACACTTATTAAAGTATTTATTGATTTTCTTTCTTTTTTTTTTTTTTTTTGAGACAGAGTCTTACTTTGTTGCCCAGGCTAGGGTGAGTGCCGTGGCATCAGCCTAGCTCACAGCAACCTCAAGCTCCTGGGCTCAAGCAATCCTTCTGCCTCAGCCTCCCGAGTAGCTGGGACTACAGGCATGCGCCACCATGCCCGGCTAATTTTTTCTATATATTTTTTAGTTGGCCAGTTAATTTCTTTCTATTTTTAGTAGAGACGGGGTCTCGCTCTTGGTCAGGCTGGTTTCGAACTCCTGACCTTGAGCTATCCACCTGCCTCGGCCTCTGATTTTCTTTCTTATATACACATATACTTTTAAGAGACTCTAAACAAGTTTCTTCTCCTTTGAGTTATTATAATAATTATAATGATGATGATGTCATAATAATAATAGCTATCACTTATATAGCACTTAATGCCACACTCTGTTCTAAGGACTTTGTAATTATTGACTCATTTACCCTCACAAAAACCCTTAGAAGTTGTACTATTTTCCCCCCTATTTGTGGGTGAACAAATTGAAGCATAATTAGAAGTTATTGATGAAACCAGGATTCAAACCCAAGCACCTATCTCAGGAAACTTCATGTAACTATTCTCCTATGCTTCCCCACAATTACTCAGAGCAACATAAATATATTATAATTTTGGCAAATTAGTATTAAGTATGAAGTGTTAAGTATTATTGAAAAATATATCCCTTAATGAAGTGCACAAGGGCAATTTTATGGTGCTTTTATTAAAGGAGGCTTTTCTGGCACCAGTATTTAAAATTTTTCTTTATTAACTATTCAAAGGGTTCAGGGTGGGAGAAAGGTATAGCACTCTTTTGCAAAATGGGAGAAAGAGGAGGTGGAAAGAAGAACCAGCATGATACCTCTACCATAGGTGCTTTAAGAAAACGTGGAAGTTGGGGATCTGGAAACGGACATTTTAAATGTGTGCCCAGTTACCCATTGGAAAGTTTTCATGTGCCACCAGGAATGTGCTTATTCCATGTATTAGCAGAAATCATAAATGACTCCTTTTCTACAGACCTTTTAGCATGGAACTCGCCTTGGTCTTAACTGCTTTTCCAGAACAGGCTTGGGACGGGGGTGGGGGGTGGGGGGGGGAGGATTGTTTGGAAGGTGAGGGAAGGTTGTGCACGTGAGCAAGTCCATAGGGCGCACTTTGGTTTATGAGTCATGTGCTGCTCCCAATGAAAGAAAGGAAACATGAGCACAGTGAAGTAACTCATAGAGGACAAGAGGGGGACATGACCAATCAAGAGAACAGAAAATAAGAGGTGAAAAATCTGTTCCTGCCACTTCCAATACCCAGAGTGGTTTGATTGTCCTTGTCTCTTCCCCTGGCAGAATGAGGACAGAACAAGTGAAGGGAACCTTAACTCATCCATGAAGTCTGGAGTTGCTACTAGCAAACTGCATAGCATACTCTAGATGCTCACTCCACCCCAACAATTACTGCTACCTATTGAAGTCTAATTTATGTTTCCAGACTTATTCAAAGGATCACTTTTTCCTTAGAGCTGCTCTCATCTTCACTCCTTCCCTCAGGTCCATGCTACTCAATTCAATCTATGTAAGGCAGCAGCACTTTATTTATAAATTTGTTGTTGCAGCAGTTCCCAAACCTTGCTAGTCCTCATAATGGCCAGGGAAAGTGCATTGTTGCAAAACACAAATTTTAAGTCTTATGCGTGTATAATTTGATTCAGTAGATCTGAGCTGTGACCTAAGAAAACACATTTTTTAAAACCCACAACAGCTGTTCTGATAACCAGTCACATTTAGAAAACCCTGAACAAAATAATCTTCAATATTTCATTAAATTCTGAAGTCATATAAAATTAATTTTCTGGCATTTTTAAATGCCTCTTTCTGTTCAGTTTACTTTTGTATATGGTATGGGGTTGTGAATAGGTGGGGCTGATAAGAAAGGAGTTTCAGTTTAAGGTTAGTTTTTGCATGGGGGAGTGAGTTTTACTTTATACACAATATTGTCTTTATTTAAAAACTCCTGAATCAATTGGCTTATCCACTGAAAGTTACAGAGATATCAGGTTAATCTTTGAAAAGGAAAATTCATACTTTTTATTGTTTGGCACATCACAACACTAAATGTCAACAGATATATCTTTCTAAGGGATATTTATCTGGGGATGCACCTGAACTCACAAGTTTAACAAGAGTATTTTTAAACCATATACTTCTTCATTCTCCGTACATTCTGAATAAAGGCAGGGAGAAGATGAAAAATGAGTGGGAATGAAAGGGAGAAGAGGAAGGAGATACATATTTTTTAGAATGTCTGACAACAGTATCTGTCAAATTTGTATTTTTGGATGATGATTATTTGGATGAGCTGAATATTTTCTATCTCACTATATTCTTCAATCTACATGGAGCATGACATTCATGTCAATGACTATCAATGTTTTCCTAGCAAGATCACTTGCAAATTCAAAATAAGTATTGCAAAGAAACAATTCAGAGACTGCCATTTCACAAGTGATGAAAATTTAATAAAATAGAGCAATAATGATAAGGAGTTAGTAGCATCTGTGTCCATATGCATATATTATTTTTCTAGATGCTTTTATGGTCATGGAGATATTCTGAGTATATGAAGTCAGATGCAACTGTAAGAAACAAAAATAAAATTGCAAAGTGAAGTATAAAGTTAAATATTTTCTACATGCTGTTATTTAATTTCTCTTGCTATTATCTAGTTTAATCCTCAGGCTAATTAAAATATAATATGAATTTTAGAAAATGCAAAAATTTCACTTAAAAGAGAAACATTCCACATGGGCCTAATAAGTATATGGCATATTTCCATGTTTCTGTCCATTCAAAAAAAAATATATCTGTCCTCAGGTCTTTTAAAGACCTTTGTATAAAGATTAAATGGACAAGAGTGAGCTAAAGTTATTAAAAGATAAATTTTACCTGGAACACTTACTAGAAATTAAGATGCTGCCACTTTTCTCCCCCACCTCTTGAAAATGGTATTAAAATTAAACATTCCCTTAAACATAAATACGATATAACCAATTTCCTCCTAGAGAAAACCAAAAGATAATTTTCAATTTTGATGCTTTTCCTTACTCATTTTTATTTCGATGACTGACGCCCTAAGCTTATTTTTGATTATATGTTTCCCTCTATATCATATTTCAAAAAGTTTCTTTTTATGACCTCCTGAAATATTGCAGGGCAGATTCAAACATGTCCCAAGCAGGCACTGAAGTTTTAATGCATTTTTATGGGAACCAGCCTCAGCCTCTGCAATACAACATTTATTTGTCCAGAAGGATGTTAGTGGAATGCTATTTATAACTCAGTAAGCAAATTATTCCTATACTACAAGTATGTAGAATCATTTGCACTTTTCTATTTAATTAATTAGTTTATCAATGTCATAGAAGTATTATAAAATGCATGTTTTACATCTGAATCTCCATTGGGAATAAGTCCATCATATTAGCTAATCTAACAACATAACGATGTCCAAATGGACTTTTAATTAAGTCTTTTCTGAAGTTCAAAACAATGTTATTTTTACCACTTCCATTAATGCTATCTTGACATAGATTAAATAAAAATGCTTGCTACCAGTGTTTATAATTCTAGCCCCCTACTTAGAACAACACACAACACAAAATAGACAATAAATATTAATATACGATGAATCAATATATTGCAATTATCATTTTCTCTTTTACAAAGCATAGATACCTTGAAGTTCTAGCACTATCTTGTTTTATATTTATAGAAATAAGTTATGTAATAATTGTCAATTTGTACAAAGTGAAATGAAGAAGTCGGAGTAAGAAATCCATGAGCTGAATTCTCCAGATCAATGCAATACAGTAAGATTTACACAAATAAACTGGATAATTAATTTATTTAAGAACATGACTTTATACAGGTAGACAATGTTAGATTTAACTACATATGTACTAATTCTAGTTTCACTTGATAAAAGATATCATTGTTCTTGTCATTTATTTCTTAATTACAACAAATCACTCATATGATTGGTTGTTTCCCCAATTTACTTCCTTTCAATGCAATTTCCATGCATTTCAGACACATGGTATTTAAAATTCTTAATTTAAATACTTGACATTATTCCCTAGAGTTAAATAGTGGACTGAAACTACTGCAAAGTTTCTAATTTGGGGAACTCTATTCTACTTAGCTGAGACTCTTATTTAATTTTATCGTGTAGAGTAGAAGTTGGCAAACTATTGAAAAAAATCAAAGGACATGGTAAGTGAAAATCATATAAAATTCAAATTATAGTTCCCATACATAAAGTTTTGTGGGAATGCAGCCTCATTCGTTTGTTTACATATTCCTGCTTTCACATTGCAAGGTCAGAGCTGAGGAATTAGAACAGAGACCACATGTCCTACAGAGCCTTAAATATTTACTAGTTAGCCCTTTATGGAAAAGGTTTGCCAACTCCTAGTGTAGAGCATTTATCTTTACTTTCTTTCTGACATTATATTATTGATGTCCTTTTTAGTAGTTGCCTTTTTTCAAACTGATGTATTTTTGGCCATGTTCAGGAAGATTAGAAGAAAGTTGCACTGCTGCAATTACAATGACTCTCCTATGTTTGCATCTCAGCATTTTAAAAAAATTCAATAATTTTTCTCAGATTATAACTTTATTTGCTCTTTGTGGCCAAGTTCTATAATATCAAATATGGGACCTATTTCTAGCCTATCATTTTCCCCGTAACGGGGTTAAAAGGCATTGTATCATACTTGATTTTAACATTTTTTGACAAGTAGAAGATATGTAATTAGCAACCTACCACTGAAATAGCATCAACAAATTGATTTACCCTCCTCATAAATCAAATATATAACTAAAGAATTTTTAGTGGACTTGCTAGGTTAACTACATTGTTCTAAATCAGTGGTCCCTGATGTTTTTGGCACCAGGGACTGGTTTCATAGAAGACAATTTTTCCACAGCTGGAGGGTAGGGGAATGGTTTCAGGATGATTCAAGCACATTACCATTCATCGTGCAGTCAAACCTGTCTGCTGATGATAATCTGTGTCTGCAGCCACTCCCCAGCACTAGCATCACCACTTCAGTTCTACCTCAGATCATCAGGCATTAGATACTCATAAGGAGCTCGCAACCTAGATACCTCACATACTCAGTTTGTAGTAGAGTTCCTGCTGTATCCAGAGTCTAATGCTGTGGCTGATGTGACAGGAGGCAGAACTCAAGCAGTGATGGGAATGTTGGGGAGTGACTGTAAATACAGATGAAGCTTTGCTCGATTGCCCACCACTCACATCCTGTGTGTGGCCAGGTTCTTAACAGGCCATGGACTGGTACCAGTCCACGGCCTGTGAGTTGGGTACCACAGTTCTAAATTGTAAAAATGAATAAAAGTCTAGTTTGGCAAATGTCATTATTGAAAAGAGGAAAACTGTGGACCAGTATCAGATCTTTATGTTTCTTACTGACTATAGTTAATAATAGTGTATTGCATATTTCAAAATTAATATTGAGTAGATTTTAAATGTTCTCACCACAAAGAATGGATAAGTATTTGAGGTGATGAATATGTTAATTAGCTTGATTTAATTAATGTATATAATGTACATATGTATTATAACATCACATTGTATCCCATAAATATATACATTATTGTCAATTAAAAATATTTTAAATGTTAAAAAATTAAATTAGAATAATGGATAAAGATATAAGTAGTAAATAAAATTTACTAGAATAATTGAGTAACTATTTTTTTAAAAATGATGAGGTACCAAGATATATTAAGAAAAATCTGAAGAATTACATTTATAAATATAAATTATAAATTAATTTGAAAAATAAGCAAGTATTTATCCGATTTAGTGCAAAGATGGACTTTCTAAAGCTTTTACAAATAAATAAGAAAAGTATACATTATCTGGGGAAAAACGGACAAAGGAAAGCCTAATAGTGTTATTTTGTGAATGATGAAACACATTAAACTGAAATTTTAAAGGGTGAAATATATTTGATCATCCAGAATTTCATATGATTGATTCCAATACACCAATGAGGGTAGCTTGCTAAAATTTCTGGAAGGATGTATGAAAATAATAGCCTCAGATATAACATACCCTTGGTTTCATTCACTCTGTTTTATTTATTTCAAGGAAAATTAAGAAAGAGCTTATGATTTATTTATAATGATTCTATCCATACTGTGTTTAAAAATAATTCATTGGAAAAGTCCAAAAGTCCGACGATAATATAATGATTAGATAAATGATAGAACATCTTTATGGTAGAAGTCTATACAGCCAATAAAATCAATGGGAGGAAATTTGATCATGCTAGACCACCAGGAGGTGTTGAAAGGGCTATAGGAAATGTCTCCTTTTTTTCCTATTCCTCATTAACTCTTCTTCAGAATTCTCCCTCTCTACTTACCTCTGCTCTAACACAGTCTTGCTCCACCTTGCATGACACTACTTACTAATGTTGTTCAAGGATAGTAAAAGAATGGAAGCTGGTAAAACAGAGTAGGTCAACTCTAAGTGGTTCCTACAGCTCAGGCAGCAGAGCAATGTCATCACTGCAGAGACAAAGAGGGAGGGAGAGTCTGTGATGTGAAGGGTGACTGGGGGTGGTAAGAGTCTGGACCAAGGGAAAAGGAGAAGGAACCACAGGATAGCTCAGGGTTAGTGGAGGTCACAGCTGAGACAGAAGGTAGGGCTCCCCAGGCTGAGGATGAGCTCTGGATGGAGTCAGTAATAAGAAGGAAGGACCAAGGCAGAAACCATTTCTAGTCACTGAATTCTTTTATCCAAATGTTCCCTGGCCATGGGACTATAGTTTGCAGTATTGTGATATTGTCTAATTTTAGAACATTACCTAGAGATATTTCACATTATTTTAAAATTTTGCTTTCCTTGCCCAATGTGCTAGGCAAGCAAAAAGTATTTGTAGTTTTTAGGTTTTATTTGCTCTTTAAGTCAAGGAATTTTTAAATATTTAGATCTTTGTTTTTTTTTTTTTAAAAAAAATAGACATGAAACACTGGTCAAGAGTAAAGTGCAATAGTACTAGTGGTAGTATTAAAAATAGTGATGAAACAAAATGTGTAACCAGTGAAGGAGAAAAGGTTGTTAGCCATAATGTTAGTCTTGGCAAGTAATTATTATTGTTTTCTATTTCAGATAGGAGACTGTGAAGATTGAAACAAAACCTCCTGTTATTATATGTTGTTCCTTACCTGAATCACAATAAAGGATACAGCAAAATTTCATTCATGTAAGAAAATATTTTTTTTCTTCCGATAATACCGTGGCATATTGCTCTGGGAAATAAATGTATGCCGCAGAGTAATATGGGTATAATATGTTAGAAGGGAAAAAAAGAAACCAGAGTTAAGGAAATAACTGTATATTCATTTAAGACACAATTACATGTGAAAAATTCTCAAAATGCTTATAAAATGCCCTTAAGGTCCAATGTCGCTTGTAACATTTTCTATGGAAACAAGGGCCAGGTTTCTTAAAGTCAGGGTTTTCATGAAGCACTGATTGAAATACAGTGCAGTGGCCCACCCTCCCCACCCTACAGCATAGACTCACAGGAAGACCTTGCTCTGTCTCAGCTGCAACTCCTGTGATGTCTTTCCTCCTGGAAGATGAAGAAAAGAACCTCAATAAGCCTCCAGTGGAACTAAACTGTCAAAGAATAATTACACTGGGTGAAGTTAAACAGGCAAGACTTTAGTCAAGACTATTACAACAGGGAAGAAAGACTAAAATCCCTGAAATAAAAACAAGAGAGTTTTTAAAAAGTGCTGGGGTGAGCTACTGGAAAAGTATTAGAGGACTTTAGGGGCAAGGTTGGTCAGTGTGATTAGGCCATTTGTGTCTGATAATTGGAACTTATGGGAGTCACAGACACCGGAAAGAGGATGCTATCGTTCTTGATGGTTACATATCATAGGAATGGCTCCTAGGTCCTTGAGAAAGACATTCCTGGGTTACAGAAGATTTTCATCTTGAAGGAGCAGAGAAATACCTTAAAATAAAAAGCTTTCTAAAGTGAATGCTGTAAGTAAAGGGAGGTCAGCGACCTATAATTAGAAAGAAACCTGTCTAAAGTTTAGTCAAGCTGAGGGGAACATTAACGCTGTCTTAGTTAGCTGCCTCACGTGACCCACCAGCACACCAGCACTTGGGCTACCAATCCATTGCAGTGGAGAAATTATACAGTAGAAGGCAGACAAGCATAGGGTTAGAGGTGATATAGGCTGGTGTAGTGCAATGATGCCTAACTCCTTCTTAAGGCTTCTCTACATTTGTTAATATGCAATGTCAGGAGTCACATTTAACCCCAGTGTACATGAAATACTAATAATGGATGATGATACTGTTTAACAATTAGAGGCAGAAAATCAAGCCTGTATTCTGGCTCTAGTCTTAAACCTGCCATCAACATACATTTTTTTGTTTGTTTTTCTAGCTCCATGGCTCAAAGCAGGAGCATTAGAAGCCAAGTATATTTCCTTTTATGGTTTCTGATTAACTCTAGAGACTCCTTTAACCACCTCGGTACAGCGCTCACCGGCCGCGAAACCTTGCCCACAGCCGGCACTCACAGTCGGCAGGATAGTTTGTGCTGTGCATTGACGACGAATCCGTTTTGCTCTTGTGTGATGAGGAAAGCTTTAAAACACTGAAAGCTTGTTTTACTTTACAGGCAGCTTTACTTGTAATGTAAATCAGAATAGGTAACATATACATATATGTTTTCATTACTTTATTTTTAAATGTTCACAATTTTATTTGGATAAATGAAAAATTAGAAAAGTCATATGATGGCTGTCGTCAACGCTCGGCTGTGCGCATTCATATCACAGCTGTCGGCTAAAGTCGCTGTGCGCGTTCATCTGTGGCTATCGACTATAGTCAATGCTGGTACCGAAGTGGTTAAACAATCTTTCTTACTTATTTGAATTTTGACCTCAGATGCTTTTAATGACTTTAATCAACAGTCATGGAAATAGTTTTTCTCTGTGCAAACTGTTAGTGAGAACTTTGCCTACTCGTATATTTGAGGTCCCACTTAATAAATGTGAGTACAGGTGATACCGGGTTATGGACAAGATATGTTCTTGAGAACATCTTTGGGTCTGATTGGTATGTAACTTGGATCCCTGATGAACAGTTCATATCTGGCCATAATGATAATGACAATATTATAATGGCTCATATGTGGTAATAATAATAGTGTAATATTATAATAATAATACCCCTTTACTGTAATAAGTTACAGAAACTATTGTGCCCCTTTTTTTAATTCAAATACACAGAACATAAAAACAAACTCATACAGAAAGTTTAGCTAGAAGATAGAAATTTCAAAGAGGATATTAAAAGTTAACACTCATCTAACGTTGCATCAACACTAGGCTAATAGGGATGTTATGCATAATTTGATCTTCTAACCAAATAAATAATCACCTTTCCATTTCAATAACTAAGGCACTATGCAGCTTAGTAATAATTGATGCTTTCTTTGGAGAACTGCCTTTCACACGTCCCATTATTCTCAGTTTATCCTTGTTCCGATAGTTGAGCGACTGAAGCCTAATGCTTTCCCAGTGAATGCCGGCGTCTGGCCTTTCTCCAAAACGCTTAATTATTTCTACTTTCATTTCCATTGTAATCACCTTTCTCTTCACTGCAGGCTCACCTGGACTTGCAGTGGACTTTCGGTTTGGAGGCATGGTCATAAGGATAAACACAGACTCAAAAAATCGAATAAAAAAGTTAAGAAAAAAGGTGGTGCCGTGCGCAAGCGACCGTATAAACAATGAGACTAACTTAGTGTAAAAAGGCTGCACCAAGGGACCACTTACGCCAGGCAGGTTGTGTATATGTGTGGAGGAAACTAGTTTCCGAATTATTAATTTAATTATTTAATTATAAATTATTAACCTCATGAGGAGCCTTGGGAGCCTATTCGTAAGTACAGAACTCCATAAGTTGGTTGTCCATAACCTGGGGACTGCCTGTACTTAGTGTCGGGAAAAACTGTCTCCTGATGAATTAGTTGGTTGTTTACTTTTTGTTGAGAAGAATTTTCTAATTATTTTTATCGAGACAGCACAACTAAAAAATTAGTTAATCTTTAGGTTCCTGGAGCTATACTTTTGTGTAGGAATCCCAGCAGCAATACTTATGGCTGTATATCCCAGGCAGAGTTACTTCATTCTGTGCCCATTTCATCCTATCTAACATACGGTCATCAGTAGAACTTACTCAACAGGACTATTGTGACATGACACCTGGTATATGGTAAGCTCACATATATACCATCATTTTATTCTCTTTCTTTCTCTCTCCCTCCGTTCTTTTGTCCCTTTCCTTCCTTCCCTTTCTCCTTCTATCTCTCTTTGTTTTACTTGAGTTATAAGAACATCCAGTGCTTAACCACAGCAACTATGCAGTACGTAAAGTACTTAGAAAATGCCTGACCCACGGTAAATGCTAAGTAAGTGCTCTTGTTGCTATTATTTTTTTTATTCCGAAAACTGGTATTTCCTGTATGGACGTGGGTTTTATTGTTCACATTTTATGTGTTCTTTATTGTGGGTTCTTCAAGAATTTCATGAGTCCAGAGGAAAATAAATATAAAATAAACTATAGCAGAAAATAATCCTCCATGGGTGAGAGGTCAGAAATAACCCCATGACATACTATAAAACTGTACGAAGCACTCTAAAAGATGCGGAGGCCCTGTTCTTTTGAAGTTCATACATTGAGAAGAATATTTGATAAAACTAAATATAGTATGATGCTTCTAACACATAAATATGGAAGTTCTGTAATATTTAAGGAAATAAATTTTAGTACCATAGTGCAAAAAGTTTACGATGAATCTTTGACAGTAGAATGTGTCCACATGCTCAACTTTCTGTACATTATTTTGAATAAAATAAAGGTTTGAAACTAATAAGAAAGTATGAAAAAAATTATGACAGAACAATGGTATCTTAAGGATATTGAATAAAACAGAGAAGATGTAGATTCTAATTACAACCCTGCCAAAAGATAATTTCTTATGGATTCTCAGGCAAAATAATTTCTCTCTTTGTACCTTATTTTTGTGGCAAACAATGATAACAACACCTGTTCTGCTTACCCAAAGGGATCCTGTGAAACTTAAGTGAAACAATGAATATGAAAACCTTGGTAATACACTATATAAACATATGCAGAATACTAATATAACTCGTAGTATAATTAGAAGATCACATTTTCAAAATGTTGTAAATTAGTTGCAGTATCTTAAAAGTCTACAACTTTAAAGCAAACAGATGGATAAGAATAGCTCTAGATGCCAAATTTACCATGCTGTGTTTTCTTGTAGGTGTGCCTGAAAATAATATCTAAAAAGAAATTGCAGAAATAAAATATCAGGTGCCCACATAGTAAATTTCAAAAAGGCTTATTATAAAACAAACAAAATAATAAAAATATCAACCAAAGAAAGCATAAATGGATTCATCAGAATCATTTATGAGTATGCTGCAACTGCACACAGTTCAGAGGTAACATTTACTACAGGGTTAAAAATCTCAGGGCTTGCTGCTTGATATTGTCAATGCAATTAACCTTAACCATTTTTGTCTTCTACATACTAATCCTTAAACACTTCCATAAATGTGTTCCTTCCTCTTTGCTAAAATGGCCTTTCCACTTTTAGTTGATGAGAATGTTCATAAATGCTTTGGTTTCTACTGTCAGATGGAAAGATCTCTTATCTAATTGGCTGTTTTTTAAGTATCTCTTAATTGCAACTGGTTCTTGCATGTAATTTCCATTCCATCAGTTTTCCTTTTCTCAACTGCTTCCTATTTATGTTCTATAGACTTTATGAACTTATAATCATGTTTATGACAGTGAGCAGTTATGATTCTTTTATGGTATCTTGTAGAATTGGTGGCAATAGATTTTCCAGGTGATGAACTGCTAGAATTATAAAAATCATTATAATTTTAAAACATTATGGAATTATTAAGAAAAATTATTACTACAACAAGGAAAATAGTGGTTAATTGTAAAGCACATTACATGTTGTTTAATTCTAAAGTCCCAGGGGAAAGGAAAAGGGTATTTGTTTGCTATGTATATTTAAACATCATAAAGGAGAATGTCAAAAAACAGATGCCATCATCTTGCATAAATTATAAAATCAGAGGTTTTGTAAATAGTTTCAGTATTAGGAAAATTATGGCAGAAGGAGAAATGAAACTGAGATGAGATTAGGGCACATTTCTGAAATATAAAGGCGGCTGAGAGGACCAGGTAAGAGAAGCCTACTAGATTTTTGTGTGTTCTATCGCAGAATAAGCAAGTATTATAGTTCATGTACTGGAGAAGAGATTCTAGAAAAGTCTGGTGGCATAGGTGGAAACTTTTATTCTATGGTTAAACAGAAATAAAGATATTAACAAGTTTATGAATTTTTTTTACATCAGTAACATTTATGTATCCTCATGCCTCTGAGCCATCAATTCACTATGAGATGGAAAATAATATATATATGTAAAAATTATACAATCAGTGTGCTGGAGATCTACGCAAAAGATTTCTTTTTACCAAATGACAAGAAGAAATAATCCAAAATCAGAATTTTCTTTTCTAACAAATAAAGTGCTCAGTCCATGCATGTATGGCTGTGAGAATACTAGACTACCTAGTAAGTTTTGAAAGAATATTGTTTCCTCCACCTCCTTTTAAACTAACCATGCCCTGAGACCCCTTCCTTGCCCAGAAAATAGAAATGCAGATGACAATTATTTCATACAATTTGAGTAAGTTTTTACTCACACATTTTTCCCAAATAGAAAAGCTTCCAAAAAATGCAGGGATGTGATTAATAAAAGAGTAAAGAGTGCAGGTTGACTTTGCAACCCACAGGAATGATGTAGATAAGGATGATGAAAAAATGAGAAAATAGCAGTTAATATGAGTGGGAATTGAGTGCTTACTATATACCAGGTGGTGAGCAAAATGTGCTACTCTGCCATGCACATGTAAATATTGAATATGCCATGAGGCCTATGTTTTAAGTTAGGTGACTCTAAAACTAACCTCCAAATTTGGTGAAAATCCATATAAACATATTTATTTGGTACAATAATAGACAAATTGACAGAATGGATATTATTTTATTATATGGATATTATTTTTGGTTCTAATAAAAGCAACTAAAGTTCAGTTAAAAGGAAATATTGGTAGTAAATAAATACTTATTGCTGCTTTATCATTTTCTTTCAGTGAGCCAGGACTTAGTTGTAACTCCACAAGTGAGGTATATTATCTCTCTTAAGTCACATGGGACTCATTTTTTAGCACTCCAATCTAATGGACTTCTAGTGGCTTCCCTAAGCACCTAGCTACAGACAAAGTGAATTAGGCAATAGGGAAAACCCAGCTCATTAGGATCCAATGTGCTGTACACAGAATTAAATTAAACAGTCTCATCTCATCAAACTCAAGAAATTGCCATAATACAGAAAATGATGAACAAATGCCATTGTTTCACAACAGGAGATGGCTCCATCTTTTGGATTCACAGTATAACCTTTTGGTACACTATACAACCTCCTGTTTTGATGTTTCTCTCATTAATTCACAAGATCATCAGAGTTTTTCAAAGGTTACAGTCTAGAGTTTTATATGGGTGCCCTGGGACTGGACTGCTCAATGTGTTTCAACTATTTCTTACCACGTTTCCTCCAACTGCTTCTCCAAGTGCACCTCTGTGCTTAGACTGTAAAAGTTGTTTTACGGCAAGGTGGGAGGGAGTTAAGAAAACAGTGGAAGCGAATCAGGGCATAGATAGAGAAGTTAAATTAGAGCTTGTCCAGAGCTCCATGTATTTCCTGAGGTAAATTTATATCATTAAAATTATGGAAAATGGGAAAGTGCTTTTTGTCTTTACTTTGTAATCATTCACCAAGAAAATGATAATTAAAGCCACTGAAAATAATTAACATATTTAAGAGGCAAAATGTCTACATTCAGATGAGTTTGTTAAAATGAAAAGTTCTCAAACCATGTAACAAGAGAATTCAAGAAGTAGAACTATTTGTATCAGAAAAAAGATTTAGAAGAAAGCAAAGACTCTCTTTATGGAGTAGCTTTCTGAATGAGGAATTAGATCTGTTTTTTTAGACACTACAAGCAAAACTAGAACAATTTACAGGCAATTCTAGCATAATTTCCCAAACATTTGGCTATCAGATTAATTATTTTAGCAAAGAATCTATTCAAATGGTATAATGTTCTGCAAAAAATGCTTTTAGAAATGCTGTTTTTAAAACATATCTGTGGTTTGCTCACTTAATCACCAAAATAGTCTTTTATTTTAACCTCTTGGTTTATAAGCATTACAAAATCCTGTCTTGACATTTCTGTTTTGGCTGTGTTAGCTGAACCACATTGACCCTTAGCTGATTTCAGTAGAATGCACATTAATAAAAACCACATGCTTTGCTATATGCAGTGATACTTTCAGAACACATTGAGGTATGTCGACACGTTTTTCTTACACTCAAAGTCTCTAAACTGCATGTTTTGGTTTGTTGTGGTTTTTATTAATCTGGGGTCTTTTTAAAATTGTTCTGCATTTTCACATTATGACTTGTTCAATATCTCCTATAAGAGAGCATGTAAGCCAAGTATGAAACTTGTTAGAACATAAACAAGTATTAACCAAAGAACTCACCTATCAGTAAAACAAACACATAAATTTGAGAGTGCCTGAACTCATGTTATAGAGTTAACATGGGCATACGTATATTTTGAAGACTATGCAGTCTATACTGGGTAATTCTGATATAAATTTCCAGTTTAGAATGTGGGATTGGTGAAAGCCTTGCACCAAACATATTGTTGATGATCCTGTTATATCTTCTTTTTATTTTGTTTTAATTATTTTTTCTACGTGTCATATGCTACTTTTTCCTTTGATAGGACACTGGTTACTTAAACCTGGCCCTCATCATTTTTAGGGAAATATTTAGTCTTGGCTCATAAGTTTGAATGAAGTCTACTCTAAATACTTTTTAAAATCAATTGCATTTGACATAAGTAGCTTTTTATAATCTGCCAAATGCTAGAAGCTACTGTTTACCTATTACCAGGAAATTGCTTCTCCTTATATTTTGGTGGGCTATGGCTTTCTTTTCTTTTCTCCTCTGAATCCTTTGTGTTTTTCTAGCTAGTTGCCTGAGTGTTCTGACCATGTTGTGCCAATGGCAGGTATATTTTGTATTACTTTTTGAAGGGAAGAAAAGACATTTTGAAATTGCATTAATGCTGAAAATAATATTAGTATGTAGGAAAATGGATACTACAATACTTCCTTTGTAAGATTACATCCTGTTCACAGTAGCTCAGATCTTTTTACTCCTTAACCTATTTCATATCTAATATTTATGTGGGTTGCAAATGGAATTAGAGCAGCAATTATAATAGCTGGGGATCTTTTAAAATTACTTCCTGGTATTAAGATTTGTTTCAGTAGGGCACATTGTAAAATATCTGAATTTCTGATTAGGGAGATACTGCAAAGCAAGTAATGCAGTTCATATAATTTAGAAAAGAAATGAATGGAAATGATGGAGCATTAAAAGATTAGAAATTAAAGAAAATTAAATTGTATAAATAGATTCTTAGTGTAGCTTGCTAGCCAGGAGAAACATGACTACCAAGGAGACGTGGTGAAATGCTCTGTATTTTTAAATTCAGTTACATTTATTGAACATCTATTATACGCCAGGGACTATACTTAGTTAATATGTATAGGATGCAAAATAGACAAGATATAATCCCTGTTCTCAAGGATTATACAAAATGAGAGAGATGGATAGACAGAATAATAATTTGATAATTACAATAATAAATATACAAATAAGAAATTAGTTCTGGATAGAGAAGAAAAGGAGACATTGAAGATGATATCAGAACTGTGTATTCAAAGATGATTCAGAGTTTTCCAAGTGTATACAGCTAAAGAAAGACCATCCAGGAGGAGACACTAGTATGCATAAAGAGTTAGAGGTATCAACAAATAAGGTCTGCAACTCTGGGCAGTTTGCTATGGCTTGACTTTAGGTATCCTTGTGATAAGAGGTGAGGATAAAAAAAGGAGATATCAGGGAAATGCAAATCAAAACTGCAATGAGATATCACTTATCTCCAGTAAGAATGGCCTTTATCAAAAAATCCCATAACAATAAATGTTGGTGTGGATGTGGAGAGATAGGAACACCCCTACACTGCTGGTGGGACTGCAAACTAG
>VBSM01000361.1:56634990-56667650 GCA_008086735.1 Cheirogaleus medius | reverse complement strand
GGCAATATACGTAACCTTAACATTTGTACCCCCATACTATGCTGAAATAAAAAAGAAAAAGAATAAGAAAAGGAGATAAAAAACAAATCATATCAGGCCACAAGACACAAAGGGCTGTAAGACAGAAAGCATAGTCATTAACTTTGATCTGGTGAGAGACAGGAATCTATTGGAGATCTCACAGTGGCAAATTTTGGAAACTTTAAGAGGTAAGAAAAAAAGTAGACCTGAAAAGCTGGAAGAGCTTTATCAAATAGGATGATGAAACATATTTTGGTGAAAGTATATTCTCACCTTCTTTACCACTGGAAAGCTAACTGAGTTTTGCATCAATATTGCAGACATAACATAGTGGAACTAAACTTTGATTAGCCAGCATCTCATCTCTTTGTGTTATAATGATTATTGGATCATCCTTATAATCTGCATTGACTACAGTTTTCTACAATTTGAAAATGAATATAAGGTACAGGTGCTCTAGGGGAAAATGCTTTTTTATTTATTTCAAAATATGGGGTACAAATGTTTTTGATTACATAGATCACTTTTGTAATGCTTGAGTCAGGGCTATAAGTGTGCTCATCACTCAAAGAGTGTTCATGTTACCCATTAGGTAGGTTTTCACCCATCCCTTCCCTACCCCCTTCTTGATTTCCACTAAGTTCTACTTCCCTCCGTGCACATGTGTGCTGATTAGTTCCAATTTAATAGCAAGTACATGTGGTATTTGTTTTTTCATTCTTTAGATACTTCACTTAGGAAAATGGTCTCCAGTTATATCCAAATTGTTGCAAAAGGCATTAAGTCATTCTTTTTATGACTGAATAGTATTCCATGGTATGTATGTGTATATATATATATATATATATATATATACCACATTTTGTTAATCCACTCATGAATTGAGGGACAATTAGTTTGATTCTACATCTTTGCAATTGTGAATTGTGCTATAATAAACATTTGAGTGCAGGTATCTTCTTGACAAAATGACTTCTTTTCATTTTAAATACCCAATAGTGAGATTGCTGGATAGAATGGTAAGTCTACTTTTAGTTATTTGAGGAATGTCCATACTATTTTCCATAGAGGTTGTACTAATTTGCTGTCCCACCAGCAGTGTATAGGTGGTCCTTTCTCTCTGCATCCACGCCAGCATCTATTGTTTTTGGGCTTTTTAATAAAAACCATTCTAACTGGGGTAAGGTGATATGTCATTGTGGTTTTAATTTGTACTTTCCTGATAATTAGTGACAGCTGAGCATTTTTTCATATTTTTTTTAGCCATTTGTCTATCTTCTTTTGAAAAGCTTCTGTTCATGTCTTTTGCCCACTTATTAATGGAGTTGTCTGTTTTTTCCTTGACTTGCTTGAGCCCTTTGTAGATTCTGGTTATTAGCCCTCTATAGGGTGTATAGCCTGTGAATATTTTGTCCCATTCTGTAGGTTGTCTGTTTACTCTGTTGATTATTTCCTTAGCTGTGCAGAAGCTTTTTAATTTACTCAAGTCCCATTTATTTATTTTTGTTGTTGCTGTGATTGCTATTGGAGTCTTAGTCACAAATTATTTGCCTAGGCCAATATCTAGAAGAGTTTTTCCCACATTTTCTTCTAGAATTTTTATGGTTTCATGCATTACATTTAAGTCCTTTATCCATCTTGAATTAATTTTTGTGAGTGGTGAAAGATATAAATCCTATTTCATTTTTCTGCAAGTGGCTATCCAATTTTCCCAGCACCATTTAGGGCACCATAGGGCTTCTTTTCCCCAGTGTATATTTTGTCTGCCTTGTCAAAGATCAGTTGGCTGTATGTGGATGGGTTTATATCTGGGTTCTCTGTTCTGTTTCTTTGGTCTATGTCTCTATTTTTGTGCCAATACAATGATGTTTTGGTTACTATAGCCTTGTAGTATAGTTTGAAGTCTGATAATGTGATGCCTACAGATTGTTCTTTTTGCTTAAGATTGCTTTGGCTATTCTGGCTCTTTTCTGGTTCCAAACGAAGCATGGGATTATTTTTTCTAGATCTGTGAAATATAACATTGGTAATTTGATGCATTGAATTGCATTGAATATATAAATCACTTTGGGCAGTATGGACATTTTAATAATGTGATTCATGCTAACCCCACTGTGCTCTGCTTAAAAACTTTCAACAGAACAGTAGCACACATTGCCAGAAGAAAATCCCTTTTAAGTTATAACAAAGGACAAACATGCTACTAGTGTTCTCTAAGAGTTGGTAAAGCAAGAACTCTTGAGGCTATCCATCTTTCTATGATCGGACCAAGTGTCTCATTCTAATCAAAGATTGTTCCCAACAAACATGCTTTATATCGGCCATGGGGATGAAAGCCTAGATAGAACTACAAGAAAATGACAATTTTATTTCTTCATTTCTCCTTTATTGAACACCAAAAAGATATTGTAAATAGTCATTACAATATAGGCTGTCTCAGCACCTCTACTATAAAAACAAAGTATTTTTCAATACTGTCCTCTTCAGCATAAATAGAAATAGCACCTTATTTTGTTTGCTGAGGTTTTATCCGTAGCTTGTCAGTTTTGTATCAAAAGAAAAATACTCCTTTTATTGCATGAAATAATCAAGAGAGCTAAACAGACACTATACTACATTTTCTACTGTGTAAAGTAATCCAGAGAGAATTATGCAGTAAGTCAAACGCTTTACTATTGTGTTGTACACAATGACCTATGAATTTTTCTTTTCTTTCTCCTTTTTTCAGCAATATAGCTGAACTGAAATGCATTCTTTTCTAATGTAGTTTCAAAATCACACACTTAGGTTTTATTTTCACAATAGCAATATCTAAGTAAATGACAAATTTTCAGTTGTAGGCCCAAAATGAGGTTAAAATGTAGTTAAACTTTAATTTTTCTTTTAGAAAATAAGAATAAAAATCATGTGAAATTAATAAAGTGAATTTGATGTTTTATTTTTTAGCTACTCCAGGAAATGGTTGAACAAGAGATAAATATTTTCTATTAATAAAAGCAAAAATGTTTCTGTTTACTTATCACAGGCTAAGTAATAAATACATTTTTTCCCTGTATTGCTATTTGCAATTCTGAAAATCTACAGCTAAAGTAAAGGGGGAAATTATTTTTATAACTCAGGATTCTTAGCTTTACTCTGGAGAACTAATTAATATAATAGATACTTCCTCACTAATCTTATGAAGCAATACATGTTAAATTTCTTAATACAGAGCAATTTTAGAGCCTTGAGGACATTTGTGTCTATGTGTGTGTATGTATGTACATATATTTCTCATCATTCTGCACATCTCTGAGCTACTATTAATTTTCATCTATTCAACATGTTTTTACCAAACGTTTACTACATGTTACACACACCTAGGTTCTGGGTGCTAAAGTAAACTTGGTGCTACCCACATATAACTATTGAAGAATGTTTGTATTAGGGAACAGTAACTTCAAAATTAGCATGTGGAACACTTTCATTCTCACACTGTCTAGTCCCCAAGCATTCTAATATATTTTTATGTATATTTCCTTTAGATCTTTACATAAATAGTAATTTCACAGAAAAGAAGTTACTACCATTATTCAACAAATTTTTACCACATTAAAGTGGCTCTATGGTATTATGTTCTTTCAATCTACACAGTATTAGGTGCTATGGAGTAAAGGTGAACTCATAGACTCTGCTCTTAACACTATGCATTATTGTTAGAATGCAGTCCAATATTAAAGGGAAAATGCAGACTACTGTGCAATTATTTTTTCCATTTACAAGCAACAGATTTCAGAACACAGGGGAAATTCTTCCCTTATTGATAGAATATAGTTGACAAGAAGGTTCTATAGAAGTAGGCCTTGAAAAATGGATAAGTGATCACCTGATGGAGCTACTGGAGAAAACCATTCTAGACCGAATGAATGAAGTTAATGAAAAAGGCATAGAGACAAGACAAGAAAGGCTGTGCTGGAAAATATAACTACAATGACACTAGAAGTTGTGCCTAAATGGAGAAAGCCATGAGAGATATTTAGAAATCCACTGAATATAATTTAAAATATGTAATAGTTGTGTGGTGCCATTAGGCAGAAAATATATGAAAAAGAAAATGCAAGATTCTTTTAAATCCAAAGATGTTTAGACCTTAGTGGGAATAAATTTATATACATTTAGAGCCAAAGAAATACAATATCCAATCAAGTGAATAGAAATAGGCTGGGTAAAGTTTGTAGCCTTTAGTTATTAGGAGAATTAGGTAATGTAGATTTGAATATAAAGTGGTTATGTGACCACCTTCATTTTTGGTAGTCCACTTCGACTTATAGAATCACTGATACTGATATGGCAACTATATATGAGGCTCAGTATATTCCATCAGCACTGAATACAAAAATTTGATCACATATCAGCTGATACTTTCAGTCATTTAGTAGACCATAGGAACTGAGAAGGAAAACAGAAAATTTGCATGAAAGGTACATTAATTATCTATTATTACATAAAAAATTACCCCCAAATTTAGCAGTTTAAAACAACCTTTATTTTTTCACTCAATTTCTCAGGGGCAGAAAACTAAGAGTAGTTTAGCTGGGTGGTTCTTGCTCAGCATCTCTTAGGAGGTTGCAGTCAAGCTGTTGGCTGGAAGTCAGTCATCTAGAGACTCCATTAGTGCTAGAACAACTTTTATGTTCACTCACGGGATTGCTGGGAGGACTCAGTTCCTCACTGGCTATTCACTCATCGTTTCAGTATCTCACCATAGTGGCTTCTTCATGGGGGCTAAGTTTTTCCAGCACAAAACATTCAGCTTCTCCACCACGAGTAATTCAAGAGCAAAATAACAATCAAGGTGGAGCCCACCGTAGTTTTATAACCTAATCTGGGGGGTGCAACTCCATCATTTCTTCTGTATTCTACTGATCACAAATATCAATCCTGGTACAATGGAGAATATTATAATTTCTTAGAGACCAATTTATACAAAAGGTCACTCCCCAAAATTGTTTCTGATGACATGATTACTTTCCTTGCAGGTACTCATATTTTAGACCCAGGAAGTTTTAAAATTAAGGGCAAAATTGTTAAAATAATCAAATCATAATATTTGCATTTTTACATTTTGTGTAGATTTTAATGTTTAGGTGAATTTGGCTTATTAATATAAGTTATCCTTGTAGTTCCAATTAAAACATGCAATCAACTGATACAGATTTGTGATTTTAAGGAGAAATTTTAATGAGTATATATTATATTGAATCATTTAAGAAAAATATAAATATAATTTATTCATTAAAGTTATAGAATTATTTCATTCTTAGAGTAAATGCATATATTTTATAAGAAATTACATATAAAAATACATAGATGAAGTTTGAAATATTTGAAGGTATGATTTGTAAATAGGACTAAGTATTGCTTAGAGTCCACTAAAAGTAGTTGTTAAAATCCATTAGAATTATAAATAGAAATTTATATTTTTTAACCTAAATTTAGAACTTTAAGGGACAATTTTTTTAAGAGACAGTGTCTTGCTCTTTTTCCAGACTGATGTGCAGAGTTGTTGTCATAGCTCATTGCAGCTTTGAACTCCTGGGCTCAAGTAATCCCCCTGCCTCAGCCTCCTGAGTGGCTGCGACTATAGGCATATACCACCATGCCCAGCTAATTGTTCTTATATTGTTAGAAATGGAGTCTCACTATGCAGCACCCAGGCTTGTCTCAAACTCCTTTCCTCTAGTGGTGCTCTCACCTCAGCCTTCTGAGTCACTGGGATTATAAATATGAGGAGAATTTAAATTTTAATGTGTAACTTTAATAAATCAAATAATCACATGATATAATAACTTTTCAGTTCACCATTTGAAATAATTTCAACACAGAAAACTATCAAGACTAGTACAAAAGACTCATGTGGACCCTTTACCCAGATTCCACAATATTTTAACATGTTCTATATTTATCTTGTGCCATTATTCTTTCTCTTTTTCTCATAGATGTATATATACGATATAAAGATATAATTGTATATAAATAAATATTTGCTCTATGAATCATTGAGGATAAGTTGCAGGTATGATGCTGACTTCCCTCTAAACATTTCTGTGTATATTTATCCCAAATAAGATCACACTACTTAATAACTATGGTACAATCATGAATGATAGAAAAAAAGGTTGCTGATTGATTTGAAAAACACTCCCCAAACCATGCTTTCCTCTAAACTCCACAACAATCAACACAGAAGAGGACTTCTGTGAACAAATGTAGTTTTTTCCCCACACACCAAGTAGTAGACACCAGCAGGGTGTACTCTAATTCAATTCCAACACAATCTACCCAGAGGTGGTGTCAGATCCAACAGAGTGAGGGTCAGGCCCCAAGACTGCCCCCCACCCCCAGACACCAGTCACAAGTATGGGCCTCCAGAGCTTCTGACCAACCTGCTTCAAGTTGGGATTCCCATGACCCCTGCCCTCTTTGGGGTCAATTAGTTTGCTGGAGTGGCTCACTGAACTCAAGGAAACACTTGCATTTACCGATTTATCATAAAGATTATTACAAAGGATACAGATGAAGAGATGCCTAGGGTGAAGTATAGGGGAAGGGGAAGGAGCTTCTATTCCCTCCCAGGGCACACCACCCTCCAGGAACCTCCACATGTTCAGCTATTGGGAAGCCCTCTGACCCCAGTCCTCTTGGGTTTTTATGGAAACTTCATTACATAGGCATGAATGACAACCATGTAGAAATGTAATAGGACAAAAGCACATGACCTAAACCTAGCAAGGCCTGCCTGGTCAGATTCTTCCAGGCCTCTCTGTGTAACCTTCCTTCCTCAAGCGTACGGAGCAGGACCCTCTCTGGAATGAGGGTCTTTGACCCACAATCACATTAGAGTCTTGACTTGGGCAGGTGAAAGGAAGACAGAAGGTCAGAGAGATCCTATCTCCTGAGGCTACTCCTGAGGGCTAAATTGCCCCAACTTTATAACTAAGGACTATGGGCATTATGAAACTCCACAGGAACCATGGATGAAAACCAATATATGTAATACCACGGTGATATATTGTCATCTAATCCACAGACCTCTTTCAAATTTTGCCAATTATTCTAATAACATCCTTTACAAACACTTGCCCTTCAGGCAAAGGATCAAATCCAGGATCAGATCATTTGTTGCATTTATTTGTGTCTTTAATCTCCCTCAATCTGGAAGAGCTCCTCAGTTATTTTTTTTTCTTCTTTTCCATGACCTTGAAAACTTTGGAAAGTACAAGCTAAAATAACTATTTTGTAGACTGTCCATCAGTTTGAGATTGTTTGATGTTTCCTCTTGATTATATTCCATTTACACATTTTTAGCAGAAATATCAGAGAAATGATGGCATGTTCTCAGAGCATCAGGAGACATATGATGTTGATTTGTCTCGTTACTAGTGATGCTAGCTGTTGCCACTAGGTTAAGATCTTATGTCTCAGGATTCTCCACTGTAAAGTTAATTCATAAGTATTTGTACTTATTAATTAATTTCTTCTTATTAAGTGATAATATTTGTAAATATTTTATGGAGCTACTTTGAGACAATGTAAATTTCTTTCTCATAATTTTTTTTACCTAATAGTATTAGCATTCTTTGATGATTCTTGCCTAAAACAGTTATTACTATAATGATTTCCAAATGGTGATTTTCGAATTCCAGCATTTTTCTATGTTTATTAGTTAACATTCTAACATAAGGTGGAGTTTTTCCTTCTCCTCCATTTATTTATTTATTCATATCAGATAGACTCAGGTATTTCTATTTTATCTAATAACTTATAATGCATTACTATTAAATTTTCCCAGATGTGGCCAGTAGAAGCCTCTTTAGTCCTGTGTTCTTTGACATGTTCCCATCATCTTCTGAGCACTTCCCAACTTTTTGGTCTGACAAGATTTTTCCAGACTTATGCCTATGCCAACCTTGAAAACAGTCATTTCTTCAATGAGTTCTGGTTCCTGTTAGTGGAAAACCGATACTTAGAAAGATTTGAGTGCTAGTGTGCTTAGTAGTACTATAATGATATCATTTCTAAGTCTTTTCAGAAGACACATACTCAATATTTTCTACATCTAGCCACATATATAACTAAACATATAATATCTAATATATATAGTAAATCATATGCATATATACAAATATAGTGAATTCACATCTATACCTCCAATTCTAATCCAATTTCACTGGGTTTATTTTATCCTTTTCCCTTTCCATATCTGTATGTTCCTCCTCCAACACTGAGAAACCTAGCTCCTGATGTATACTCAATGTATCAACTTACTTGTTTTGTACCACTGCATATAACCAATACCCTTGCCAGGCAGGCCAAAACCTCCTGAACTTTCTACAGAAATTTTCTGTGCAAACAAATCCTAAGAAGTCCTCTCCAACTAACCCCTGCGTGATCCTGTCATCTCATTGAGGTTGTGCAGGCCATATAAGCCCTGTCTCCATTCCAAGTAATATATTAATAGTTATAATGATGTAATAGTTTATAGGATTCAAGAATTAAAAATACATTTCTTTATTCAGATGGGAAGTCTTCGATATATTATACAAGCCTCATTCAAGAAACTTTGGCCAACATGATTACTTTCTGCTATCAAACAGATTTTAGACAAAGTGTGGAATTAAAATTCCTTGAGCACATCTAATTGTCTAGAATACTATGATTAATAAGGAAATGGAGCAACTACTTACTTAACATGTCTTGGGCTCAGGTTACTCTAAATCTGTAAATTGGGGAGGATTGTCTTGAAACCATTCTCTGAATCCTCAAGGGTTAGTGCTGAGGGGAATAGGGGTAGTAAAGTAAAGAAGGAAAAGGAGACATCAGGAGGATCTGAAGTCACTACTCCTACTTCAACCAGAGCAGCACTTACTGCTCTACTTTATATATCGGACTTTTATTTTACTACAGGGTCCCACTGCTAGAGTTTAATGTTTGGAAACTACCTGCTTAGTGCAACCACTCTGTGCATATTAGACATTTTGTTTAAAGCCCTTCCCTTCATTCATCAAATCTATCCCATAGCGCCTAGCAATGAGGTTTAGTGGGAAAAGCATGCATTAACTTGGAACTGTTCTATAAATTAGAATACCTATTCCACAGCAAAATTGTGAGGGCTTAAATAAGATGATGCATGTTGTGTCCAACACAAGAAGGTTTAGAGTAGGCAATCAATAAATGTAATTATTTCCCTCTTTTTCTACCACACCGGTGAGCAGCTAGTCGCTTCTTAATAGGTATTTGTTAAGACGAATTACATCTCGGCATTTTGCTGCTTAATACTAACCTGTCTCGATTTCAGATAGCTTTTGCTGAAGGTTTACAACCAATTTATTTTGACCAATATTTCCAAACAAGTTAGTTGATTTACAATCTGCTTCTTGTAGGTGGTTCTTTGTGGTGGTAAGAGTGGGAAAGGAGAGAAAGTTATCCAGAAAATTTGAAGTTAAAGTTAACCATTGAGAATTAAATTAAATTAAAGAAAATCAACATGTAATAAATGAGATTAAGCATCTATTCAATAATTCATCGTAAATGATATTAGGAGCTAAGATATATTGAGCATTTTCTCTGTGCCAAGTATTTAGCAAAGCTCTTTATAAACAATTCTATGAAGTAGATACTGTCATCAGTCTTATTTTACAAATGAGAAACTTGAGGTTTAGGAAAGTAACGTAATTTGCTCAAGGTTACACAACTAGGAATAACTGAATTCAAATTCTGGCAATATTATTTCAATCTGCACAGTTAACTAATTAACCTACCATACTATAATCTGTGAATGGAAGTTTGATTCTCAAAAAAGAATACTTTTTAAAGGTATTAAATATTTATTAAGCTAATATGGCATGCAGTAAGTGCTAGAGATACAGCAGTGTATTATATATACATGTTTCCCCTTCTCTAGTAGGATGAGACTGGAAACATAAATACAAATGATAAAATTCTCATGACAGAAATGAACACATTGACACATTTAATCAGAAGGCTTATCAATTGCATTATATTTACTCTGAACAAAGAGATTCTTAATAAAACCAAGGTGATATGTATGAAAACTAGAAAAGGAGAAGCTTAAGGGAAACACTTTTTCAGTTGTTCCTAAGCCTTGTGTAGCTGAGGGGATGACATAACCAACCAGGTGTTCTGGGCAGGTGTCTTTGAAATGGAGACAGATGTACTAGCCTATCAGAGCTCAGTGATATTAACCATCAAGAATACATATCTTTGCTGTGATTTCCTGCTGTTCCTCTTAAGTTACCTTTTCTATTCTCATTATAAATGATTAAATGAGCATAATAATTTATGCATTATAGGCTATTAAGAGTTCAGTCAGTTTATACAAATCCACTATAGCTTAGTCAATTGTCAGTGAACTAAATAACAAACAAATGGCCAGGGGCGGTGGCTCAGGCCTGTAATCCTAGCACTCTGAGAAGCCGAGGCGGGCGGATAGATAGCTCAAGGTCAGGAGTTTGAGACCAGCCTGAGCAAGACCCCGTCTCTACCAAAAATAGAAAGAAATTAATTGGCCAACTGAAAATATATAGAAAAAATTAGCCGGGCATGGTGGCGCATGCCTGTAGTCCCAGCTACTCGGGAGGCTGAGGCTGGAGGATCGCTTGAGCCCAGGAGTTTGAGGTTGCTGTGAGCTAGGCTGATGCCACAGCACTCTAGCTCGGGCAACACAGAGAGACTCTGTCTCAAAAAAAATTAAAAAATAAAAATAACAAACAAACAAGCTTTTTAATGCAAAGATAGAGAACAAGCTCTGAAATATGGTAAACCTACAGAGTGTCCACTACTCTGTGGGGTGAGGGCCTTTCTGGGTAACCAGGTAGCTTCTGGACATACCACTCTATCTCGCTGCTCTCTCTTAGTGTAGCATTTCTCTTCTCCTTCATTAGTTTCCCTTCTCCAAAATGTTAGGTATATTTTCTTCTTGGGTAGCACCAATTAAATCAATAATTCTAGCTGTTCTCACAGCTATAATTCCTGCTAATGTAACTTTTCATCAGCGCTTTTATTAAATACATTGCAAACCCATGTATTCTTGGGTATATGCTAGTTCACATGCTCTCACACACCTCATTCTGCTTGATTCTCACTGCCTAATAATAATAATACCTCTTATTAGGCAACCTTGAATTGTAATGTAGACTTTCAATAAAATTCACTTGTATGATAAATTAATGAGGTGACTTAAGTTAGAATTTTATCATAAATATTGAGCTCTCCTTTCACTATCTTTTAGAAAGCAAAGAGGAAAAAAACCAAACTTTGCAAAATCCACTCTATAACCCTACCTCCTTGGCTAATATCTTCAAGGCATTCATCAATACCAGCACTGCTCAGACAGAACTATTCATGCCCTGCTAATGGGCTAGGCTTTTATTTAAATCGTGGCTAGAACATACTAATGGCATTAGACAGACCTGCTGATTTGCCTTGGGATAATAAAACCCAGTTTAACATCAACAAAATGAATGCCCTTTTACAGCACTGCTTGAACTTAATGTTTGCTCTAAAGTATATAATTCAGCATTCTTGCTTATGAAATGTGTTGCTCTATACAAATTTTTGACATGTTAAGTTTTGTCTTCAATTCTATTTATGCTGATCTTCATATTGTTGGACATTTAATCTCTTCAGAGCACTTTTACTCAACTTTGGGAAGAAATGCTCATATAACTTGCCCAATTTTCAATAATGGCTCATCCAGGTAATAAAACTGTTCACAAAAACATAAAGATGTTTTTTGTGTTACCTCCTGGGAAGCAACTTGATACTAAAGAAAGCAGGCAAGAAGAACACTGAACATTGTAATCTCATTCACATAATTTACCTATCATCAAAGTCTCAGAAATAATTAAACATATTGAAAAAGAAAAGTTTTTCTGTTTATTTACAGACTACATATGTGTACTCCTAATTCAAAGAAGTATGTGGAGCAAAGTGTTTGTTCAAATGAACCTATATTCTTACAAGCAAGTTTACACACAGGTCTTTAAAGAGAAAACATTAGATTAAATTAAAATTATATTTCCATTTGATTAAAATTTGTTGTTTGAGTATTAATGAATATTAATAAAAGTGTACAAACTACACTTAACCCTCCTCATTCTAATATTGACGTGTCTGTCTATTTGGATGATAATTGGTGGTAATGCTGAGGTTGAAGGATAACATCGTCTGATTCTTCTTAAATTAATTTAATTCAGTCATGGACGGAATCATGGATTAATATGATACCTGACCTATGATGTCAAAAATTTTAAAATATGAAAAAGAAACCTAGATATGAAAAAACAAACCTGTTCAAAATTTTAAAGTAGAGCATAACTACAAGAGTACTGATTGACTCATTTTTCTACATGAAAGAAAATTGCCTTGAGAAAAAAAATATGTTCTCATTTTAACATTTCTGAAAATAACACCGTTGTTCTTGATTGGAAGCTAATTTTGAATTGTAACAGTAATTACTAAAGTGAACTAGAAAAAGAAATATGGATAATATAGTCTCCATGGCTACAACCAATTGTGTTGTCTGATAGACGTTCCCAAATGTAGGTTGTATAACCAACTGGACCTGAAGCACTTGTTAAAACACCAACTACTGAGCCCTATCTATTGAAGCAGAAACCACAGTATTGTTCAAAAAACCCCACAGGTGATTATCATGTTCACCTAGTTGTGAGCACCATAAATTCCAACATTTCTTCCCTCCATTGGCTCATCTGTAAAGTACTCAAGGGAACAATTTTCATAAACTTTTTAGAGACAACAGAAAGAAGTAAAGAGAGATTGCATGTAATGCAATGATCGTACCTGCAATACTGAGCAGAAGCAGAGACCACATGTCCAGGTTAGCGTGGTCCTTGAAGGTAGGAAGGATGGAAATAAGGCTTGCTAATCACAGGATTAGTTTGACTGTGGGGCTAGGAAAGAGGTTTCTTTTGAAAAGTATATATGTACCTTGGTTACTGCTAGTGAAAATGAGAGCTGGTAAAAGGAGCCGGCAGGAAACATGCAGAAGATTTTGAGAGGAAAGTGACGTGGGGGACATGAGCTGGTTTCTTCCAACATGGAAATGCTAACATAGTGTTCTTTCTCTCTGAAAAAAGCCATTAAAACATGGAATTGAAAGTATCAGGGAGCAAGAGTGTGCAAATTTGCATAATGCATCCAAAAGATAGTTGTGAAAGTCCTGGAGGACTGGAGATTATCATAAGTGCAATGATGAGAGGGAGGAAAAGGGGTCATTTTCACCAGAGGCAATATGGGGGTTCAAGGTATTTAATTGAAACATTCAAAAATAGATGTGACTACTTTATAATTTGAGGTGGGGAATGAGATGCAATGTTTAAATTAGTCCTTTTTCCAATTACATAGATTTCATTATTCTACCTTGTAGAATACACCAAATCCAGCCTACATCCACAATACACACAGTGTCAGCAAAAGTGCCAGCCAGCCCTTTTGTTGGTTTGGTTGTTTGTCATCTCTCTCTCTCAGCCTTCCTGAAGTTCCATGAAGTTCCCTTTGATGTTAGCAAGAATTGAGGCTCATAATTAGTAGGATCCCAGATTAGGAGGCTCTGGAAAACTTTAGAGGATGGCATTATCCCTTATCTAGCTATTTCCTTAAAGCTAGATCTCAAAGGAAATACTGTGTCCTCTTTCTACGTCACACCAGAAAGTAGAGAGACTGTACCCTTAGGAAGAGTCATGGTGAAACTGGAACAAAAGAATGGCTTCTCTCTGCTCTTTTAGCAGAACATAATTTCTTGCACACAAAAGGAAAGCACAAGCCCATAAATTTGTATTAATAGCTTGTAAAAGTTTCCATAAAGTGATAAACTCTTTGAAAAGTATATTTTGCTTGCTTTAGTATCCTACTATCTGTACTTTTTCTCCCATCACTGGTTAATATACTGCCATTTGATTCTTATGCTAGAGATGCACTCCGTATAACCACCCACTTTTCATAAGAAGTCATTAGAGCTGCAATGTGAAAATCTACCTTGATTACAAACATGCACATTTTCCATGCCGCTAATATAAAATAAATGTCATACATTTTACCAGCTTTTCTTACCAAAAGGGTTGATATTAAGGAGCTATTAAAAAACCTAAATCATGGATCATTATTCATTCAACAGTTAAAAAAAATGAAAAAGAAAGCATCTATGTGTTAGATGCTATTAGCACATGCTGAATGCCAGTTATAATGATCCCATTAAATCAGATGTGATGAATAGTTCATGAAGTCTGACTTTATGTTATTTCTGGAACTTCTGTTTATATTCTTTCTGGAAATAATGGTCCAAGGCCTTATCTGCCTGGGGGCTTTACTGCTTTTTTTTCCCCCCACAAGGTTTCTTTGATTCTAGCTCCAGGGAGTTATAGTTTTCTATACAGACACTGAAGACAGAAAAGGTCATCTCAAAAACACTGTTAAGAGGCCATTGTTTCTTTGCCTTCTTAAACCAGAGGTGGAAAATGAACAAGAAATCTTTTTGAGAGGAAAAGATCTAACCTAAAAGCGTTTAAAGCCCCCTCCCATATTTCATTCATTACGTCCATTGTTCTGGAAGCAAACATTTCCTCTTCTGCTCTCATTGTAATCTTTGTACCTCCAGTAGTTTGTCTGGGGGATGTAGCTACTGTGCAGTATCAAAAGCAGTCAATTAAGATGATTTTTAAGAGCTATCTTGTGAAGCAGGGGCTCTTTGTTTAGTGCTGTCAGTCCGATAACAAATGAAGATTAAATAGTGGTTCATCTGTGCAGGATGATAGCGAGACTTGGAACTTCGTATTTAACAAGCAGGCTTTCCACAGCGCCTACCTTGTCAGGGAGGGCTGCTGAGGGTCCCAGAACCCAGGAGGGCCAGATAAACAGACACTGTGCTTCAGGACAAAAGGAGAAGAGCTAATAAATCGTATGCATGCTAATGGAGGCCAAGAAAGTATTTGACATTAGTTTGGCATTTGTATTGAGAGAATCCTAAGAAAAGCGAATGATGCCAAAGAGGCTGTAGTGATTAGAACGAAACTGAAACCCTAATCAGAAGGAAGCAAAGACACCAGTGTGAATTTCAAAGAAGTGTATATATGAGAAATATGTGAGCACTCTTTTGGTAAGTAACAAATTAGTGAGATGAAATGACTCCAAGAGGAAAAAAAATGAAAAAACAAAAAGGAAACAGTACAAGGATAGACAACATAGGCAATGGGGAATATTTGGAGGAGAATGTCATCAGTAACCAAAATTCAAAGTTCAGTACTTGCCCCTCCTATTTTTTTGTGTCTGGTATATATACAAAAAACATTACTTGTGTAATCCTTGATATAAATTAGGTCTAAAAGGTTAGTCCAGAACCACCGTCCCCCCACCATCTAGAGAAGATCCAAGATCCCCAGTGGATGCCTGAAACTAAAGATAGTATCCAACCCTATAGATCCCATGTTTTTTCAATATGATAACCAAGACGATTACTAAGTGACTAGTGGGGTTGGGTAATGCATACAGCATGGATAGGCTAGACAAAGTGATGACTTATTTCCCAGGAAGGACGGCTTGAAATTTCATCATGCTACTCAGAATGGCACACAATTGAAACTTATAACATTCACAATGACACCTGGAAAAGAGCCAGAGGTCACCTTGCAAATGTATCGTAGTGGTGAGAGGTCCTATGAGAGCGAAGAGGATTAGATGGGCCCAGAGAAAGTCACCATTCAGGATTCAGATCTTCATCTTCATAAGACAAACAGACATCTCCCTGGCTATTATCTGGCCCCAGTCGTTCATGGAACACCTTTTCTTCTCTTCCTTCTCTGAAATTTATAATTTAAAATGCTACTCTGTGTAGGTAGAAGATGAGAGTTTGATGAGATAAAGTTTATAACAGCTAAAAAGGAAGTTTAGTGAATGGGAGCAGTTCCCAGACTATGCAAATTGTCGGTTAAATGGCACTTTGGTTCGGCAAATCCATGAGAGTTTTATCTTGAATTTCTACCAGATCTCGTTCAGCAGGAGCTGGTTCCCTGGAAACTGACATTTAAAAAAAACTCTGTGTCATGTCTATCTCCCAGGATCTACAATGGCTGTTTCAACCCATATGAGCTGCCTTCCTGAACAGTGGCACTGACTGTCTCCAAGTGTGGGTTAATGGATACAAGTCTAGGGATAAAGGAAAAAAAATTATTTAAAATGTCTAAAATGAACTTATAAATTGTTTATTTCTTGAATTTTACAATTAATATTTTTGCACTGTGAATGACCGTGAAACCGCTGTTAAGGGGAGACTACTGGACACCAAGGTAATATTTATTGATGCCAATGTAATAAAGAATAAATAAATTTTGTATACAATGTGCTAATGAATGAATGGGGGAAGTTAATTGAATCAGACTTTTCCATTCCATGAGAAAATCATAGTCCCTCTGGGCTAAAGGGAACTTCGATGTCACCTTGTTCAGCTGCCCATGCTTATGCCTGAATCAAGCAGCAGGGGTCACAATCACCACTGTTGACAAGACATCTACATGAGAAAGTTTACAGAATTCCTGTAACAATGCTCACCGAAATTATAGTTAGAAATTTGACTTTTGTTAGATACATTAAGATCCTTTAGATGCACAATCCCTACCCAACCCTTATTGGAGAAATATAATTAAAAACAAAATCTTCTCCCAGCCCAGAAATCCTCTCCACAAAAGCAGTAGGGAGAGAAAACACTTTTATTATTGAATAAGCATTAAACCAGAATAGGATGTGCACCACAGGCAATCCACCACAGAGATAAAAAGAAATTTCACCCTTTTTATATAGCCAAGCAGATAACAATCCGTTACATATAAGTTTTCAAGATAAATAACCAGTCCTCAAGGAAGAGGACCTGACTGCACCATGTGTCAAACATAGTTTATCTTAACTTCACCAGGTAGTTGAGGTGACCATCTGCCTTAGCCAACTGGCTTTATTTGGAAGAAAAAGAAACTTCTCATATCTTTATAATAGGGGATAGTTTGTAACTTGGAGCAAGGCACCCAAGGAGTTAGGCTCCTATCTTAGCCCAGAAGCTGAGGGGCAGAGGCAATTCTCCTTGATGTTCACATTTCTAAGATGGTTCATAGGTCCCTAATAAAGACATTCCTGGGTCATAAAGCTGAAAAAACACTTCTCTAGTCTTCCAAAAGTTGTATATATATTTCCAAAGAGAGGAGAATGCACTTGTAATTGCAAATTTTCTGAAGTAAATGCTCCGATAAAAAAAAAAGGAGGGAAATTGTATTAAGTCTCTTATTCTTAAATTTGTATTTGTACCTACACCCCCCGGTTGCCTACTTTCCCCACTACTGCTCCAGGTCAGCCTGGCTCTCCACCTGCTGATCTTCCAGTAATTCTTTCTAGAGTGTCTGCTGTTACCTAAAGTCTCTGGATGAGTCAGAGGAAGGTCCATAATCCCTCCATAATTGTTACCAAAATGTGTTTCTAAATATGCTTTTTAAAAAAGGGGTAAAGGATTCATTGATTTCAGTATTTTTTCATTTTGTGTTGCCAAGAATTCCCTCTACCTGTATAAACATCTGCTAGAAATCTCTGCCCACTTTCTGACATGTTTCTGATAATATCGCCTTCCTCATATCCTTCCAAGAAGGAGGACCCTCATTTTCCCTACCCCACATTTATCAGGTCCAGCATTCTCCTGATTCCTTTTGCCAATTTTTAGCTCATTCTTCTGAAAACTCCCTTTAGTAACTCACCCTCCTCTGGTCTAGGAAATCTAGTGATGTATGCCACTCTTTTATCACATCCCTTTAACCCTCTATCCTCTTTATCTTCTTTGCTCTTGACTTCATCCTCCAGAATCTCTCCCAAATATCCATTGAGCTTTGTGCCTCTAGCTACTCTGCTCTATTGATGCTGTTGCCAAACTTTCCTTACTCTTACCTTTGTCTATTCTGCTTAAGACAACTTTACTGAGTCCTCATTTTCTGCAAGAGAAATTTTTAGTTGTTTAGCATGACCTTTTGCATCTTAGCTGTGGCTACTTTTCCAAATTCATTTCCACACACTTCACCTGTCCTCAGTTTAAATCAGAATGCTTGTTCAAATATACCAGTCACTTTGATTTCCCATATCCCTTATTTGTTATTTCCATATAAATAAAAAATTCTTTTCATTTTAAAGTTTCTTTTACATGATTTTTTTTCCTTTTCTTTCAATGTCCTCTGCCATTGGTCTGGTCAGGTCAGTGGTACTTACTATGTATCTGGATCATCATGTCTTCCACCTGTTCTCTTTTTCTCTATTCTTTTCCTATTCCAACGTATACTTCCAAACACCTCACTTAAAATATGTCAAATATTGCTTAAAATTTATTGTTGTCATTTTATAAATAATATTATCCTCTGAAATCTAATGAATGCCAATCTATTTTTCCAGCAATATCCATTTTATTTACATACATCTTTTTCAGTTAGTTTATTCATTGATGTAGAAACATAACTCTCCCACTTCTAATTTGCTCATAATCCCTTATTTCATATGCTTCATATTTCTAATTCCAAAAGATAATTCAAAGGTTGATTTATCTCATACCCTCCTTTAAGACTTTTTTTGACCACTGTAACATAATGTGATTTATCTTTTTTTGCAATTTACAATTTGGTAAACCTTATACCCCATACTTTGTTTTGGTGCTGTTTTGTATATATCATTACCACTTCATGAGGAATAAAGCCCACATATTATGAGATGTGTAGTTTATTATGGGTGTTTAAATTGGTCATTGCTTTTCTGTTTATTCTGTTGTTTTACATTGTTAACTATGAGAAGTAAAGATGTGCATTGTTGTTTTACATTGTTAACTATGAGAAATAAAGATGCGCATGGCTTATTGAGGGAGGTCACTTGGAAAAACCTTCCATCTAGTAAGCATCAGAGCTGTCAATCAGGCTCTGACAAGAAAAGCTTCTTATGGGAAGTACAGAGAAAAATGGCAGTCTTAACTGGCCTTCTGAAAATAACATTACTTTTTGCAAAGTAAAACTATTATAATTTTGACTTGAACATACAAGTTTTAATTTATATGTTATAATACTTCTTTACTTATGAGATATTCACTGAGTAAATATGGCCTCTTGGACTTTAATCATTGTTTTAGAAAGTCGTGACACTCAATGATTGATATCATTATATAGTCATGATATTTATTTTATTCTCATTTGGTCTTCTGGTTTTTCTCAGAAATTCAAACATTTGACTCATTACTTCATAAAATTTCTACATTTTCCATTCATTTCCAAAGCACCCCAGTTTCTTGACTCATACCCCAATGACTCCATCCCTCTGACTTCCTTCCTGCCTCAAAGGAAGAATCATTCCTCTCCTTCCCTAAGCTAATTTGTATTTTGGTTCCACTTCTTATTGGTCTCTTCCCAAACCTTGGGTCTTCAGCAGATGAAACTCTGACTTGGCATCATGTTCTCCCATTCCTATATTAAAGCAAACATGAAAACAACAAAATCCATAAAGTATTTTTACTTTAATTTCTGTATCTTTCTCTACCAAAAGCTTCAGAAAAGAAGTGAGTACTGTACCTCATACTTGAAACAGAGGGTGTGTCTTGACATTGTGGCTGACTGTTGCGTGACATTAAACAGGCCAGGTGAGCCAACTGGGTTTCAGATTTCTCCTTTTTTAAAAGTATTATTAGAGATAAGGTCTTGCTCTGTCACCCAGGGATTGCAGTGGCACAATCATAGCTCACTGTAGCCTTGAACTCCTGGGCTCAAGTGATCTTCTTGCAACCTCCAGAGTAGCTGGGACTATAGGCATGAGCCACGGTTGTGCCCAGCCCCAGTTTCCTCCTTTAAACATGAAATTATTCTTACCTTGTAGAATGTTATAAACTGGAGAAATAAAAAGAAGAAGGAATAACCTATTCAATATTTATCTCTTTTCCAATGAATCTAAAATATTTCTAGGCAAAATTTCTTTACATCTAGTTATGTATGTTCAATAATCTGCTTGTCATTGCTGCAGAATTGCCTTTTCTCTCCATTTCATTCAAACGTATACTATTCTTACAGCCATTTCAGAATCATGTTCTTTTACCTATTTTCTATTATGCAGTGAGTCACTAGGTCTAAGTGATTCCCCCTTCCTCTTTTCAGACAGTATTTGACTTTTGACTAAGTTATAACAGTTTCTAAATTTTTTTTATCCTTTCTACTCAGCACCTCTTTCAATCCATCTCTATTAGTCAGTTTGTAAACTACATAAATCTCTCCATCAAAATCCTCTAATTGCTTCCCAATGGCTACAAAATTAAACAAATATGTATCATTCCTTCCATATGGTCTGATATTCAAGATCATATTCTGCTATTAATTTTTTACTCCAGCCAAATTGAACTATTTACCCCCCTTTGGCTATATGCCTTGCCTGTCAGACCTTGTCTTCCTCTGGAATTTCATCTCATCCGTCCTACCTGTGGAAACTCAACTGCATTCTCATTTTAATATCCTCTTCTCTTTAGCCAGAAATGATCTAATTCTTTTCTGAACACACGGATACTGTGTTTTATCCTTTTAGTAGCCTACCTTCTCAGACAATACCACCGGGTTAAATATTAAATGCCCCATGCCTACCCACACACATATACAAATAAATATATTAGAAGAAAAATTAGTTCTATATACTTAGTATCTTTCAGAGTAGGCAGTATTTTCTAATAGATAAATGTCAAAAATAAGCATAAGACCTACTGCTCAATGGAAGTAGAGATATAGATACAGGCATAGAGATATAGGCATAGGGACAGGCACAGACATAAATCTGCCAGTTAACTAATATTAATCTCTATAAATATAATACATTCTCTTAATAAATATAAGGCTTTATAATGATTTGCCTCTGAAAGCTCAAATTTCAGAAATTCTCTTGATCAGGACATAGATTATAAGTTATTTAAGTGAAAAGATATTTTATGGATGATTTTATCCAATGTATTCATTTTATAGATAAAAAAAAGATACCCAGAAGTATTAAGGGACTTTTTAATTACTTTCTCTATATTTCTGCTCAGTTAAGCATTTCCATTTGTTCTGTGCCTAAACCTTTTTAGCATAGGACCTGTTAATTAGGTATTTAGGACTTATTCCTCAAATTAGAATGTTCTCTATCTAATTTGGGAGATGAACAGAAAATTGTTTCCTCTTTACTTTTCAGCTACCACTAAACAAACTTTTTTTTCCCCCTGATTTTTTTCCTGCTTTTCTCATGGCCAATCAGGATACTGTTGGGGGTGATTAAATAAATAGAATGAATCACAAAGTCCTCCCTTCCCTTCAGCTATCAGTAAGTTAAGGAATATTTTAGCTACTTTTTCTTGAAATAATTCCCAATCTACACATTAATTTTTAAACTAACAAATAATATAATTCCCTATAAATGGCTAAAACTGGTTTTTACCTCTTCCAATGGAAAAGATGGATATGGAACCAGGCTAGGACTTTTGTAGAGTAGATACAGAGGAAAATGTACTGAGGTGGCACAGAGTCCTGTCTTCTAGGTGGCCACAGTTCCCAGCATGAGAATTGTCCATATACATAGGAAAGATAGATTTGCAAGATGAGCTAAAGTCTTTCAGAAGAAGCCCTGCTATGGTTTGAATGTTTGTCCCCTCCAAAACTCATGTCGAAATTTAATTGCCATTTTAGCAATATTAAGAAGTGGGACATTTAAGAGGTGATGCAATCACGAGGGCTCCACCTCCTGGGTGGAATTTGTGCCATTTGGAAATGGTGAGTTCTGTCCCCTCTTGCCCAATCTCTCTTTGCGCTTCTGCCTCCCACCACGTGATAACCAGACAGGAAGGCCTTTGCCAAGCACTGACACTTTGATAATGGACTTCCCATCCTCCAGAATTATGGGTCGATAACTTTCTGTTCATTATAAAGTACTCAGTTGTGTTATTCTGCTAAAGCAGCACCAAATGGACTAATACAAGGCCCCTGATTGAAAGGGACTGAAAGAAACCAGGAGAGAGAGGGTCAGAATTCAAATGCCCCAGAGGGGGCGCTGTGCAGGGGCACGTTCTCCACAGAAACCTGGCTTCAGGTACTCAAGAAAAGAAATAATAGTCTGTGTTGTAAGAATCTGGAAGAAATAAAACCTAATAAAGTTGGTTTACTAGAAAGTGCAGAATAGATGACAATGTAAACTAGAACACTGGGAATGGAACTAGCCACGTTTTTCTAGAGCTATTTGTCAGTGGGGCCAGGACACAAAATGTTTCCCTTTATCTGGCTATCCAGAGACTGATCCAAAAAAATGGACAGCTGCATCTTGGCTGGAATAGGCAGAGTCCAAGGGAAATCATAATCATTCTCTAAGGTCCATTAGAAAGTCACTGTGATACCTTAAAATAATAGAAAATAACTGGAAAATTATTAATATATAGGATATGGCCAGTCAAGTCCTTAATATATAAAATATATCATCAAAACAACAGTTAAATAAGTGAGAATACATGTGTAGATATTTGAAATCCTAAAAGTCAAAATCAAAATGTAAAAATAAGTTATTATAATAAGTGACCTTTAATATTACTGTATACTCTATTATAGGTATTTAGCTTTTATTGTCTATTTTAACAATATAACTTTATTGGTTAATATAATATCAATTATTATTTATAAAGGATTTCTTTAATGTGGTTTACTAAAAATCCTGTACGAAAATGTGGCCTGGAGATAGCTAACAAAATATCTGGGGCAACTAGTTTATGATAACAGCAAAACTAAGGAATTTCAATAAGAATGGTAACTAGATTCATCATTTCCAGAGGTGAAACTCATTATAATGAGTATGTTATTTATTTATGTACTTCAGTGCCAGGAATGCTATCTCCCAAATATTAGTCATTTAATAAATATTTTTTATTAATTTAATTATACATTTTATCTTATTGTATTAGAATATTTGGGTTAACACAGGGTTTATGTATCAGATAGACAGGGGGTTGAATCCCAAATGCATCTATATGGCACTGGGAATACTAGCTAAATTTCCTAAGATGCCAGTTTGTCATCTATACATGAAAATTACTAAGCCTATTTTATTTGGTTGTTTTGAGGATTTGATGATATAAAATGTGCCAATGTTAACTTACTTTCTGACATGGAATTCTGTAACGTTATTCTCTTTGAGTTGAAGAGATTAAATGATGAAAGCACAAATATCTATTTCATCATCGCAATCAACAGCTTTTAAAAACATTTACTAAATATATGTTAGTTAGATTGTGATGCTATATGGAATTGCAAAATCTAAGCTGTTTTTGCTGTTTGGGTGGTAATTTTCTTTAAAACCTTCCCTGGGTCAAAAAACAAAAGGGCTTTTCTGACTGGACATCCTCATCAAGGGGAAAGATTGAATGTCTCATCAGGCAGTACACCCCTGACTGTTTTAAGTACAAGTCCTCCTGGAGAACTCTTAGTTTTGCTCACTGAACCACAAAATTAAAGTACCATGGAAGAAATCCAGAATAGTGACAATGCCAAAATATGTATCACACAATACCAAAGGCTTCAAAATTTCTGTATTTACAAAATGGTTTAACAGATGAAATAAATGAAAGTTTTATGGTCTAAGATAGGAAACAAAATTTAAGTTAACTAGCACTTTTCTACTGTTCTCTACCTTTTAATAAGTGTGGAGGGAATTTGCACTTACTGAAGTATATCAGTGAAATGATAATTTGTCTTTGAATAGAGTACTTTTATCCCATTAATTTCTGCCATTATGGTGGGAGATAAGATGTAAGTCAATGACTAACTGAAAATTAAGGTCCAAAAAGAGGTAAAGAAACAAAAGAATAGCTTATGACACATTATACAATATGTATGCTGAAATGAGTTTTATACAACCATTTATTAAATTCACTTAGTGTCAGTTATATGCATTTAATTGTGTTTGATTTGTCTTTATAGTTATTACAAATCAGTCCCTTTAAAAGTCACATTTTATTATTTTTTCATAAAGAACATAAGTGATCTAGAGCAGATATAATAAAGACAAAAACAAACAGGTTAAAAGATTAAAAGCATAAGTAAAATTAACTTTAATAACTTTGAATTGGCTATACTGGATAATTATTTCTTAAAATTATAGCAATTCCTCTATGTATTCTAGATTTGGTGCCAAAGAACAAAATCGATGCCCTTTGAAAAACAATAATAACAAAAGAGAATATTACAATTTAGAAATTAGAATACTAATTTGGACAAATGCTATTTTGAACTTCAAAAAATATTTGCTAAAGGTAAATTTGTAGTAAGTTGGTAATCAGGAAAAATTAGGTACATTTTTACTATACTAGATCTAAGCCAAAAGGCCGAGAAGCGATAGGTAAATTTTTAAAATTTTATTATAAAACATTCAGACATACAAAAAGCATAAAATAATGCAAGTATACACATATGCACTACCCATCTTAAGAAATAAAACATAACCAGTGAAGTTAAAACCCCCTGTTTACCTTGCCAAGACATTTTACTCTATTCTACACAGTTTTCCACTATCATTAATTTTCATTTATTTGTCATTTTCCTGGTTTTCTTCATTATATGCATATACACACATAGTTATTTCTTCATAGTTTTTGCCACATTCTATTTTCTTTTCTAGCTTTGTGTGGGTAATACTTGGCTCATTAATTTTCAGCTTTTCTTCTTTCCTCATAAAAACTTTTAAAGCAATACATTTTTCTCTACTTATTACTTTAGATGCTTCCCTAAAGTTTTGATATCTAATTCTTCACTGTCATCCAGCCCCAAATATGTTCCTTTTTCCATTACAATTTATTTAATGAGTATATTATTTAGAAAACATTTACTTTAAGTTTACTTCTAAAATTAATTCTAAATTTTATTGCATTATAGTATGACGCTATTTTATATTATAGAAAATCTTTGAAATTTGTTGAGACTCTATTTATGGCCAAGTACATGGTCAATTTTTGTAAATGTTCCATGAGTGCATGTGAAGAATGTGGCCAATGACTTCTAACAAAAAGCGTCAATATCTATAAATAGGCAATTTCTCTTAAAACAATTTGGAGTATGTTGGAATTTCATTCCAATAATTATACTGAAGTGTACCCAAGAACACTTAAAAGGATAAATGTGCAAGCCTATTCATATCAGTCTTATTAGAAAAAAAATTAATGTCTATCAAGAGGAGAAAAAGAAGGAAAGGAAAGGTAAGGAAAGGTCTGAATGTTTACCATATACTAGCTACCTCTGCAGTGTCGGCTTGGTAGTGGGTTAAGGGGAACTTCACTACTTTATATAGCATTACATTGTTCATTCCTATCCCACTTCAACAAAAGGCATGGGGTATTGTAAAGAAATTGGGTGGTAGAATCATGAAAGATAAAATTATGTCCCATAATTTCCTTTTCTTTTTTTAAGGCTAGTCAAGTGAAGCAGTGAAAGTGGAGAAGGAACAAAGGAATCTGTAACCCGTTGTGATCAATTTGTTGATCATAATTTCCATTCACATTTCCTCTTTTCCTGCAATAATCGTGTATTGTTAGTTCAACAGAGAAGAACATGAAAAGCCATTGCTGTAATCCAGGCTAGAAAACTGAGGTTCTGAATGACATCAATAAAGTAAGGTGGATCATTTGCAGAGGGATTCAAGAAATGAGGAGGAGATAGAATCAACATGTCAAGGTGGCCAATAGAATGTAAGCAATGAGCTTAGGAAAGAACTAAGAAAGTGCTCAAGATATAGAGATGGACAACAGAGTGGATTATACTACCATTTACTGAGCTAAGAAAAACAAGAGGAAGGGCAGACTTTAGAGGAAAGAGGTCCTTGGGAATGCTGAGTTTACCTGTAACATTCAGATGGAAATGCCTAGTAGATAGCTGACCGTAATGTTAGGAATTAAGAAAGTCTGAGTTTGGGAGATATATATATATATATATATATATATGTGTGTGTGTGTGTGTGTGTGTATGTATGTATATATAAAAATCTGTGCATACTTCATAGTTGACATCATGGGATTAAATAACATTTTCAGTATAAAAAATTTATATTTCATTTTGTTCTCCCACTGTCAGCAGTTTCAGCCCTGATACCAGCCATTGTTAAAATCACTGACGTATTAGCAATTATGTCAGCCTCAGTGTCTGTTTATGCCAAGATACTTAATTTTCATTAAACCACTGATACTTTTCTAATTGCATTAGAAATAAGCCAAGGGATGGTTGGCAGGGCAGAAAGTCACAGAAAGGACCTAGCTACTAGTATATCGGATATATAAGCAGACATGATTTTCTAAACAGCTTTATTAAGGTGTACCTGACATAGAATAAACAGCACATATTTCAAATGGACAATTTGATGAGTTTTGATAAATGTTTACACCATTTCATGATTATCACAATTAAGATGAGGAACATATCTGTCACCAACCCAAATTTCCTTGTACTTTTTGAAATCCCTATTCCTGACCTTTCCTACACACAAAGACCCCCACTATCTGTCTTGGGCAACCAGTGAGCTGCTTTTTCATTTAACTGCTACAGAAGCAACTAGGGGTTATTGTGGTCATATAAAATCTGGAAGTTGAAATTTCTGGCTTTGGCTTGGTTGTTCCAAAATGTTGGGCTGAGCATCTTTGCAATTGTTTTAGGCTTTTTCTTGTGTTTGAAAGACATCTTTCTTTATTCTAGAAAGTTGGGAGAGGAAGAGTTTAAGGCCAAGAAGCTGCCACACCCTTTTTTCCAGATAAGTGCAAGATTCATTTTTGTACCCAAACAAGCTGAGAGACAAGCTTATTTGGACTTCAAGAATGACACCTGACTGTACCTTTCAAACTGTGAATTGAGACTGTTTGTGACTTAACATTCTTAAAATATCCATTAAATCATAAGATTTATCTGACTTTTTCACTTTCTGTTTTTAAAAGTAGTGAAACCAAACAGAGGATTTGAAGTGACATTAAAGCACAAAATGAAATGGCTTTATGTTTATTACCACTAGACATGCATGTTCAACATAATGGTTATACTACAGAGCAGTGAAAGTCAGTGAATTACAATTACATGTGTCAACATAAAGGAATCTTGTGAACATGAAAATTTCACATGCAAAAAAATAGGAAGAATGAAGAATTTGTGTGGTATACAGTAATAGCATTTCTAAAATATTTAAAAATATCCCAAACTATAAAACATTTTGCTTTGGTATATGTATATATATGTGGGAAAATTATAAAATGATACATAGGAATCATAAACATTAAATTTGGGATAAAGCTTACATGGGTGGGTGGGGATATATCAAGAGAAAAACATGAGGATTTTTACATTTCACATAATTCTTATTTCCTATACTGAGGAGCAAGTATATGGGTACTCACAGAATTTTTCTTTTTATCTTTTTGTATATTTTATAAGTTTTCTATAAGAGCAGAACATAAGCTTTCAGATTGAAAAAACTGAGAGTTGATCTGTTGTGTTTTTAAATGATGATTTCCATTTAAGGGGGGGAAATTAAGAATAGTTAGATGGAAAAATCAGACAATGGGGAAGCTGAGGTAATTACAAATCTTAGGAAGAAAAAATCACACAAGACAGGAAATGTAATTCTATACATATCATGGCTCATCTGGGAGTAATGTTTAAATAATAATAATGATGTAAATAGTGGATACTGATTTAACCAAAATTATGATAAAATTGCATTTTTTAAAATTTTTATTCCAGCATATTATAGGTGTACAAATGTTTAGGTTACATATATTGCCTTTGGCCCACTCAAGCCAGAGCTTCCAGAGTGTCCATCCCCCAGATGGTGCCACCGCACCCATTAGGTATGAATATACTCATACCCTCCTTCCCTCTCCCACCAGCCCGACACCTGGTGAATGTTACTACTATATGTGTACATAAGTGTTGATCAGTTAATACCAATTTGATGCTGAGTACATGGTGCTTGTTGAAGAAAGAAGGATAAAATTACATTTGAAAGATAAGTGGAGGAAGAGTGAATGGGAACAGAAGTATAAGAGAACTACATCCTCATCTCCCATAATTGGAGGCCAATAGAATATATGGAAAGTGGAAAACATTGTGATGTAGCTTTATACACATGTTACTTTAGAATTATGGGGCAAATATCTAAATACTGTACATAGCTAAGAAGCTAGGTAAGAGAGAGGAAAACCTTTGCTGATATGGAGCAGGGTGGGTAGCAGAGGAGAAGGGCACTGTTTGCTTTCATCAAAGGCTTAAAGAAATCACGAGACATTTCAAATTATATAATATGTAACTTAAAAAAAACTAAAAAAATCAATTGAACCTTGTACATTTTGCTTAAATTAAACATAATATACCATGTTTCTCAACTCTTTACTATTGTATAAATATTCTAGGGTCCACTCAAATAATTCTTTAGACATACTATATATGCCTTCTATATATCTGCCTTGTGAATAATTAACAATGCCGTTCCCTGGATCAAGAATCAGAATTTATAGGCTAAACCTAGGTTCATAAGCAGTAGAATGTTTGATTCTATCCTCACTGATTCTACATTGTATGGTGCTGCCTAAATTTAAGCAGAACATTAAAGCTACAGTGACAATCTCCAAAAAAATGTATCCACTTAGTACATTTACTGCTAGCTTTGCCAAAGACTGATTAAAATGACTGTAGCGTCTTTCTGTTAGTGATGGCTTCTGATTGCAGGGACTTGCCATCAGCTGTACCCAAGAGCAAGAGAGCCAGTGGCCAGCTCAGCAGGAGCCCTGAGCCCACTGATGAGTGCTCCACTACAATCTCAGCACCTTCTTCCCTTCCTACCTCAGCATCTAAAAGTTGGCAGAATGAGGATGTGATATCCAACTGTTAATATACACTACAGTGAAGCATTTGCTGAAAATTATTTGGTATCCTGGGGTCCTAGGGCTCCACTTTCATATCACATTTGATGGGGAGAAAAAAAAAGAAAAAAAGAATTCTTTGGTATTTTAACAGTTGTATGCAACATTTTAGAATGTTTAATATTAGTTGAGAAATTTCAGATGCCTGAAAACTAGAGAGGAAATATGAGAAATTAAGCAAAGAGTTCAAGAAAATACTCATCTTTAAGAATTGACCAATTCTACAATGTAAGCAAGTAGAGTCCCATTAGGCAGGCAACCATTCAGGGTTTCTGAACATAACATAGCATTCAACCTTCAGATCTTTTTTGCCTACTCCCAAAGAAGAAAAGAAAATATAGGCTACCTACCTGGTGGTGGTATGGTGGGAAAAGTGGGGTGGGGGGGGCGGGCAGAGAGAAAGAGAGAGGGATTGATTCCAGAAAAGTAGCTGCTAGAGGGAACCAGGTAATGATTTAATTTCAGAAATCAAATGATTTGTACAAGAGGTAATGAAACTCTACATTGCTTATGTCGGTATCATGTCATTGTTCTGCATGTGCATATTAATGTGGTGGAGCATACCAACCTATGGTTTGTTAAAATATAACCTAACCCATGCAAATAAGCTACAGACTACTTCCCTTCCACCTTTTCGAAAGTCTAACTACTAAAGGATTAATGAGATAAAATTTTAGTACCATGTTAAATGCATCAGAGGTCTAAATTTCATGATATTCTCCTAGGCAACTGGATTCTTGGATATTGAAGCATTGAGAAGATAAACCTATATTCAATCAACTTTATAAGAATGATCATTTCAACTTCACATTATTTTGTTCAATGTAATATATGTCCTGTTGGGAAACATTAAGCTAGAGGAACTATCACTTGTTTGGTTTTAAGTATCTGTCAAAATTTCCATTAAAATAAATTTTGCTCTAGGCTAATATTTAACATATGATTTTCAAATTTAAGAATACTACTTTTGCTTAATAACAATGATATATAATTTTAAACACAATGGACCACTTATACAACAGTGGTCCCATAAGATTATAATACTGTACTTTTACCATAACTCTTCTATCTTTAGCTATGTTTAGGTATATAAATACTTACCATTGTGTTATAATTGCATAGATATTTAGTACACTGTAATACTGTACAGGTTTCCAGCCTAGGATTAAAAGACTATAACATACAGCCTAGATGTATAGTAGGCTAGACCATCTAGATTTGGGTAAGTATACTCTGTGATGTGTGCACAATAATATTGCCTAAGGATGTATTTCTCCAAAAGTATCCCCATTGTTAGTTGACATCTGACTGTATATTCAAACTCTCTAACAAAATATAATTTGCAAATATTTATTTTTACTAAAATTCAGTGTGCTATATTGATAAAAAATTATGACATTATCCAAAGAAAACATTACCTGTACTAACAGGATAACTTATTTCAATTAATATCCAATTAATAATTTATTTCCAATTGGAAGCTTTAGTGTAGCAAATTGTTGTATAGCCTAAATTCTAGTTAGCTGCCCAAATCTCCACTTAATTCTTTCAGACTATGACTAGAACATTTTTTATACTAAAAAGTAACATTCAAGTCAATTTATTTTCATAGATTGCCATTGTGTGTATATGACATGGTTTAAACCATATGAATATCTCCATTGTTTAAATTTCAAAGTAGAAATAACTATCATTTAATGAACTCTTATTTATACAGGGTTTTTAATACACCAAGATAGCTTATGGTAAAATACACTTGTAAGATCCTACATGGACTCTAAGTAAATATAATTCTTCTTAATAGTTTAAGTCTAGATTCTTTTAACATGATAAAATATACCCATGTCTTTCCAGTGAGCTATACAACACATGCATGAACACACACACACACACACACAGAAATCCCTTACTGTGCAATTTAATTAAATATTTGGCAGCTCTCTGCAGCATCATACTATGGGGAAGAAATCCATGCATACATTCATTCATTTATTTGGAGACTAACTTACTGCACACTAACATTGCCAGTATTTTTGCTAAGTGACATATTAGGTAAAGATAATTAAAACATAGATTTTGCTCTAATGAGGTACAGGGTCTAGTAGGAATAGGCATTTTAGATATTTAGTCTAACCAGGATCACAAGATTTCTCACAGGAAGGATCCACTTTCTTTTTCTAGATACTTCAAGAGAAAGTGAAGAAGAAAGAGAAGCTGGCATGCACTTGGTGTGCAATGTATTTGGATGGCTGTAGAGTGTTGCTATGAAAGTCCATGTCCTGGAGATGTTCTGTTGATGGCTTTTAAGATCCCTTTTTGAGAGGTCAGGTTATTGCTATTGCCCAGCAATCAATTAATTCAAACATCATTGCAATGAAATTGAACGATTTTATACTATTTAAAAGTCATTTACTTTTGTACTTTTTGTAATTGTTTTTCAAATTCTTCACCTAGAGTACTTGAGATTATAGCAATTTTCCTTCAGTGTTATTTTCATTTCCTTTCTTTCCCATCAAATGGTGAACCTCTAGCACACAGAAGCCATGTTTTGCACAAATGTGTAACTCAGTCATATTGCATAGTGCTTAGCACTTGCTATTTGTTTTCTTGTTATTTCCTTATGTACTAGATACTGTTTGATCACATGATCTTAGCTCATGACCTAGTATGAGTTTTCATATCTGTAGCCTTGCCTCATGTGTCCAAGTCAGAGTTTGATACTGACGTTTAACAGAGTCCTTCCCAAGTTCTATGCCACAAACTTCCTTTTGCACATCAGAAGCAGGGCTAGTGAAGCAATATTCTCTTGCTAGGCTACTGCTCCCATCCTCTCCCAAGAGCACTGTATACCTGGAAGTGCTATAGAAGCCCTCTCTTCCATTGATTGTAGGCTTTAATATCTACTTTTCCTGAAATAGAGCTAAATTGGCCAAGATGGCCCTCTAGAATCAGGTAAGTTTCTATCTTGGCAGTGTGCCTGAAGCTCAGGGGTACAACCCGAATGATTTCTAGAGAGGTCATCAGCACAGCTATTTCATCAAAATGGATTCTGGAAAGAAGTTCAAACTCATACACTCTGTAAGAGAGTTCTCCTTTTATAATATAAAGACTGTATTTAAAGCATTTTAATCATAACTGAGTTATAGAAAATATTCATTTAGAGTTAGTCAACTTTTGGGAGTTTCTCTGAAATATAGATATGAAATACACATGATAAAATTGCTTTCAATAGGAAAATAACACAGATTACTAAATGAAAATAAAGGTGGTGTTAGATAATGACAACAATATAATGCAATATTATGTTGTCAATTATATTATGAGCACAATGTTAAAATATGAAAAATCCTTGGTATAGCAATAAATGAATAAAGTCACAAGAATGCCATCTAATAGAAGTATATCTCAAGTTGCTGTTTCTTAATGCTTCCTCACCTAGGGACTTGCTAAATATCTGATTATGGTATAGACATTCTCTCCTGAGCATAACATTTGGTATTTTTCAGGAGTTTTATGGCTTTTTTGAGGAGCTTCTGGGAGGTAAGGGCTATAAATTCTAGCATAAGAACACATGTTTTGGCCGGGCGCGGTGGCTCACGCCTGTAATCCTAGCTCTCTGGGAGGC
>VBSM01000361.1:56611401-56629252 GCA_008086735.1 Cheirogaleus medius | reverse complement strand
TGGGTAGATGCCCAACAATGCTATTGCCGGGTCGAATGGTATTTCTATTTCTATTTGTTTGAGATATCTCCAAATTCTTTTCCACAAAGGTTGGGTTTTATAAGCCAATTTGTGTCACTTTGTTACAGCAACAATAGAAAAATAAAACAAAGCTGCCTGCTCTTCTCAGTAAGTTGACTCATTTGCAAGCAGTACTTTGGCATAACTACTAGTCCCTGGAAGACCTTAAGAAGCTGTATATATTCTAAAATTTTCCAGAATGCTCCAATCCCCAAGATAATTATAGAGAGAAAACAAATTTATAGAGAAGTGCTTTATATCACAATGCAAACTGCATTGCATTTAAATTCCTGTTAATCTACTGCTTCATAATTGATGTCCTCAGGTAATCACAATGAGCTAGCTTATAAGAGATTTGTAGATAATGTTTAAGGTTGTTTGCAACCCTAAGATGATATGATTATACCATAAAAACAAATTAGAAATCACCCAAACATATCAACTCATATCTTCTTACCTGAAGTGTACTCTGTGTGACTCTGATTAACAGAATGTAACATTTTAAATCGCATTATCTTAAATACATCTAAATTTCTCTGAATCACTTATTATTGTTATCTTAATATTTCTGCAGAGGGGGATATATACTTTTAAAATTCTTCCTTGCTACTCATGCAGAAGTTGAGGAGCAGCCCCCCCATCCCGCCATTCCATCACACTCTATGAAACGTACTCCTGTTCCTCTGTGGAAACAACCTGTTTCTAGATTTCTCAATAAGGGGAATGGGAAGTGGCCAATATGTAAATAACTAAGTATTCACTGATGATTGTGGAAGCATATATGGAGAGAAACAATTCAGTAGCTTTCCTTGAAGATGTTATGTGCCACATTAGAAAAGATATACGCAGATTGGGAAATAAAGAGGGAGAACAAGAAAAGTCCTAAAAACAAGAAGTATGCATGAATAGATATCCCCACGATATCTTTCCTGCTTCCAGATACATTAAGGTATTATCTGAAGCCAAGCATTCCAGAAGGATAGGAATTAGATCATATAGACCTAAGAGATGAGGTGGCAGAAGTAAGGAGGACCAAGTCAGAAAGACTCTAGTACATCAAAGCTCAGAAATTTGGACTCTCTCTTACAAGACAGACAATGGAATCCAGTTGAGAACTTTAATTAGAGAAATAACATATCCATTTCTAAATACATGGGACCCTATGTGGGTGGTAAATTTGAGTGAGATGGTCAGGAATCCCACTTAGAAGCTGTTGTAACACTCTGATTGAAAATAATGAGGGTCAGTGGTGACAAATATAAAGGAGAGCAACGTTTATTAACTGTACGTGAAACTTGAAGATTCCCTCTTCCCACCACTACTATCACCAACACCAAGTTTCAATATTTATTAGTCATGAGAGCCACTAAATAAGAGGAATAAAAATGATAAATTGCATTTTAAACAGATCAAGTCCTTTAGAAACTGAAAACAAGAGGAGATGTCAAATGAGTAGTTGACAAAGCTTTGCTGAAAACATCTTTAGGGAATTCTCAGTATATAGATTGGTAAGAGCATTTGGAGACTTGATTGCCTAGTTTGACTAAAGACCCCGTGGGAACCAGAGACATAACTTAATCTCCCTGAGCCCCAGTTTTCTCATTTGTAAAATGATTATAATCTGATAACTCATAAAGTTTGGTATAAGTCTTATATATATAAGGCATTTAGTACAATACCCATCCACAGATAAAACAATAAAAAGTAGCCAATCTAGATGAAGTCACGACAATGAATGATACTACACAGGATGACATCAAAAGATGAAAAAAATGAAGCCATGGGATCACATCCACATTTAAATGGTGGACAAACAATAAACCAATGCAGAGACAAAAATAAAAGTGTATGAGAGAGAGAGAGAGACAGGGAAAGAGAGAGGTAAGAAAATCACGAGAATGTCCTGTTATGAAAATTGTAGGGGACATTGCTGTTTCTTGGGCTCTCCATCATTAACCAGATAACCAGGGAAGGATAAGACATGTGACATAGGATAAAGCAATTGGATTTTCCCTCCCAAGTCTTTTAATTTTAGCACTATGATTCAAAATAAATAAATTAATAAAATAACCTTAATTTAATACTTATTAATTCTGTAAGTCGTGACCTAACAAATTCTATAAGTAGTATTACCCCAATTTCTGTCCATATCTGAATTTACTTCCCAAGCCTTCTAATTTGTTTTGTGATATCTTTTCCTTAAGAGTTGGTATGTTTCTTGCAAATAAACTGATAAGGAAGAAGAGAATAGTTACCCTCATTTAGAGATAAAATAAGAACTGGTAGATCTCCATTAGATTTGATAATCAGAAGAAACTAAAACCTGATTGCTGTGGGTTATGAAAAGTGTGAGAGGTCAGGTAGTGGAGATAGTAAATTTGGGTTTCTTGTTAAAGAAGGTAGAAGAAAGAGCTAAAAATACGTGGTGTTAGAGGAAGACTTTTGAGTTTGGATTGTTTCCTTAGATGTGAGAGATATGAGCATGTTTATAACCCAGGGTAAGCCAATAAAGAAGGAGATTTTGAAAATATAGGAGGGAGAGGATTGACAAAGAGAATGAAGCAGGACAGAGGCAGATGAAAAAGAGGTAAAATGTATGTGTGGAAGGGGTTGGTAGTGGACAGGCAGAAGAGAGACTGCATCTCAGAGACTGGATATACTTGAAGGTGGGATGAGTATGGAAGCTAAGAAAAATCATGTGTTGACTTCAATTTTCTCCTCAAAAATAGGCAGCAGGATTGCCAATTGAGAATGAATGTGCGTGGGCAAAAAAAAAAAAAAAAAAGGTGGTTTCAAAACTATAATAGAGAAAGTCTGAAATAACTTTTAAGAAGGATAAGAGACAAGTATGAAAAATGACAAATAAAAGAATTAACAGACTATACTGAGAATGGTGCTGAAATTGAGACCATGAATATATGTAATTTTTCAGCTGCCCAAATAAAAGAGCTGAAAATGCAGATTTTTGACCTAGAAGTTGGATTTGTGATAAGATTGTTGTGGTAAACAGAAGGTGCAAAATAGAATCCATGAATTGAGGCTAATGGAGTTTCAAGGTGAAAGAAAAGAAAATGAGGAAAAGAGAGTGTTGTGGGGAAGGATTGGGAAGGGTGGCTGCTGATGGTTGAGAGAAAATTGAGGGAGTTTGAAGTGATTTTCCATGAGCATTATCTTAGAGGCTGCATAGTGTCACAGGGGCACGAGAATCTGAGAAGTCTGGAAACGTGAGTGGTTAAAGCAGAGTGAACTATCTTCTGGAGTGAACATTACAGAAACTCCTAATGAGGAGCTGATCCACAATAAGACATTGAGAATGGGAGTAACAGAGGCCACTGGATTTAAGTAGAGCCAAAAATGCCAAGGCTAAATTGTTGAATGGATTGAAATCTTTTAAAATTATGGCAGGACTTTAAGAGAAGAAGGAACCAACGTCTACAAATTAAAAAGTGTGAATAATTGAAGGGTTGGTTGACGAAAAGAGAGTCAGATATTCATGTAGCTAGAAGAGAACCACAGAAGAGAAAAAGTATTCTGCATAAAAATGGATGAATAAAGAGGTAGAAAAAAGCTAAGAGAATACAAACCTACCCTTCTGAATCTATTGACAACAGGGGATAAAATCAAAGAAATGAAGGAAAAAATATACACATTTCAACATTTGAGTAGATGAAAATTAGATGCAAATTAAGTAAGTTACATCATCATAAAACCCAATATAGCTGTTAGTCATCTGGGATATTTTGGCTTTGGGTTTTTTTTTTCTTTTTGGTGTGTAGATTATTCACAATATGAAAATGATCATTCTTAGCAAAGTTTCTCATTCTCCCTAAGACTTTCCTCATGGGCAAAAGTTTGGCAAGAACCTTGTCATAATATTGATACTTCTGGCCTGAGAGAAGGTTATTTTTCTTACACATTACCAGTCTTTATTACATAAGGATGATCTGGGGTATCTTGGCCCTTAGCGTTCTCTTTTGGAAACCACATTTTAGTTGCTTTACTACAACTGGTTGTAGGATTTGTTTAGGCCTAAATTTTTTATTCTCAAAATACAACTACTATACAAAACATAGAAAATAATACACACAGTATAGATAATATTTGGAGCTATAGCTTAAGACAAATAATCCCTTACTGGCTATGACTCATGTATGATGATTAAAAAATACGATATAATAACAACAATAGAAATGTTAGCTTAAAATTTGTGACAAAATATATAGTTTTTTTTGTAAATGTATAAGGTCTCATTTTCAAATATTATTTTTGACTTTTACATAATGTGTTGTCTCTGAATTGAAACAGCATTAGTTAAAACAGAAGCAATCTTATACCTGAAGCTTACCCAATTGTTCCAGGAAGTTGTATACTTATTTAAAAAGAAAGAAAATACCAACTGTTTTGTTTGAAATTCAAAAAAAATTATATGTATCACCAAATGATGCTCAGCTTCCTCAAGTGTACAAATGTAAAACATTCTATATTAAAATATTGTTTAAAAATCTGAGTAAACAGATATTCTAAGAAAGTACAACAGATCATATAGTAATCTCTATACAGCATTTCCTAAGGGTTAAATTCAACTAGAACCAGATGTTTCAGTTTATTTTGTGAGGGGAAACCAGTATGGAAAGTTCCTTTTTGGCAAAATTTCAGAGCTGTTACTATCCAGGAAATAAAATATTACTTCACAACAAACAAAACTGAGCAAAGCTAACTACTTGGTTCTTAAAGCATCTTCAAAGCACGTTGACTCCCTGCATTGAGCCATGTTTTTTTTTTTTTTATTCTGTGTACAAATAAGCCTGATGTTAGTCATATCAATGTTTTTAACAATTTTATATTTGCCTCTTAACTGGGATCTCAGCATCCTTTCTTGCTCCTTCTTGAGTTCATCTCCACAATATAGCCAGGGTGATCTTCTCAAAATGCAATTCTAACCATGTTATCCCCTGTTTAAATGTCTTCTGTGACCAAAACCATGGCCCTTTAGGTTTTACCCCTTCCTTCTTCTCTGATCGCACCTCACGTCACTCTGCCTTGCTCTCCATACATCCATCCATACATCCATAATCCCTCCATCCACAGGGCCTTTGCATAAGTAGCCTTTCTTCATGACCTGCATTCTCCCCTCTCCCTCAGTCACTACCCTCTTCACCTATTTAACTGTTCCTATTTATCCTTTAGGACTCAGCTCCCAGTTTATTGTCTCAGGGAAGTTTTCCTTGACACTCCAAGCTCCATCACACTCACCTTGGTGCATGCCGTGTGTTCCTAGCACTTATGACAGTTTCATTTATGACTCTCTCCCCTACAGGACTTTAGAGCTTCCTGAGACCAGGGACTATGTATATGGCTGCCCCTCACTGTATTGTTCAGATCTAGCTCAGCACCTGGCATACAATGACACTGAATTTAGGTAGAAATTGTACATTTATAATTTTATTTTAAAAGAGAAAACAAAACAACATATTATACTGAAGAAGTGAGCTAATCTTGCAGTGATTAGTTCCAGCACCAATGAGTGAAGGCAACCATAAGAAGAAAGAAGATTATTTTATCTCTGGCATTTGAACCAAGAAAAGGATTCTTGTGCCAGAAAAGTGAATTCTTCATTAAAGGAAAACTAAGGGGCTATCATACCAGATACTCTCCTCTCTCCTCCAATTCTGAAACTGTGGGTAAAGAAGGTCATAGAGGGACTGAAATGCAGTGGTTCTCTCCCAAATCTCTATTGAGCTCTGATCTCTAAGAGGTACTTCTAGGACCACTTCTGGGGAGTGGCATCTCAATTCCACCTAGTATCTAACTTAGTTAGGTAGTCAAGAAGTCCAGACCAGGGTCCATGACTGAAAATTATAGATTTCCTAAATTTTAGAAATTGAGATGTGCTTATTATTTTTATTTTCTCTTACCTATTCACTTGTTCTTATTCTTAGGGAGAGAAAGAAACTGAGAAGTTAGGAAAAACAGACAACCTTAAGGGAGCAGACTTACCAAGATATTGAATTGGTGATAGTAGCTTTATAAAGCAAAGGCAAGCAAGATACTTGGGGTCATTGGTGTGGAGGCAGAACAATAGCTCCCCAAGGAGTTTCACATCCTAATCTCTGGAAACTGTTGAATGTTATCTTACATAGAAATGGGGACTTTGCAGATGTGATTAAAGATCTTAAAATAGAAAAATTACTTTGGATTATACAGGTGAGACCAATGTAATCACAAGGGACTTTTTAAGAATGAGGCGGGTGAGTCAGAGAGTGAGCAAGAAGGTTTAAAGATGTTATAGTGTCGGCTTTGCAGATGCAAAAAGGAGTGAAGGGCCAAGGCATCATACAGCCCATCAAATGCCTTGATTTTAGTTCTATGAGACCCATTTTGGCTTTCTGACATCCAGAACCATAAAGTAATAAGTTTATGCAGTCACTAAGTTTGTAGTGATTTGGTACGACAATGATAGGAAACTAGTACAACTGGGAGATGACTTTAAGGATTAAACCACTGAAAAGATGTGTGGTTTCCAAGCATATGATTCTTCCCAAGGAAGGAAGGAAGGAGGAACTGTTAGAAACCACCTTCAAAAATGATTTTAATAAAGGAACCTTACTGTATACCTATACATTACTTTGAATGCCCTTTAGGCAGTAAGGGACCTTGGAAAAATTTCTTGTCAAACTCCTTCGTATCACAGATAAGAAAATTGAGGCCTAAAGAGATGAGGTGATTTGATACTCAGCTACTGAAAGAATTAGAACTAAGATATCCTGATACTGTCCAGATGGTATAAACGATGGAGGAGGCAGAGAAAGTGTTGCTCCTGCCCTTTTTCTCTAAGTTTTTGTGCCTAGCAAATTCAAAAATTTAATGATAACAAGTACAGGCTAAGGTTAAACCACACTGTGTGCACAAAGGAATATATTAGTAAAATCTGAGGACTGTTCAATGCAGAGTCAAATTGTCAAGAGGTGTATGTAGAGCCAGATTTTAAAGTAATTTAGAGATATTTATTTTCTCATTTCCTCTAAATTTCTCTAAAGTAACTCTAAAAAAGTGCAGTAATGAAAGATAAAGGCAGAGAGATGGGTTTCTTTACATATTAATGAATAACTAACCAAAGACTAATAAAGATTCAATGATCATGCTGATTAGATTAGTCTGGATTGTTTCTCCTGCTGCAGGCAGTGCCCATACCCAGCTTCTATTACAAATTATGCAATTAAATGTAGCTTTGGAAACTGTATGTGCATCTATCACACCATGTCTATTTGTTATAATGGTATAGTATTATAATATCCTGAAAGTTTCAAGGATCAAGATAATTTCCTGAGGCCTTTTATGTAAACCAACTTTTTTATATTAACAACTAATACACACAAAGGACAAGACAGAAAAATCTTTGTATGAATTAATTTAGTAAAATTCAAGGTATTCTGAATTATAAATCTTTTGAAATGATCAGTTCATAACATGAACTTGTTTGGAGATGTACATTATGGTACTTTTATTTTTGCCACCAAATCCTGATAGACAACATGGAAAAATATGTATTATGCCAAATAGGTATATGAAAATTAAAATATTCAAAGGCTAAGAGGATTTGGATTTTATTTTATGTATACTGGAATATCTTAAAATTATTGTTTCTTAATCTCTAAGTGAATAGTTCCCAGTTGGTGTGTTTCCCATCTAATTGAAATGCATAAGGATGATTCAGCACAACAACCTTATTGGTAATTAAATTTTGGATTTAGGTTAAATCCACTTGAATCATAAAAGCTGGTGGACAAATCTCTTCTTAGCAATAATGCAAATGGAAATATTCACATATTATAAAATGCTAATTTTTGGACACTGGCAACAAATAATAGCACACACACACAATACTTAGACTGTTATAATGGAAAACATTCATTCAAACTGACATTTACTTTGTGAGAAGTTAGTTTTGCAATTTCTCATCCTAAAACATCATTTGTGTCATCTAATATAATTCAAAATCCTAATATAAATCAAAATCCAGTCTATAAGATTGGGAATAAATTCTCACACTCATTACTTATTGGACATTTTTTGATTAATAATGTCTCTTCTAATATAGATGTACAGACTAACAAACATAATATGGATCTTTACAATAAGTAGATGGGAAAAAAAGAAAGACTATTTCATTTAGTGAAAACCAATACTTTGGGAGCTTTTTACAAAGGTGAAATTAAAGTGTAAAGCTTTTCATAGTTGTACAAAGGCTTTGAACCAAGGCCCACACTGAGGAGGGTCGTTGTGGAGGTGTAGCCTTGGGTTTTAATGTCGACTGTAAAAGGATCACCCAGGGGAAACAAACTGTCCTGAGAGGACTTTCAATGAGATTGGTCAGCCATAACATTTTTTAAAGGCTCCCAGCATCTTTTAGACAATCTCGCTAAGGAGGAAAAATGCTGATCACACATGTTTTAAATAGAAAAAGGCTGAAATGCACAATATTGCATTCATCTTTCTTTAAGCCCTTAAACTAATATAAAAAGTTAAAAATAATTTCAATTTTCCCCCTTCCTTTTAAAAAATATCTTAACTTGTAAATTATGATCAATAACAACAGAATATTGTAAGCTTAACCAGCAGTCTAGGTGTGGTTTCACATTGTCAGGATTCTTCTATCTAATTATTCCATCATTCCTAGACTTCTGTCTACCCCACCGCACCCCCAACATGGCCCCAAATTATTCTCTATTATATATGCATTCCTAATCATTAAGGAGATGAAGCAGGAGTCATTAAGCATCAATTCTCTTAATAGTCAGAGTCAGAGTTTACTCACAAGGCCACATATAACTATATTGTAAGTTGGGAAATGTAGTCTTTATTCTGGTTGTCTTATGTCTACCTCAGTATCATGGTGCAGATACTTTAGCAGAAAGAAAATAGATATTAAAATATTAGGAAAAAATAGCAGGTCTTGGCTATATCATCCTAGCCATATTTTGAATAAATCAAAAGAATTCATAATTATTGTTGGGATTAATTTCCTTAATAGATATAGCTTTCACAAATGGTTTCAAATAAAACAATGAAATAGACAAAAAGTTGATATATACATGTATATGCAGACATGCATATAATAGCCATATGCATATGTGTATATATATAAATTATATATACTTATTTATATGTATTATAATATATATTAGTCTATAATTGTTATATTCACAGAATTTTTTTTATATAAAGCCTTATGTTGCCATAATTTCTGGAAGGTTAAACAAAGAACTCTTAATGGCTTTTGTCTCTGAAGAATAATTTAAGGTCTTAGGATAAAAGAACTTAGCATTGTATCCCCATTTTATTCCATTATTTGAATTTCTTATGTATACATATCATTTTTAGTTTAAATTTATTTAATTAAAATGTCAAATAAAAACAGTCCTTTTACTCTCTGAGTTCTTAAAGGGGTCTGGGACTTCCAAAAACATTGAAAATGGTGACTTGTAGGTGAAGAATAAGGGAAAGGAAAATCCAGCAATTTTGATGGAAAAGACACTTAATGGAAACTATCTCTAGTAATGTCCATTGACCTTTTGTTTCCAAGTATTTTTTTTATTCATCTCAGATTTGTTTTAAAGCTTCATTTTTATCCATTTTGTTGTCCAAATCAAAACACAGGCTTTCATAAATATCTCAAGTTTGGATATCAAAGCCTACCTAAACATAATTTATACTCATAAGTAGCAATTTTCCTTCCCAATCAAAAATTTTATTTTTTGTTAAAATACTGAGTTTATTTCACATGTATATTTTTGTCTCCCCACCATTTTCATTTCTGACCACCACCACTACTATGTCCTATCATAACATTCCATACATACTTAAAATCAAGGCAAAGGGTGGAATTCCAATATTTTAAAAATTAAAGGGGCATTTTGAGCAAGACATTCTTGGCAACGGAGCCTGGATTACATTTATTAAACATGGTATGGACAGTTCTCACTCTACATTATAAAAAGAACAGCTAGATATCAACTGTTACAGAAATGAAATAAGATAGAAAATTTTTATCTGTTTAAACTATTTTTTTAAAGAGAATTCCTTAGTCAGAGATCTTAAATAGTCTCCTGATCAGTCAGTCAGTCATCCAGAAGCAATTCTTCACATAATTGATGAACTTGGCTTCCATTTGGGAAGAGAGCTTTTTCTGTACTTTTTTACAGTTTTGCTTTAATGTCTTCTATAGAAGTAGGTCCTTTTGGTGCTTAAGTTTTTTCCTGTTTTTTTGAAGGATTCTTGACCTTTTGATCTTGGTGTTAATGGTTTTGAATCTTTTTCATTCTTGTTTGATTTTTATGCATTTTGGCTGGAATATCTCATATAGATTTCTTCACTGGACATTTTTCTTCAGTTTTCTCAACTTCAAAATCATCATTATCGTTTTCATCATCATCATCGTCCTCTTCATCAGCAGCAAATTTTACTTTTCTCTGTGGAAACTTGCTACCACCTCTAGGGGAAGATGACTTTACAGATATATTTAAGAATTTCACATTCTCCTCCTCTTCATCTTCTGACTCTGCATCTTCCTCCACAGCTTCTAAATGTTGTCCATTAATATGCACAGGCCCTGAACCACTCTTCAACCATGAGACCAAGGGTGGTGTTACTTTGAAGCCCCAGAGAAACAGTGGCTGTACAGACATTTTCAAACTTGCCAGTATTACTTTCATTAGACTGCCTTCATAATTCCCTGCCTCTGCTTCAACTATGTGCAATTCATCCTTGGCACCAGCCCGTAATCTGACTGTTCTTAGAGATAAGTGGTGCTCATATGATTTGATCATTATCCACCTATAGTGATAATCTTTGTCAGTCTTTAGTTCACAAGCGAAGAGATGGCTCATGTCCATGTCCACATAACCTTCCATGGGGTGATGGCATACACTTACATGGGAGAGGTAGACTGAGACAAACAACTACTGTTCCAGAGAATAGTCAACACAGGATAGCATCACAGCAAGGTCAAATATTTTAAATAGCTTCTTTTAATTTTCAAAAAATAATGATTCTCTGTTTAAGGAAAAACAAAATATTTTTATTCAAAGACCAATTTTCTTAAGAAGTTTAAGAGTATGAAGGCAAGGGTGTGTGTTCAAGTACTTTATCAACTATAAAAAACATTATTACCACCTCTTGCAATGCCTTAATATGACTTGTTTTAACAACAAGATTTGTCATTAGTGTAATTTGCTGCAAAGTAGTCTTTAGTGAAATATTTTAAGTAGGCAGTAAGGTGTGATTGTATATGCTATTAGACACCACAAAGTATAGTGAGGGAAAAACTTTTAACAAGGATTTTCAATGCCTGCAATTTATTTCACTCTCTAAATTCCCATTATACCTTCTCAAATATTATAAATTGTCCAACCCACAGTGAAAGCTTCAAGCAGAGAACCTTTTGAAAGATAAAGAATGAGTCATCATCTGAATATTCCTGAAATAGAAAAAGTAATATTGATTATGTGATGCATGTGATGTAGAAGAGACATTTATGTAGTAATTAATTTCATTCTAGAACAAAATATTATGCAGTAGAAATTCTACTGAATAGGAGTAGAACCTTGAAGATGTTTCTGACTCATTGCATAAGTTAGAAGTAGCCTCAATTTCCTCCCTTGCAAAATGAATGACCTGAGTGGAAACCTAATGGAGAGCATTTCTCACTTTTGGGTCAGAGAACCTGAGCCCAACTCTCTGGGCTGCTGCTTCTCAACTTTGCATAGTGAATAGGTATAAACCCACAGAGCAATGAGATAGCTAATAAATTTCCTCAATCTTGCCTATTCTAAACTAGAAAACACTAGACTAACTCTTTCAAAGATTTTGATCTGCTGATTAGAATGTGAATCACTGTTCACTAAAATATCACATGCTTAAGAGTGTGCAGGGATCCCTGTCCCTACATTTTGTCTATCCTTTGAACCTAGAGCCATTTCATCTTTTCCTATGTGTATAAATCCCTTTGAGATCCAGACATATGATGTACTTAAACATATTATAATAGTGAAATGGTCTTTGCATTCCTCCATCCTAGCCAGCTGCTAAAAGAGATGCTCAAAACTTAAGCTACTCTAACCTAGTCTAGCACATTTTGAGGCCAGAAACCATCAGCAGCCAGAATCTGGAATTCCTTTGCTGGCTCTAGCCCTGAGTGGCTCTAATAAAGCTGAACACACCTGTGCAACGAGTGGTACCTCACATCTACTTCCTTCACTTTACCTGTACTAAATTGGTATCACTGTACTCTTGCCCCATTTCCCTGACCCCACCTAATTTGATTGGGACCAGGAAAATCACCCCTAACATTTTCAGTCTCATCTTCTAAGGATCTAAATCTTATGGTTGCACCTCCTACCACTGGTTGGTATTGCACTTCAACCCAGATATCAACTTCCCTGCATAAATCAAACTCTTTTTCAGAATAAAACAATTTCCCCAGGCATTCTGCTGCCCAATCACAATCCCTCTTGCTTATGCCAACAGCCTAAATGGCCCCAGGTATACTGGGCTTCGTTGTACACTGTCATTTGGCTTCCTGATTTCCATCCTTGGGGATCCACTAAACTTAGTGATCTAAATTGAGCTCAAAACATTCCCAGTGTCCCCACTAAACTCATGGATGAAGATTCAGGATGTTTTACACCTAAATCCACATGAATTATTACATTTAGGTTTGACATTGATACTATTTACCTCGTTCCTACTTACTGGGTTTTTGCCATCTTCTCTCAAAATTAGATATTGACCTTTTTCTAGGAAAGGTTTTTTTCTCCATATACATTTGTGAATATCTTTATGACATGGCTAGGTAAAATAGTAAACAAAAACTAATTTATTCCAAAGTCTTTCAATGTTTTAAATAAAGTTTAGACTTTCTTCTCTTACTTAAATTTCTATTTATTTAAATGACTCAACTATTGTTGATATGGTACAGATAATGGGGCTTATCTGACTTGTTAGGAACACTTATATTTAGAGTTAAAAAAATATTTTTTTAAAAAAAATTTAACAGCTCTATGTAGGTGTACTTCACATACTATACAGTTAATTTTTCAAAGTGTATAATCCCAGTGGTTTTTTACTATGTTCAGAGTTGTGAAACCACCAATACAATAGAATTTTAGAACATTTTTGACACTCCAGGAAAAAATCCATGCCCATTAGCAGTTGCTTCCTACTCCCTACTCTCTTCAGCCCTGGAAACCATTAAACTACTTTATTTCTCTATTGTGGACATTTTATATAAATTGAATCATACGGTAAAAGTTATTTTTTGAGTTTTAAAGTTTTCTTGGTAATTCAACGTATCTAAAGAGTGATGAAAGTTGAATTCTTTTTTTTTGAGTGATCTGTATTATATATTTCATAAAAATGACATGAAATAACATATGTCATAGAATTGCATTGTCTATATATTAACTGTCATTTTTTAAAACCACAGATTTTCCACATTAAGGCAGTGCATTTTTGTTTAATGAACATATTTATATATAATATCTAACTATATATTCTTCAATACCAACTTTGTTTACACTATATTTTCTTTTATTATACTTAATATTTTTTTTTTTTTTTTTTTTTAGAGACGGGGTCTCGCTCTTGGTCAGGCTGGTTTCGAACTCCTGACCTTGAGCTATCCACCCGCCTCGGCCTCCCAGAGTGCTAGGATTACAGGCGTGAGCCACCGCGCCCGGCCTATTATACTTAATATTTTAATAATCAGATTAAAATAATTGGAAATGTAGTACTTTTAATGACTAAATATTTGCCTTACTAATACTGTTATCTATGCCAGCCACCTTCTTTATATATATAATATAAGAAATGCTTAATCAGAATAGTGAATATCTTTATAAAGCTGAAATACAATTAAGCATATACAAAATTAAAATCTATACTTCTCAATGTAAATGTAATATATCATTAGATACTCAGTATGTTCCACTTTTATACAAATTAGGAATAAAATAGTTTGTATCAGAAGACTAAAACCTGTTTCTGAAGTTAGAATGAAGAAACATTGCCTTGAACCCAGAAAATTATAGCTGGAGAGAACCTATATTTTACTTATATCTGGCTTATTGGCTTATATTTTTAAATTCCTTTGTAACAACTTCTTTCTGTGATCTATCACAATTTTAGAACCTTTTGAGCCTGATGTCTTAGCAAAGGTTTAAACTCTGTCAATCATTCAACAGATTGGCCCTGCTTGAAAAATCTTTAATAGAAAAGAAGTCATAAATCAAGAGAAAAACTCAAAGAAGATGCCCTTAAGGAATTACCTTATAGAAAGATAAATTATCCTATCCCAGAAAGGGGAGTCTGGGCTTTGTTTTCTGTTAGTTTGTGTTTTGTTTTGTTTTTTTCAAATAACTGAAGCTGTATGTGTCCTGTTTTTCCTTTTCCAATATAACTAAAATACATTAAAATCCTACCAGACTATTTAAAATGAAATAATATTTCTACAAATAGGTATTAGTGACAAGAATGTCAATTTTTTTGAAATAACATTTTTAGGGCATATAGGAAGACCTTCCTTGTCCTTGGAGCCCTTCTGAAATTAGGTAGCAAATAGGTCAGCCCTCACTGCTCATCCAATTGATTGGAGAACTGAAAAGTTCCCACCTTCTGCCTCAATCTCAGCTCTGCTTTTTCTTTTAATGTGTATCCTTAAAGAGATTTCTAAATCTCAGAATAAGGAGACTAGTCAGAAACTAATAAAAATTCAGTAGTTCATTATAGTGATTGCATTATTTTGGACTGGTATTCATGCTGCAATCAAATTCCCCAAACCCCTGTACTTTTCCATAGTACTTTCAGATATAGTGTCTTGTAGATATCTACATGATCTTGTTTCTTTTTAGCAAGGCAGATATCATTCCTACAATAATAAACCACAGTTCATCATATTCTTTAGTGGAATATATGATGGAGTGTTATAATCATCAAGCAACAAAAAAGTACCGAGTGTCTCCTGAGTGTAAGGATATAACAAAGAATATAACAGTTTGTTTTGCATCATCTTCAACCTCCAGGACATTTGATGTAGGTGACCACTTCTCATAAATCTCCTCTTGTGTTTTTGACACTATGCAATCTTAGTTTTTCTTCTACCTCTTTGCATGCTCATAATCAGTCATCGTTGCTAGTTTCTCTTCCTGTGCCAGATTTCTGAATGCTAGAATTTCCTGTAAATTCCAGAATTGAGGGCTTCTCTTCTATCTCTGCCAGATGATCCATTTATTCCCTTGGCCTTAAATACCATCAATATAGTAATGATCTGTTTACTTGTCTTAGTTTTTTTTTTTTTTAAAGTTAGAGCATAAGACTGAAATCATTGATGATCTAAATGGTCCTTGAGAATCCTCTGGAGAGTAACCTCCTTAGAGAACAAACAATCACCTTTTATTTCTCCAGAACTGACAGAGACTTCTGTTTCTTTGATAACCAAGTAAAATATCTGGCTTATATTTAGGACCTATGTTATACATACAACTCAGTTCATTACACATTATAATCTTAAATTATAAGGATGCCGATGCTATGAAGGATAGATAGGGATGGAGATAGCTTAAACACCACTGGAACCACCTACACATGCCCACACTCATCTAGGGAATATTCACAGTGAGACAAAGGGGAGAAATTGTTCAAACTATTTAAATCAGTGTGTGTGTGTGTGTGTGTGTGTGTTGTAATCTAACTATGCTTTATCTTCTTTCAAATTCCCAGACTCTTTGACACCTCCACCTGAACATTTCACAGCCACTTGAAATATAACATCCAAATCAGAATACTGATTTTCTTACTTGAAACCAGTTCCTGCTGCAGCCTTTTCCATCTAGTAAATGCAACCTACTTTTACAAGTCGCTTAAAGCCAGAAACTAAATCCTAATGCCTTATTCTTTTCTCTGTTTGATTTTGAACTTATTAAAACCATTTACAAGTGCCACTATTTGCAACTTTAAAATGCATGTGGAATCTATTCACACTTTTCCATCTGCACTTTTATCACCCCAATACAAGTGACAGAATCTCTCATGTTGCCAGGATCTTTCTGATTCTACTTTAATTGTCATCCACATTCTCATACTGTTGTCCCCACTCAAGCACAGACACAGGAATTCATAATGAGTAATCTTTTTAACACATCAATCAGGTTAGGTAAACACAAGGTCCTGCTTAAATGTCTTTAATAATTTCCTTTTTTATTTCAAATAAAATCCAAACTCTTTATCTTGAAGAATACCTGCCACTATTTTAACCTCATCATTTGCTACTCTCCAACTTCTGACTTTCTCAATTCCTTTTATTTTCAAGAATACTTCAAATTCTTTACAACTTTGAAACTGTTCTCTATGTCTGGATAAATCTTTTACTGCCATTTTATAAGTTTCTTTCTATCTCATTCATTAGGATTAAACTTCATTGCTATCTCTAAAGCGTCTTCATTGACTGCCCTGATATTCCTTTGCAAAGCACTCTATTTCTTTATTGCATTAATACTGTATTGTAAACAGTTTTATTGAAGTATAATTGACAAAGAATAAATAATACATATTTAAATAAGTTTTGATCTACAAGTACATCCATGAAAGCATCACTAAAGCTAAGATAATGAATATATCCATCACTGCTACAATATCGTTTGTAATCCCTCTCCCACACTTCTCTGCTCACTCCTGTCTCTCCATCATTTCCATCCCCAGGCAACTACTGAGCTATTTTCTGTCACTGTAGATCAGTTTAATTTTCTAGATTTTTATGTAAATGGAATCCAATTCAAACACTTAAAATAGCAATTCCAAATGTGTATAAAATGAATATTTTCTCTATTCTGAAGAGACTGAAAAGGAAAATACAAAAAACACAAACATAATTATAATTAAGGTGAAAAAGTAGTTGTGTAAGATAGGTAAAAACGCCTGTGTATGGCTGTAGGGGAGGTGAAGGCCACATTTTGTTGGTAGAAGCAAGAAAGGCTTTGTGATGGAGGTAGCATCTGAACTCTGCCTTGAACAGGGGTTCATTTTTGACAGGTGAAGTTGGAAAGAGCTAGATGAGCTAGCTAAGGAGCTATTCCCTGCTGGTTAGAAACCACACCAGGCAAAGAAATAATATGGCCAATGAATGGCATGAAAGGGAAAATGTGAAGTTTATGTGGGGAGCACTGAGTGATCTATGTTGAATAGAAGTTTTTGAGAGTGTAAGGGAAAAGACGCAGGTTTTCTATATTTTAGCTGGTGCTTGGAGGGCCTTTTAAGTGAAGCGAAAGAATCGGGCTTGAATCCTTAGGCACAAAAGCTAGGGAATCCAGTTCCAGTAAGATTTGGTGTCAATTATCCAAGAAGTCAACATGATCAGAAATATTCTCTTTAATGCTTGTTCTGGAATCTTGGGAACCGTGTTAACATGTTGACTGAAACCCTGAGATAATCAGTGATGAAGCTCAGTATTTATGTCTTTGTCATCACTCCCTTTCCAAGAAATTACAATCCAGCTACCCCGGGGCTTGTTATATTCCCCCAGGTCTCAGATTTACACTGTGCTTCTTAGTGATACTAGCTCACTTTCATAAAATTAATAAGTGGAGACAGCAATCTTTGAAAATAAAAAAGATTCTAGACATGGTATATTGAAATACTTAAAATACTTAAAACTCATTTTTTTAATTAATTAATTTATTTTTTTAACTTAAGCATATTATGGGGGTACAAATATTACAGTTATGTATATTGCCCATGCCCC
>VBSM01000361.1:56597915-56611301 GCA_008086735.1 Cheirogaleus medius | reverse complement strand
TTCTTTTGGGTAGATGCCCAGTAATGGGATTGCTGGATCAAATGGTAGATCAAACTCTTTAACATATGTATAATACTATTTAATTTATTGCAATATATGTTTGTTTATTCTTTGATAAAAAGGAAGGGTTTTTCTCTAAGGAAAATGATTTAACCATAGAATAATTTGTAATATCTGCAACTTGAAAAAACAAAATGGAAAGGAAAACAACAAACTAGGAAAGATACTTGCAAAAGACAAAGGATTGGCTTCTTATGCACTTTTGCTTATTGACAATAAACCGTAAGTGCTTGCTAAAAATTTTTAAAGGAAAAGTAACAATTTAAATTGCTGGGTGAGAAACACTTGTCATCTCCCTCAATGAGCAAAGAGCTTCTGTCTGTAAGCTCTAGAATATGTCTGATATGACATTTGAAGGAAAATCAGGGTGATTTCAAAACTTGTGCTTATTCTGCTACCTTAAACTGAAATATGGATAATATTAAAGTACTAGAATCCACAATATAAGTAAATGAATCTTCCCTTTTGATCATTTTAGTAAAAATTGGGAAAATTCATTTATTTTTATATGAAAACAAATCTTGCTCTATTATGGTATCTGATGTAAAAGTCTCACAAATTAAAAAAAATTAAAAGCCATGACCTTAAGTTTGCTTGGCTCATTCCTATTATGGCCCTAGGTCCTACAGTATTTGTATTATTGCACTTATAGTATTTATTTATTCATATTTCATTTATTTCCATTTCTTTCCCATTGTAATTTGAAAGACTGGAGAAAATCCCAAAATTTTTGGAAACTGAATCTGTAACTTCAAATTTTTTTATAAAATCTATAGCTCCAAAAACATTTGCTGTGTGATTATGTGGCATGTAAGTTTGATTGTACTCTACTAACCACCTAAGGGTTATTTTACTGTTTTCCCAAGAGTCAATGGATTTCTTAGCAAAATAGTAGTTTAATTCTACATTCCTAGTCAAATTTATCTTTGGTTAATTATATTTTGACTATCCTAAATCTGATCCACTGTTCTTTCAGTCAGACTTGATGTTTCTCCTGGGTAATAGAATCATTCTGGTCCTGTGTTGTGCATTGTGTAGCAGATGCCACATTTCACCCTGGAGTGCAATATAGTGGAAGGTACAGTGCTTCCTATGTATCTACTTAACAAACTTTGTGCAGTCATCTGAAATAAAAGAAACCATGCAAATAAAGAATGTTTACTCAAATGAAATAAACGCTGTATTAAAAAATATAATGTTAGCAATGCAAATTTTAATCATCTCTATAGAATCATTTCTTTTTTACTATCATCATCACTTATTATTCATTCATTGAAGAAATATTATAATTATTGAACTCTTACCATTGTCAGCACATTGACATTAAATTAAAAATAAAATTATACATAACTAACTTCCAAAATTTATAGCCTAAGGAAACTAGACATACTCGGGATAATTATACAGCAAAATGGGGTATGTTATGAGGTAAGTAAATTTATATTCTACCATGAGGGAACGTAAGCTTTTCAGTGAAGAAAAAAAAAGGATGCTTCACTTTCACACAGGGCAGTATATTCTTACATTAATCAACTTGTGTAAATTATCTGGTCTCTCCCTGGAGATTTTATAGTCTTTATTTTTAATTTTTGCATATTTTATGATAAAGTAGGGGTTTGTATAAATATTTAAAACGTATATGTTAAAAATATTCACAATACAGAAATAATCATTGTTATAGGTTGAATGGTTCCCCCCCAAATTCACATGTTTAAGTCCTAACCCCCAGTACATCAGAATGTGACCTTATTTGGCAATAGGGTCATTAAGGATGTAACTAGCAGCATTATTCACAATAGCCAAGATATGTAAGTAACCTAAGTGTCTGTCAACAGATGAATGGATAAAGAAAATGTGGTATGTATATATAATCAAATGTTACTCGCCTTAAAAAAGAAGGAAATCCTGCTATTTGCAAAAGCATGGATGTGCCTGAAGGACATTAGGCTGAGTGAAATAAGCTAGACGTGGAAAGACAAATACTTCATGATCTCACTTACATATGGAATCTAAAAAAGTTGAACTTACAGAAACAGAGTATAAGGGTCGTTACCAGGAGTCTGGAGATGGAGGAAATGGGGACTATGTGGTCAAATGGTACAAACATGCAGTTGTAAGATGAATACGTTCTGGAGACCTAATGTACAGTATAATGACTATAGTTAATAATAATGTAGTATATACTTGAAATTTGCTAAGAGAGGAGATCTTAAGTATTCTTACCACTAAAAGAAGAAGATAACTATGTGAGATGATGGATATGTTAATTAACTTGATTGTGATAATCATAATGTATACAAATAGCAAATATCACATTGTATACTTTAAATATATACAAGTTTTATTTGTCAATTGTAACTGAAGAAAGCTGAGAAAGCTGAAAAAACAAAAAACAAAAAGACTGGAGTAGGGTGGGCCCATAATCCAGTATGATTGGTGTTCCTATAAAAAGGGGAAATTTGGACACAGACACACAGCCAGTATGCCATGTGACTATGATTGGGGTGATGTGCCTACAAGCCAAGGAATGCCAAAGATTGTCAGCAAACCTCCAGAAGCTAGGAGAGAAACATGAACAGATTCTCTTTTATAGCCCTCAGAAAGAATCAACCCTGCTGACACCTTGATTTCAGACTTTTAGGCTCCAGAATTGTGGGACAATAAATTTCTGTTAAGCTACCCAGTTTTTGGTACTTTGTTTCAGCAGCCCTAGAAAACTATTACATTTCTTAAAATATTTATAATGTAAGAAGACAAAGTTTGTCATGTTGCTTTTTACAAATGATACATTGGAATCAAGTAGTTATTTACCACTTTGTATAACAAAGTCGTTATGTGCTGATAAGTTTCAATCTAGGCTATTTTGGATATATTATTATGTTTGGTATTAGATATCAAAATGTATATTATTGTATATTAAAATTCAGGTTGAAATATAATTTTGTATTTTAGCATCACAAATGACACACAAAATTATTTGTTGCTGATGTTTAAAATTCTTGAATTTTTACTCAAGGAAGAAATGAATCATGAGTACATTACCTTGCTTTAATTAATTGCTATATCTATCAATATGTACTCAGAATCTATCAACCTGTTCCATTTTCAAAAGACAAGGTCTTAAAAACTTTTATATATTTATCTTTAAAACATCCAAATTAAAATGAATACTAGTCATTGAAATCTACAAAACACTATGAGAGAAATTACAGGGAAATACTATATATTCATGGGAGACTCACTATTGTAAATGTATTCATTTTCACCATATTAATCTATAGATTCAATGAGATCCTAATAAACCTAGAACAAGTTTTACTATGAAATCAAAAGGCTGATTCAAAAATTTGTGTGGAAATGTAAAAGGCATAAAATAGCAAAGACAATGAAATACTACACAGTCGAGGTACTCCTACTATCAGATCTTCATGTCTATTATATTGATATAGTAATTACAATTTCATGGTATCTACACAAGGATGTACAAATAGACCAATGGAACTAATGGAGTTTACAGTCCCAGAAAAATTTCTAATATTCCCAGACACTCATAGAACCCCTTCAATATGAAGATACGGGTGGTCTTTTTTCTGAAATGTTTTCTTGGATATTATAGCTTTAAATACTAATTGGGTTCCATTGCTTTGTTTACCTTTTTCAGGGACTCTAGTTGTTAGATATTTTTTGCTGGTCTTCTATTTCTATTACTTTCTCTCTGGTTCCTTGTATATTGTGTACTTATTCCCATTCTCATTCTCCCCATTGTTTTCCAACTTTTCTTCAATGACCCTTACTAAATTGTTATTTTAATTCATATTCACTTTGAGCATTTTGTAATTTAGTTTTCATTTCACAAAAGATTTTTGTCTCTTCTTCTATGTCTTTTCTGAATGCACGCAACTCTTATTTCTTTTCTTTTGTCCATTTCTGGTTTGGGGTTTATGATTTCTGATTAAATGTTTTTCCATTTTGTTTTTGTTTTTTAACATATCCCCAAATATGAGTTTAAAATATTTGATTTAGTTTGGAGTGCTATGGCAGAGGGCTTCCCCGCCCCATATTTGACATTAGGGACGATTTTTCATCAGCTAATATGTTTTCATTTGATAGTAGCTTTGAATAGGTAAAGGTTGCTTGTGTCTATGCATTCCATGTCATCAACAGGTCTGAAATTTTTGGGGTGGGTGGAAAGGATTCTAGTTTAGGACTCTCTCTTAAGCAAGGGCAGTTAAATGCAGTTTCTTTAATGGATAACATTTGGGGGAGGTTAGTAGGGAAGTAACTTGAATCATTTTGTTTTTCAGAATCCTAAATTTTCCCAATTTTCCCCTCTTGTTTCCTTTTCCTTTTTATTATTCAGTCTCCTTATGCCCCCCTGCCTTCCTTTTTACTCTCTTCTCTCCCCGAAATATTGCTTTACTTATACTGCCTCCTCAAGTCCCACATTTTACATCCTTTTTGAATAGTTACTACTTTGACTTATAGGAATTTTATTTTTCAGCATTTTCACTCTTGAGTGGAATTTTTCTCAATGGATATGATTTGAGCTTAATCTTCTCTTCTTTTTTCCTATGCAAAGGCTTACAGCAGGAGCTCAAGAAATGCCTGGTTGGAAACTGGTATTTATATTTATGGTTAAAGACAATATTCTCTGTCCCTGTAATGATGGTGGCAAGGAACTTTATGGATTTATTTTTCCTTGTTGATTTATAAGATTTTGAGGAAGATGAGTGAAGATATTTGTATTGGGGTAGTTACCATTACCTTAGCTACCGATGTTAATTTTTTACAATTAATATATATTTCTAATTGGAGAATTTATCACTTAGGAATTGTAGTTGGCTGCCAGCTAAGCTAATAGCTTGAAGTGGACAAGAATTTATTTCTTGCCCTAGGAGAAGCTTGTGTTGTCACCATTGCCCCAGGACCTTCACTTTTTTCTGCATATTCATCATTAGCATGTGGCTTCCATTTTCAAGGTTGCCTCAATGTTACAAGATGCTGAAGTCTCAGTCATTACTTTCATGTTTTAAAGGAAGGAAGAAGGAAAAAGAATGAAGGGTAAAATGGGGGCCTCCTCCCAGATGACTCAGCCCCCTTTAAGAATGCTCTCAAAAAGCTGCTCAGTACCCCTTGCTTATGTCTCTTTAACCACCACTACCTGCAGGAGAGAAGGGAAAATGTAGTATTTTAGATAGACATCCTCCGAACACCATTAAAGTCATTATTCTCTTAATAAGGGGAAGGGAAAATGGTACCTGATAGGTACTGGCAGTTTTTGCTACAGGAAATACAAGTCTTTGTTTAGATAATATTTTACTCCATGCCTAATATATTTCTATTTCTAGGTATTCATTACCCTAAATGATTATATATTTGAAATGGATAATAGTCAAGATATATTTAGTTCAGCTAACTCATTTTAAATCTGTACATGCATTAACCATATTTTATACTAATATGTGTTAGCACAACTTTATAATCTGAAGGTATTAAGTCAGCAAAATATGACAAGTTAAAAAAATCTTATAAATTTGTACAACTATTTAAGCCAGAGAAGTCAAATCATTGTAAATTTTTTTGTTATGCATGCATTTGAATACTCTTTCATATTAAATAACTATATTTTAAACCTAATAGCTCTAATAATAGTTTTGATATATGTCTTTCTACTTGAATCACTCAATATTTTACCACTGACTAGAAATTTCTGGTTAGCAGTATAACTGTCAGTCAGCTTCTAACTTCAGAGTTTAAAATTTATTTATTTGATTAATACTGAACTTTTACTACTCTGAAAAGCTCAAGGCAGTGAATGGCTAATTTGAGCCTTGAAATATTTAGCATTACAAGGCAAAAAGAGGCGAGGCAATAAATAGAGCATGGAAAATGGGAGTAGAAGGCAGACAGTGACAACTTCAAGCCCAGGTAACACTCCAGGCAGTGTTCTCTAAGCATGATGGATTAGCGAAAGAAAAGGGATTTCTCCATTCTTCCCTCTTGTTGGCTGCATTAGTCATTTACTAGGAGTCAAATTGCCTCTTCTGTGAGTTTATTTTTTAGATTCCCAAATTATTGTCTACATCTTCCAAGCTTTCTGCCACCCTTTCTCACAAAAAAATATTTATTTTATTTATGCATCTACACAAAACAAGCATATAATTTTAGGGTGCACACATACTCTGAAGCTCATCCAAAAAGTCTCAAATTTGAGAACCGCCGATTTAAAAGCTAAGCTTGTCTACTAGATAGAAGGGGGAGATTATTCCTCCAGGCAAATAAAGTAGATAAACAATATTTTCAAGTTTCCTTAGCTTCAAGTTGCTGTATTTGGGCACTGCCAACAATTTCATATTTATTTCCAAATAACAAGTCTTATAGGAGGATTGTGGGGATAAAGAAGTAGATAAAAGGTGTTGACAAATGAAATCACGCTGGATTTTGAACTATAAAAACATATTTATTTATTTTAGCAGTGGATAAAACTGTTGATGGATTCCAAGGTGCCCTGCTGCGATAAACTTATTTTATTGTCCCACAATGTATTATTTTACCATCTTGTTTCTTCAAGGCCAGTCACAGGCCCTATTTCTGCCTGTTATTGGGAAGTTCTGCTTTTCTAAGCAATCATTTTCCAAGAGTTACCCTTTTAAATATCCTTTCTTCCTGAACATTCAATCAATATATTTTCTTGCTGGGTACCTGTGACACAGACACTGGAGGCCAGGTTCTGAACAAGACCAGCCCATTTGGGGCCCCCATGAAGGCTATCTTCCCCCAAGGAGAAATAGCCATTAAATGACAGATTTAATAATTAGTTATTTAGAATTATGATGAGTGCTATAAAGAAAAAGTACAAGGCCTATATTAGTCAGCTCAGGCTGTCATAACAGAACACCATAGCCTGAGCGGCTTAAACAACATAAATTTATTTTCTCATCATTGTGGAGGGTAGAAGTCCTAGCTCAGGATCTAGCAGGGTCTATTTCTGGGGAGAGATTTTTTCCTGGCTCATTGATGGTCACCTTCTCTGTGACCTCACATGCCCTTTTTTTGTGCATTTGCAAGGAGAAAGAGAAAAAGCAAATTCTCCGATCTCTTACCAATAGGGCACTAATCCTTTGGGATTAGGGCCCCATGCTTATCACCTCATTTAACCTTAATTACTTCCTTAGAGGACCCATCTTCAAATGCAGTCACACTTGAGGTTAAGACTTCAACATAGAAATTTTGGGGGGAACACAAACATTCACTTCATAACAAGATCTAATCAGAGCATTTAACAATGTACCTGAATTAATCTGGATTATTAGGGAAGATCCTATGAACAAGTAATAATTGAGCTCTAACAGATTAATTTATTTTAAAAATGAGAGGGAGAAAATAATATTGACAAAAGAAATAGCATGTAAGAAGGCCCAGGAGCAAGAAGCAGCATGCCATATTGGAGGAACTGAAGCTAGGGCAGTATCATAGGAGGAATGAGTGTGGTAAAGAGTTGTGAAAGGCAGAGCTGGAGACATAGGCAGGAATCAGAATTTGCAGGGTCCTGTAGGCCAAGTTAACAACTGGGTAGACATTGAGCAACCTTTTAAGCATAGGAGTAACATGATTATGCTTTTTATAAAGGAAATCCTCAGACTGCAACACAAAGAACCAATTAAAGAGGATCAAGAATGAAGTAAAGACCAGTTATAGGGCTATGGCACTACTTCAAGTGAGAAATGATAGTAGCTCAGGGTAAAGTTGTGACTCTAGAAATGGAGAGAAGTAGATTGAATTAGACATATTAGCATTTTAGAGGTAGAATTAAAGTAATCTGGTGATTGATTATTAGTTAAGAAAAGAGATGAAGAGGAAGAAGACAAGGATGACTCAGGTTTCTGGTTAAATTTGGACCTACTCACTCTCGTGGAAAAGAATAACCTTTTTGGTGAAGGTTGGATGGACATGGAGTGATAATCATGTGTCCAGTTTGGGACCTGAATCTTAGGTGCCTATATGTTCCATTGGATATATGTGCTGTGGATCACTTTAAGAAGCTCTGGGATAGGTTTTTTAAGTTTGAAATTATCAATCATAAATGATAAATGAAGCTAATAGTCTTAACTGAGATTTCTAAGGGATAGGAAAATTAGAAAAGAAGAGCAAAAGCTTTGGACAGAACCTTGAAAAAAAAAACTCTTAAAATTCAATGAGAAGCTGCTAAGGACAATTAGAAGGAGTCATTGGAGAGGGATGAGGAGATGTCAAGGGCTATGTGTGTTTCAGAGGAGGAGCAGGCAATGGGGATAACTGTTAAGAATGAAGTAAGGTGAGGTCCAAAATTTGGCAAATATGTTTAGCCAAATGGAGTGAATGGAGAGCCACGTCGGTGAAAGAGCAGTGGTTGGAGCATATTGGGATGCAGCAGAAAGCGCGGGACACAGTGGAAGGTGGAGACAAGAGTGGCTCCACGGACCTCCTTCCTGTTGCTCACCCGGATGTACACCTGGCAACTCTTATAGCTTAATACAAAAAATTTAAAATGTATAAGAGCCAAATTTATCCAGTTAGAAATCAAGTCACAATGTTTGCATCCATTTTTTTTCCTGATGCCTTAAAGAGGATGGGGATATTTCAGGTTTTATGTATTATATGAGTATCTTTTTATTACCTAAACAAAAGTACTAAAATTGAAATGCTAGGTACTTTATCAGGGCATAAGAGCACAATTCCCAAAGACTTTTATTTCAACAAGAATGAGACTCAATTTGGCCAAAGAAAAAGAGAGAGTGATATTGAAAATAAATAGGTAAGAGCCTAAAAGAGAAATAAGATATTTGAAAAAATAATGTGCTTTGTGGTACTAAAAGGAGTACCTAGAAGATTGAATCACCATGATAAATATAAATGATATAAATGATTTTATGGGTCCTCAGAGAATAGTTTTTAAAATAAGATTTTGGTGGTAACAGAAAAGGTAATGATTTGAATTTTCTTAGCATATATGTGATAAGGTCTTTAATAGACAGGTGAGAGAGATTTTCTGGGCAATGCATGTCCCAGAGATGTTGATAGAAACATTCAAGAAATAGCACATCTGCCCCTGGGAGAGGAGGTAATTATTACAAAGCAAAATTTTCTGTAAGGCTTTAGTAAGAAGGCATGTTCTAATAGAATGCTAGAAGCTTAGTTTACGAGAACCAGGATGCATGAGAACAGTTTTAAACACTAAGGGCAATCTATGACACTTCATTATTCAATTTCCCCCAAACATATTAGTTTGTGAAGTAATAATTTTGGGCTAGCCACAAGAAGTTGTTCGATTTCCACTAAGAACAAGACAAAAGTAATTAGATATAAGAAAACATCATTCAGAATTCTCTGTTAAATGAATCATTGCACTTGTCCCTCAGTGTCTGTGAACAAATCAAGTACTAGTCAAAAGAATAAAAAGAATTGTTGTGGAATCAATTTTTTTGAGGATTTTAAGGAAAAGGGAAAATATATATTGTATAAGAATAGTGAAATATAGTCCTGCAAATAGATAAGAAGATGCTCATGTGATTTGGGCCCACTCTGATTTTCACTATATTTAGGCATGGGCGAAAATGGGAAGAAGAAAAATAGCTTTATTGAAGAAGAATGAGAAAAATAGTTATACCCTAGTGGAAAATTTTCTGAATAATGTCTCATGTAACCAGACTTTGCACAATTCTAAATGTTTACATGCTCGGTGCCAATGGACAACTTTTACAATGTCTATAAACAACTCTTATTCCAGACTCAAACATCTCCCTGCTGTGGGATGGTTAGTAGGCAAATACAAGCTGTCAAATAGCACCTTGGAGCCAGATTCCACATATAGAGCAGCGTGTATCTGTGTGCAGGCTGATTCGTGTGCACAGCACAACATTTTCCAATAGCTGAACTTCAATTTAGAAAGGAGTATTTGGGAAAGCAAATCTGTTTCACCTAAATAAAATACATTTTTCAAGCTACCCTTCTTCTTCTTCATAAATGTCATAAAGAAAACTCAAGTACTAATTAATTATTTCTGGAAGAAGAAACCTGAAGCAGAGAAACATGCATGTTAAGTATGTGTCCCTTTGGTAGTCAGGGGAAAGACAAGGAGCACAGGTTCAGCAGGGAAGACAATGACAAGTAAAGACCTTGGACTCCATTTCAGTAACTTTTATTTAAGGATATAGTTTTAGGGAGAGTAGGCACAAAACACAAAAAACTAGAGACATAAGTGAAATGCAGAATACTGTTGCCTATGATGTTTACATAGAATGGCAGCAGGGAGCAAAAATAATTGAAACACTCTGTTGTGAGGTTTTGAACTTTGTCGTTGTTTATCAATTGTCTGTATTAGCTCCTTAAGTCAAAAAAGAAATAAAAAACATTGGCACATTTCAATAGTGGGACCTGGTGTGTCTCCTAATTCTGGATGTACAATTCTAAATTCTATATTTATTAACTGTTAAAACATTTTAGAAATCAATCAACCAATTGCATAGTATTTATAATTTTATCACTGTGTTTGCATCACTGAAACAGTATCTGCCAAACCTGGGGATGCCTTCCTACTTTGTTAATGCCTACTCTTAGATTCTTTTGATTGCACTGAGATTAGAATATCAGGATACCACTGCCAGGCACAGGTCAGGGAGCTTCACAAATCCTTTTTTCACTATTCAGTGCATTGTTTATCCAGCCTGCCTTTGTCCTCTCCTTTAAGGTGGGGATTGCCCTCAATAAGAAATGTCTGGAGCCTCAAAGCTGGCCTTGCTTATCCATATGTTGCATAAATAACATAAAGGGTTTATTGCAGCTGTTCAACTGGGCATTTGTGGGCTAGGCCAGAAAACACCAATAAAGGAGAGAAGGACAGGAACCTTTTTTCCCACATGCTAGTCAGAAATTACAGGCTTCTGATGAAATAAAGTAAACCTTGTTTTTCTTTTATTTAGGAAAAAAGGGCCAATCTCTCCCTAATCTACATATTTACCTATAGGTATATACACATGGCTATATAGATATGTAGATATAGATAAAGATATAAAGACAAAGAGAGCAGGATTATTTTAATCACAGATTAGAGAGTAATTCCCATTTCCCCTCAGACTAGCCATGCATCCTGTATTTCAGAAAAAAATGGTAGAGGGACTTTGGTTGCCTTTGGATTTTCATGATCTGTTAACACTCTCCATTTCTATAAGAAGGAAAAATAGTTAAATATCTTGTCCTCAGATTTTCAGGACTCATTTGGGGATTATCCTGAGCAACATTTCTAACCTCACTGTTGGAAGTGGTGCAAACTGTGATCTGCTTTCAAGGCACTTAGAAGCAATTAACAGACAAAACTAACACATGAAATAAAGCAATAAAGAGAATACCTTAGAAAAGATGAATACGTTATGCTAAATATGCCACAGGAGAGAAAATTTAAGAAAGGAGATAGTCACTAGCATCTGCCCCATTCTTTCCTACATCCATCCTGCTAAAATGAAGCCATCTTTTCTCCTTCCTACTAAGAGGATAATCCCACTTTCCTATCAATATTAAAAATGACTCAACTCTTTCCCATTTAGAAAAAATTTGTCTAATTTGATAATGCCTTCCACTCCTTCATAAACAGATTTCTTGGGAAAAATATTTACTCTCAGAGTTTCTACTTTTTTATAAGTGGTTCACTTTTCAAGCCACATGTATGAAGCTGTGGGTTAAGGAATGAATAAGATGTGTGTTGTTAAAGTGTAAAGTATAGAAGTATCTTTTCCCTGATACTTGAACATCTCTTTGGGGTCTGTCCTATGCTGTTGTTCGTCTTCCTGGGTGAACTCACTCTACTCCAAAGCTTCAGTGACCACTGTCAGGCTGATAACTCCAAGATTTGGATGATCGGTATCTTTTCCTCTTTTGAACTTCATATGCACATTTTCAACTATGCACTCTCTCTACATCTTTGAACTTCCCATTCATACATAAAATGAAATATATTCAAAACTAAAATTATATTACTGTTCTCCTTACCACCCCACACCTTATAAATCAACAACTCCCATTCACTTCCTTTTTTTTTCTCTCCAAAGTATGATACTACCCTAGGTCACGATGTTGACATGCCAATACTGTCTACCTTATTTCCACAATTTCCATATTTGATTTTATCAAGTACTGAAATTGAAGCAGTAATAAGAAATCTTCCTAAAAAGAAAAGTCCTGGACCAGATGGCTTCACACCTAAATTTTACGAGACCTACAAAGAAGAACTATTGCCTGTTCTGCAGAAATTATTCCACAACATTGAGAAGGAAGGAATCCTCCCCAACACATCAATAACATGATCTTATATCTAGAAAACCCCAAAGATTCTGCCATGAGACTACTGGAACTGATAAACAAATTCAGCAAAGTCTCAGGTTACAAAATCAATGTACAGAAATCAGTAACCTTCCTATATGCCCACAACAAACAGAACCAAATCAAAGACTCAATATCCTTCACAACAGCAACAAAGAAAATAAGATGCCTAGGAATATATTTAACTAAGGAAGTAAAAGACCTCTACAGGGAGAACTATGAAAGACTGAGGAAGGAAATAGAAGACATAAACAGGTGGAAAACCATACCATGCCCGTGGGCCAGCAGAATCAACATTGTTAAAATGTCTATACTACCCAAAGTGATCTACAGATTCAATGCAATCTCTATTAAAACATCAACATCATTTTTCACAGATCTAGAAAAAATAATTCTATGCTTCGTATGGAATCAGAGAAGGCCCCATGTAGAAAAAGCAATCTTAAGCAAAAAGAACAAATTGAGAGGCATCACTTTACCAGACTTCAAGCTATACTACAAGGTTATAGTAACTAAAACAACATGGATTGGCACAGAGACATAGACCAATGGAACATAACTGAGAATCCAGATATAAAACCATCTTCATATAGCCATCTAATCTTTGATAAAGCTAATGAAAACATACACTGGGAAAAAGAATCCTTATTCAATAAATGGTGCTGGGAAAACTGGATGTCCACAGGTAGAAGACTGAAACAGGGTCCACACTTTTCACCTTTCACAAAAATCAACTTAGATTTAAACCTAAGACATGAAACTATTTAAATTCTAGAAGAAAATGTTGGGAAAACTTTAAAAAAAATCTATTCTTATTCCTTTCAATCATTTTCCACATACTAGATATAGTAATCTTTTTAAAAAAAACTTAAATATTTTTTTATATGTTTGCTTGCTGTTATTCTGTCTTCTTTGGAGAAGTCATCATCCCTAATCATCAGAGAAATGCAAATCAAAACCACAATGAGATACCAC
>VBSM01000361.1:56545927-56597815 GCA_008086735.1 Cheirogaleus medius | reverse complement strand
AAAAAAAAATAAAAAAACAAAAACAAACAAAAAAAAAACTTAAATATGATTATGTTTACCATTTCTAAAATGCTCATTACCCACAAAATAAAATTGATTTCTTTAACAGGGCTTACATGGCCTTTGTGATCTGGCCCCTGATTAATCCTCCAACTTCATTTCTTGATACCTCCCCCTCTCATTCACCAATTCAGTTGAACACATTACCTTCAGCAGTCCAAAGGCACCAGACTTTAGCACAGACCATTCCCTGTTGCCCAGTGGACTCTTTCTCCATCTTCATTTGTCATCAGTCATTTAAAATATACTAATGTTTCTCTGTAGACATCCCTTCCTCTTAGAAGTCTTTTTTTGAATCCACATCACCCACTCTTTTAGACTTTTGATTACCTTTGTCTCAGTTCTCATTAACTATATCCTCTCTTCAGCTCTGTAGAGTCAGGGAGTATGTCTGCCTTAAATAAATCCCTTAGTTCCTAAATAATCAAGTGCAATGGCTGGCATACTGTAGGTCCTCAATTAAGTATGGTCAGTGAATGATGTCCAAACAAAAATATCTTGACTAGAATTTCATTGGTATCAACATTTCAAGAAATAATGTTTATGAAAGATTTCTCTCTGCAACACTTTAAAGACTGGTCAAATTTAACAAATCTACTTAAAACAAAAATATGATGAAACCTTACCAATATTGGCCAAACAGGGGAAAAAAATAAATCAGAGCTGAATGGAAAACAATCATGGTATAATTTTAAAATGAACAGAAATATGTTAGTTTCAACTAAGATATTCCAAACTAGACCAACAAACTCTTAGTAGAGGTGCTAAGGAGCTCAGTCTAAAAAAAATAGAAGCTTTCAGGTTAGCATGTAAATTGTAAGCATGTGGGCGTTTCTAAAAGTGTTTCAAAATCACCCATTCACTTAAGTATTTTAAGCATTCCTCCTGCAATTTAGCTCAAGCTGCAATTTAGAACAATTTGAGAGAAAGATTTACTAAGTAAAAATAATTTTCATCAGCCTCTTTTCCAGATTATTATAAACTTTAAATTTATATTAGCTGTTCTAATTAATGAGATTCCAGTGTCTCTGAAATTGGAAAATAAAGTCCTTGGTCCTGGGTGGTGTATGGTGCTAAAAAGGAAGCATACAATTTTTTAAAAGTATTTTACACAGCTATGGGGGAAAAGAAAACATTCCCAACATGAGCAAATGGTAGCATTTAAAAGCTGCCTAAGACACCTAACTTGTGAGTCATCCTCTTAGTCCAGCAACCTGAATCTGGAGTGAGCTCTAGTCCCAGACTATACCTAGACTAGCTCTAAGAACAGTCAGAAGCCTTTGCTAGGGGTGCCCCTGAGATTCCTAAGTCAGAGTACATGTGCACAGAGAAGAGAAGGAGCAGGGGAAGGTAGGCTTCCTGAGGGTAACATATCAGAACAAAATAAATCAGTGTTCACTCCATTTATTTTGACAATGAAGTGCCTTCATTATATTTGGGGAGTGGGTTCTTATGTGCATAAGGACAAGTTATATTGCACAATGTGTCTTATAAGGTTTTCCTAGAGCGGTTTTTATGTATATCATTTTAATTTTTATATGTGTATATATAAAATACAAACTTCTGTATACACAAATGCATGTCAATAATCTACATCAAAAGATAAAAGTTTGAAAAATATAATACATTTTACTATATTTATTCTCATATTATCATGGTAGTTTTACAGAAAAAAAATGATCCAGACTATTTTTAGGTCTTAAGAATTCAGGAAATGCTATCATTTTCATCCCTGCATGTTTTGTAGAATTATGTATAAACAACACCAAACTGATGCGGAAACATTTTGTGTTTAAAGATCTTTAGAAAAAGAGATCCACAAATCTCTCTCAACATTACATTCCTGAAAAAATACCTCAAAACTTTTGCCTGAGGAAACTATTTTCTATAATAACATGAATTCCTCAGATAGCAGCAAAAGCCCATTTCCTGCTGTTAGGCTCTCAATGGAAAGGAGATGAATAATTTTTCTTCATATCTTTGAGCAATGTGGAAATTATTCCCCAGTCTTCTCTGTTTCACACTAAATAATTCCTCACTCCCTGAGCCCTTCTTCAAGGGTGTTACTTGAAATTATCATTGTTGATCTCTATTGCACCCACTTCAGAGTCTCTTTATGAGTTATAGAAACCTAGACTCAAAAATTTAATAAGAGTAAAACTCAGATTTCACATTTTTCATAGTCTTATTTGTAGATTCCAATCTTCTAGTTATAAAGAATAAAAGAAAGAATGTGAGGAAATAGCAACACTACATCCTGGAACTTACTTTCTGACTAAGCTGCCCATGTTTACTACTGCCCTCGCCTGCACCTGTCACTCTCCCCCACCCTGCTCCCACCACCCTCCATTGCCAGGAAAGTGCAATGTTTTATACACCGGAAACTCTAAGCACTATTAATATTACTGTGGAATACGGCCCTGTGAGGCTTTTTAAATAAACTGAGAGAGCACTAGAGCCCTTCACTGAGTTAAGACAGAATTCTGTTGTGAAGAACAACACTGATTTCTCCAGCAGACAGAGGGGAATGGTTTTAATTGGATTAATAATGTGACCCTTGGGCCCCACAGGGATCTATAATGCTTAGTTACATAAAATTTTACTTAACTAAAAGGATTTGCTAAAGAGATGTGATTTTTAAGTTCCCTAGAATGAAATGGGTTGCCGGAGTAGTGTATCTTAGTAACGTGGTTGGCTATGGGATTTATATTTTATTGTTTGATCAGGAGCTCCTTTAGACTTGTGGAGGATGAGCAAGACATTCACAGTATGAACTTATTAATAGTTGTACTTAAATAACCACCCAAGAGCCTCATTACTTTCTGGATTTAATAACAATGTTATGTAATTAACATAACATATTCATTCTAATATTGAAAACACTCTGGACTCCTTAGGGAAAGGCAGTGCTTTGCATAGGTAGGAGTTCTGGAGGTCCCTGAAGTTAGAATGCCTGAGTTTCAATCTTGTACCCTCAATATATTGCTCTGTATTGTTGGACCAGTTAAGCTCAATAGGTCTTACATTTTTCATATGTAAAATGGAAATATAATACTTTTTCAAAGGTTGCTAGAAAGATTAGATGAGTTAATAATCACTTAATCTTGTACATGGTAAGTGCTCATTAAAATTATGATTATTAATATAAGCATGATTATTGTTTAAATTTGTGACTTTTCCTTTACATATACTAGAGTCTTATGCCCAAACTTGACCATTCCTCTTACTCTCTGGTAATATGGTAATCACTTTAATTACGGTTAAAAACTGAGTTACATGCAGAAAAGTGCTGAAAGTAGTGAGGAACTTGAAATCATGTAATTAGAGAAAATATGACTATCAAATCCAAAAAAACCTCACACATAATTCCCTCTAAAGTATGCTTAAACAGACAAAAATTTCAATTGAAAAAGTAACTTTATGAAATCTTTAGCTTCTACTATGAAAGTAGGTACCAAAACCTCTTCTTAGGAGGAGAATGATGAATGGAGGGAGATAAGAATGAACAAGGACAAATTTCCTCTATTTGGCATCTGTGTTCCCTTCTGAATTCCTAGAGAAAATACCAACTGGTTTCTTTCTTCAGCAGCTTGAGATCCAGACAGAGAAGCCCACACAGGCTCATTATGAATATTCTAGTCACCAAAATGAACATTGGGAACCCTAACAGAAGTAACATAGACCCAGATTACTCCAATGTTGACCATATGGACAGTTTTAGGAGTTAATAAGATGGTTATTTACATGCAAATACTCCTAAGGGTAAAGCTTATCATTCTTCCTGAATTATTTTGGCTGCATTATTTTGACTGACTTTATTCATATAGCTACTTTACTTGCATTTAGCTGAATCTGTATGAATAGCAATTTTAATATGAGGGAGGAAGAGGAGTTAACACTATATGATTTTATTGAGCTCCTTCTGTGATAGATGCATTAGCTAAACAATACAAAGGATAATAGCATGACCACACTTTTGCCATCAAGGAACATGCACATTAATAAAGAAGACAGAGAAATTGAGAACATATAAAAACATAAAATGTACAGAAAAATATAATGTGATATAGTAGATATACACAGTGCATTTGGTGGCCAGTGGAGGGGAGTGATTACATACAAGGCAGGATCAAGAAATGTTTTACCACCCAGTGGGAGGTAAGACACAAGAGAAAAAAAATCATGGTTCAGGCTTTACATGAGAATTCACAAATGACCACCTACAGAGATACTTAACTTGGCTAGCACAATGTTTTTAAATTTTTAAAAATATATGGCAATCTTTTTAAAACTGAGAGTTTTTATATAAAAATTCCCATTTTTAGCTTTTCTTTAAAAATTGGAAAATCTGCGCAGACTGGCTTTCATGACCTACAGCTGGAGTTCTTGGGAAGCCACTGGGAACCGAGCCAGAGCACTGTGCTCTGCAGATTACCTAAGGCCAGAGCCCTGTGCTCACTTCATTCATTCAAGTGACCTGGCTGAATCTTGTACATATTTTAAATTAAGGTTTTTGTTATACATGGTATTATTACTTCAGAATATTTAATATCTCTTTTTGCTCTATGCCTAATTATATAAAATGGGGTCAACATGTATTAAATATGTTTCAGAGAAAACGTGAATATTGCACATGAAACTTACAAAATATGTAAATACATAGTAGGAAACCAAAAAGTTGAATTGCTCCATAGAGTGGATATTATGTAAGGTGATCTTAGAAGGATGGGTAATATTTACAAACCAGGGAAGTGATGAGAGTAAAGAATTACACATATAAGCAAAGAAATGAAGGAAGAATATTTGGGTTAATTTTGAGGAATATAAACTGTCATTCTATACATACATGGGATACATTTGAGGAATAACCGGAATCTAGAGAATGATGTTCATATACCTATGTGGCTGTCTGTCCCCAGCTCCAATAGAGGGTCATAATCAACTGTCACTCTTTGCCAGATGAATTGCTGGGGCCAGAAGATTGAATCCAGATGATGGAAGAAGACTTTGAAGTCTATTGGGGTCTGGGTGAAGAGTGGTCAGGCTTAAGATTTTTTTTTCTGGCCCCCAGGAGAACCTCGACACCAGCAGCGAAGAGCCCATGGGCAAAAATTAGAAACAAAGTTAATCTCTAGAAATTCTCAAGGGGAAGGGCCAAAGAGGCTTTGAAAAATCTAACTGGGATCACCTAGAGGTTGTTGGGGTTCCATAGAAAGCCATGGGGAAAGAGGAACTGCATGCTAAGAACTCTCCACCTCTGAAGCTAAGAAGCACAGAGTGCAGAGGGCCCCTCGTTGGGGGCCTAAATACAGCCAGTCCTCAGAAGGGGAGACCACTAACCCCCTCCATTCTTAGTATTCTAGAAACAAAAAACAAAAACCAAACTGATCTTGAGCTATAAGGTAAGCCAAGAATGGGCAAAGAAAAATAACACCTCAGGAATCCATCAGCTGGAGAAGAAAAAGAAGCAGACAAGATCATGCTGCAACTAGTGAAAAAGAATTGCTAAGGAGGAAGTTGGTGACCTGGACAAAACACTAATGAACATTGACAAAAATTTGACTGTGGCGCATATAAAAATAACCATAAAAATATTTTACAAAAACACTGTACGATAAAAATGATTATAAAATTTAAAAATTTACAAGTGAGTAAAAGAAGATAATTCCTCTTGAAAACCTAAGCAATGGCCTGTAAGACCCATAGAATAAAGATTTCATAACACAGAGAAAAAATGTAAAAAGACAGATATTAAGAGAGAGTTGGAGGGTTGAACTAGGAGACACAACATGCCAATATTAAGAGTTAAAGGAGGAAAAGAACAAAAATGAAGGACAGGAATTGAACAAGAAATTATTAAAAAGCTAATTAGTTGAAAAAATAGTTGTCAATAGCTTGAAACAAAATACTCAGAGAAATCATGTTTAAATTTCTGAACAAACTTTTTTATTATTTTTTCTAATTTGAATAAGATAGAACTCTCTCTATGTATAACTGACTTTAATTATATTCCTCTTATTTGTACTTATTTTCTTTTCTATTATAGCTATGCAGTTCGGAACATATTTTTAACTCTTTAATTATAATTTTATCTTTAGATCATTTTGCTTATGATAATATTTGCTTTGAATATTATATTTAGTTATATGTTGTTGGTACACAGAGGTTTAAAATAGTTAATTTTTCTTCATAACATCACACAGCACTCATTTTTTATCTTCTTTGGTACTTTTCTAATTAAATGAATATCAACTGATATAATACCTGTTCTTTCAAGATTAGCTCTAAAACTATTTGCTGCTTTTGTAAGTGAGAAATCATAAATCAACAATCTAAAAATGTTGTTGCTCACTTAAGTTTTAATTTTGTCAGTTTAATATTGGTAATTAATATTTTCTAGAAAATTATTTTTTATAGATTTTATATTGTTGCCTTACTATTTAAAGGAATGCAAATTAAAATAATAATATCACTTTATACATGCTAGAATGACAAATACCTTAAGTATTAACTCAAATTGTTGCTGGAATTTCAGGTGATAATGATATAGTGCACTGTCATTTTAGAAAGCAGACTATCAATATTTATTCAGTGTAAAAATACAGTAACTCCACATGTAAGCATCTATTCCACAGAAACAAACTTGCATATGTAAGAAAATCCACTCAGATATACACATAGAGAATATTGATTAAAGTCATGTTTCAAGTGACAAAAAAATACTGTTTTGAGAGAATGATTAAATAAATTCAACAACATAATAACTATGGAATATAATACATCTATTAAAATGTATAGCTTTGACCTATACCAGTTTATTTGAAAGGATTGTTGTGATATATTGTTAAGAGAGAAAAAAAGATGCTGAGAAATGTTTTATTAGTACAAGTTCCCCAAGAGGTAGACACCAAGATACATTAAATATGTAAGAAATTTATAAGAAAAAAATCTGTAAAAGTAAGTGAGGTGGTTGCTGGAAAAGTCTGGGAAATTCTTCCATGAAGAAAAGAGGGAACAAGGAAGTTTTTATGAAAGAGACTTTCACTAGGGTGAAGTTTTAAGAATGTTTGCCAAAACTAGTATAGAGTCCTCCAGCCAAAATTGCCTGTCAGAGTTCCACACTTTGTAGAAATGAACTCACCATAGTTGTCTTGCCACTTTCAATCACTGGCTGGTTATACATCATGAGAGGTATGGCCTTCATGGCAACAGGATGATGGATTTCAGAGTTCAGCACCAGGGACCACAGGTCAATTAGGCTCCCTGTCACTAGAGATCTAAGAGGCACATTTCATGGCCATTACAGATTTTAAGATCATTTCTTTCAGCATGGAAATAATAATGCCTAAATACATATTGATACAATCACTGATTACATTTGTTCCTTGAAAGAGGTAGGAGGGGAAGAGAGAAGAAGAGAAGAAAAAGGCAAAAAAAAAAAAAAGCCCTAAAAAAAACATGATTTTATAAAGTGCATAAGAAGCAAAGAAAGTAAATGATCAATTTATATAAAATATAGTATTTATTTAAATAACTTTTGATATCTTAAAATATAGATGAATATATTTAACAATATGTTAAGATGTCAATTGCCCCCAATTGATCTCTAAATTCAAAGCGATCCATATGAAAGCTTTTTTCATGGAAATTCATATGCTAATTATAAAATTCACATGAAAATGCAAAAGACCTATAATATTCAATGTGATTTTGAATAAGAACAGAGTTGGAGTAGTATCTAACTTCAAAATATGTTATAAAAATATATCAATCCAAACAGTGTGGTTTGGTATCAAGATAGACACATAGATAAATGGAACAGAATGAAGAGTTCAGTTAAAGACCTCCATATATAGTTAACTGACTTTCAAAAAAGTTGCAATGTTAATTCAGTGGAAAAAAAGATGTGTACATGTTGTCTTTTCAGCAAGTGGGGCTAGAATAATTGGATATCCATATGCCAAAAAATATATATATATTTGATTCATAGCTTCCACCATGTTGGAAAAAAACCTTCAAAATCATAGATCTAAATATAAAACCTAAAACTGTAAAACTTCTAGAAGAATACACAGGAGAAAATTAGTGTGGCCTTTAGTGAGGCAAATATTATTAAATATAACACAAAAAGAGTGATCTATCAGACAAAACTTAGTAAATTGGACCTCATCAAAATTAAGAACTCCTGTTATTTGAACAAAAATCTTAAGAAAATGAAAATACAACTCAGAAATTATAAGAAAATAGTTGCAACCCACATAACTGGTAAAGAGCTTGCATCCAGAACATATAAAAAATTTAAACTTAAAAATAAGAAAACAACTCAATAAAACAGGACAAAATATTTAAGTAGACATGTCATTGAAGATGTATGGATGAAAAATAAGCAGTTAAAAAGATGCTCAACATCCCTAGTATAGGGGCAGAGAAAGTTTCCCTTCTGCCTCCTCTGAAGTGTAGCTGAAATGACTGACAATAGATAGATTAATAGGAGAAAATGGCTTACGAATTTATTAACATGCAAGTGGACACAGGATTCCTGCAAACATAAAACTCAAAGAAGGATGGCATGGTGGATGGTTGAGGTTAAATACCCTCTTAATGGTATGGAGTGAGGCACATAAGTAATTTTAGAGAAATAGTAAATGATTTTTAGGGGCAATGAATGGGCCCAAAGAACAATGTCCTGGGACAAGTTCCTCAGACCTCCTAAGGAGGTAGCAGGAAGGTAAAGAGCAGAACTTTACTGGGTACAAATGTTATCTTATGCAGATAAAGTATCCTAGGCAATCTCTAGGAGCTGACCTCAGAAGAATAGATGAAAAGTCTGCCTGAGCAAGGTAACTTTTAGTCTCTTCTCTCCTCCTGTGGTTGATCTTTCCCAGTTATTTGATGATTTCTAGAGAGAGCATCTAAAGATAATTGCATTTATTTTAGAAAGAAGTTTCCTTAGGTAAGAAAATTCCAGGGTCCCTCCTGGTGCTTTGTGAAAGAAAGAGGATCAGAGAGACTGGGGCAGGGGTGGGGGTGGTTAGTGACTGTCTTGTGCAAGTGGAATTTTAGATAATTTTTACTATCTTCCTTATATTTTTATGTATAAATCATTGTTTTTACAGAAAGCATACTACTTATATATAATCACAGAATATCAATTTTTATTGTGAAGAGAGAGTTTAGAGTGATGAAATGTTAAACTATCAAACAACTACACTTTATTACACATCTAAATGGGGCAGGCATTAATTACATGTTATGTAATGTAATTTAATCTATCCTTTACAATCACTACATGAAGTGAAATTATTAACCCCACTTTTCTGGTGAACAAGCTAGGCAAATTGCCTAATGTATTATAATAAATTTAGAACATTTCGGACTGAGAATTTAAATGCACATCTGAATGATTCCAAAGGTGTCTGCTCTTTTCATTATTTATTATTTCACTGCTTTGTGAAAGGTGCTGCCTTACAATAACAATTTAATAACAACAAACATTAAGTAACAAATATTTGTCTAATGCTTAAATGTGTTAACTCACCTAATCTTCACAATAACTCTATGATAAGTGCCAAAATTATCCACATTATATAAATAGGAAATCAAGACAGAGAGGTTAAATGTCTTTTCTACAAATCCTCAACTGCTAAATGACATAACAATATTGTAAACAGCAGAGGCATCTACCTTGTTAGCTATGAGAGAGGTTGTGAAGATTTTAGAGCAAGGATGATCATGATTCAAGCTATGCACCAGAAATGTTAATCTTATGTTGCTATCAGACAGAATAGAGGGAAGAATGAAGTTGAAGCTTTATCATCAAGGAAACCTTAGGTCCTTGTCTCTTATCATGCTCAAGACTTGTCAGGAAATCTGCTTTCCTTCCTACTGCTTGAGGTAGATCCAATGGGAGCACTGTTGATATCACTCTAACATAAGAAGCCATTTATTGGGTGGTGCTCTCTACAACCTCAAAAATTCAAGCATATTTTTTATGCAGAAAACAGATGGAAAGGCCTACAGTCCTCTCAGAGGAAGACTTGAGGCCTCATGACTGCTGGTCTCAAGGAGGAGGAGCCTGGTTGAGTCTCAGTCTGCCGCTGGGAGAAGAAGAAAAAGACGCTCCCAGCTCCCCAACTCCCCACCATCACCAGCACTCTGCCTGCTAGCTTGGCTGGGGGTCATTTATTCCTTAATTGCTCCACATAGTGATGTGTGGAAAGAGAACAAATGAGCTGGGTGAGCTTCTTGCCCGGGTCTACTACAGAGAGGCAGGCACATGATACATGTGATCACGTGATGCAGCATATGATACAGCTCATCTCTAAAATCTTCTAAGTATTCTTTTCCCCATTTTGGCAAGGAAGAAACAAACTCCAAAATGGCAATGTCAGTGGTTCATTCAATACGTCTCAAAATCAGGACTGAAGCTAGTTGTTGGATTTATAGTCCAAAAATCATTCCATTATAAAATACACATAAGACAAGGACTAATAAATCCATCTTATGAAATAAGTGTCTAACTATAATTTTTGTTCCCATCTCTTTGAAGATATGTTTTGGTTAAAAAAAAAAAGTGCCTACCGACTTCAACTTTTCTCTAATTGGAATTAAAATCAAATGTAGTTCAGGAATAATTTCCACTTGCCAGAATGTGAAAACAAAAGGGGGTTACATCTTTTCTTTTTTTAAAAAAGCTTTCACCTAATGGGTGCAGTGCGCACTGTCTGGGGGATGGACATGCTTGAAGCTCTGACTTGGGTGGAGCAAAGGCAATATATGTAACCTAAAAATTTGTACCTCTGTAATATGCTGAAATTGAAAAAACAATTTAAAAAGCTTTGAAAATGTATAAAGGAGCAATAAGCATTCTGGGAAGAAGGAACATGCACAAAGTTGTCAGCTCCCTCTGTTTATAAAGGTATAGGGACTCCTTCAGACCACACTGTGATTTGTGCAGCAAATACTTACTGGACAATTCTTACACATCAGGCATTTCTCTAAGCACTGGTTACAGCAGCAAGTAAGACTTACATAGATGTAGTCTCCGCCATCAAGGAATGATGTTATAATGAAGGCTTTACTTATTTAAAAAAGAAATTAAATAAATTATTTCAGAACATGACAAGTCAATGAAAAAAATTATAACAGTATAGAAAGTAACTGAGGTGGCTCCTTTCAAGTGTGTGGTCAATGGTATTCTTTGCAAGAAAGAAGCAAAGCCAGTGGGTAGCTGAACAGCAAGGAAGCCAAGAACTTGGCACACGGTAGGCATTGCCCCTGCTTTGGGGACAGCTGGCTAATGATGTGTTTGGGCCAAACAATTTTGTTCTGATTCACTTGAAGATTGAATGGTCTGTGAGTCCAAGTCCAGGGAATGACAAAGAGAAGTTCCTAAGCATATCAATACCAGGAATCAGTAGATTCAGACACTGATCCAATACCTACTTGCACCCTATCAGCAGTTCAAATCTTGATCTCTTAGACAGTTACCTCTTGAACAATCTGACCTGGTCTTGTGGCTTTAAATACCATCTATACAGTGGTGATTACACATTTTATCTACAACTTAATGTCTCCAATCAGTCTACTTAGTCTTACTTAATCTCAAACTTATTACATTCAAAATTGAGAAGCTAATATTCATCCATTCCTCTAAACTTGTTCTGTGGTTCTTCCCTTTAAGTGGAAATTCCATCTTTTAGGTAATTGAGGCAAATAAAAAACTGGGCCTCATCTTGACTTCCTTCTCTTACAGCCTATATCTAATTCATCAATCAGTGTTTTTCACTCAACTATCAAAATGAAAACTAGGATCTGAGAGCTTCACCTTCTCACTAGCACCACTGCTATTCTTTAGCCAGAACTCCTGCAGATCGCTTCTATACTCCTATCTGGTTTTCATGCTTACCTTCCTGTCCCCAATACAGCCTCCGTTGAGCACTTATCTAAAATCTGTCTCCTCTTAGCTGCTTTATTGTTTTCTATATCATTTATAACAATCTAATATAGTTTATGTTTTACTTACCTATGTTGCTTTTAATCTATCCACCGCATCAAAATTAAAATTCCATGAGAACTGAAATTTTTGTCTCTTTTGTTCACTGTTGCATGCAAATTTCTGTAAGCGGTGTCAGCTATATAACAGTTGCTTAATAAATATTTGTTAAATGAATGAATAATTGAATGAATATATGGTTATAGCTAAGAAAATTTGATTAAAAGGAAAATATAGCCCAATAGGTCTGATAATTTATTAAGTTTCTGTTTGGTATCAGTTATCATGAGGGAAACAATCTTTAATAAAAAATATAACCTGCATTTCTAGTATTTCGTTCCCTTGGACCCAAGGGCTGGTCTCTATACAACTCTCACACCTACCATGCACCTTATTATGTGTTTCCATTAATGGAAAGAATATAGCTAGAATTTTATTTTACACAAAGGTCAGAAAATTCAAAGTGATGGTTGCCATACCAACTACAACTTGGCCCCTCAGCTCATATGAATTTTTGCTATTACTTATATCTGCTCTTAACTTTTATGCCTTAAAATATATAAAGGCAATTTGTCTGCCTTACTATTGCTGTGGGATTTGTCTACAATTTATGCTTCAGGGCTCACCACAGGACTATGACATAACAGAACACACAGAATTCCTCTCTTTCTTTGGCCCTGAGCAATAGAATGCATTTCCTTTCCTACTGAAGTCCACCCATAAAAGAGACCATTCACTTTTTAAAGTTGCTGCTCCACTTTTGACAGGGGAGAAAACTAAAATACTTTTATACTTCACATCTGCCTCAGTTCTCCCCAAAGCCTGAGTTTTATTAAGGTGCCTTCTCCTGACATATGTGATGCTACTTTTTATCCATCTTATGAGACTTCAGGCACAAAGCCTCAACTTTAATCTTGCAATTCATATGGAAATTAGAGCCATACAGATTCGTCTGTCTCAGTGAGATTACTTCTTGTCTAGAGCTGTCTTATAGAAGAAATAATGGAATCAAAGTATCTGGGATGTCACTTATTAGGACCTTCATGGAATGAATTTTTCATGGCAATGACATTTCATAACATTAATTTGTTTCTGCCATCACCATAGAAAACTAAGTTCATAAATATAGCTCTGGGGCCCTTTGTGTATTGCTATTATATCAAATTTGTGTATGTTGTATCTATAAGATTATATCCTAATTAGACTAAACTAAAATTCACCAAGGTCTATGGGAGCCAGACAAGCAAGAGGACATCAAGAAAGACACTGTGCCATTTAGCAAAACACAAACATTGAGCTCAGTAAATTGAGACAGCAGATCTACTCGGATGAGAAATAACATGTAAAGACTTGGTTGTTTTTTGTAAAATTAATTCTAAATTTATTGTTTGAAAAAGTATGTGTTTACATGGTTCTGAAACAACAAAGTATAAAAAGGTGGCCATGACAAGTTTCCTTCCTAATAAGCTTACCATCTGCCCAGCTCTGCCCGGACTCCCCAGCCAAAACCTTGGAATAGGGATCACTGTTCTTTCTTTTCCATATACTCTTCCAGAGTCACTTCATGCTTGCACAAGTAACTACCAAGAGTAAATCTTATCTTTCCCTTTTGAAATCAAAAGTAAACAGCGCAATAAAGCTGCATATAGATTTAAAGAAGCCTAAAATTTTGTTTATATTTTCCTTAGGATAATCGATTGTGCCCCACCAACCCTCTTCCTCCCTTCTTCTCCTATCAAAGAGATTATAATAGACCAAGTTTTTCTTACCTTTCTCAAAGATAATTAGGTATTATTAAGGACACTTTTATTCTGTGGTGTAAAAGCTGTTTCAGTTATTCTTAAAGTAACTAAAAATCCATTTGCTGAAATCTCATTTTTCTAACCACGGAAAAATTAAGACATACATATGGAAAAGTCTATTATGTACTGTAGTGCAGATTAGTTCAAACATTGAATGCAAAAATAACTTTTTAAAATTCAATTCTTATTTTATTGTGGTGTAGTTTATTAATAAGTAATTAATATGATTATCTAAGATTTATAATTTACTATTTATGATGAACAGATTTCATATAAAAGTATAAAATAAAGTTAATTCTACTGGAATTAGGATCATCTTGTATAATCATACATACATATATATAGCAAGATTTGATAAATTTTAATCTCTTACATATTTTAGTTTTTGCTTTCTTTACAAAGCATTCAAATGCTAGGGCAATGATAATATGCTTTCTTTAGTCTGATCATTTTAACGGGAATATGCACTTTGAGATATTCCTCTCTTAGTGATAATAATTTTAAAATATATAAAACATCTTTGTAAAGTAAACTGTTTTAGTGGAGAAATGATTGAATTTGAAGGGAGGAAAAGTTATTTTATATCCAGTTCTGCCATTCCTAATAGAATGTGACTTTGAGCAAGTTACTTGATCTTCTGTCATTTTGAAAGTGTGTGGCCTACTCCAAAATTTAAATTCTTCTCTGGAATTAGATATGAAAGAAAAGTGATAGAGAAAATAATAAAATTATAATAAAGTGACTAAAGCTAAAGAGAGAAAAAAATAAAATGTGACAGGTAAGAAAAAGTAGAGAAAATATAACTTACAAGAATATTTACAATGGGTCTTTCAGATTTAAAGTCTGTATGTTCCCTCTGTTCCTTCTACAAAAATGAAAGAAAAATCTCCAAGTTTCCTTCTCAAAACACTGATGTAGCAGTTGGTTGCTGGTGGAAGAGTAAGGTGAAGGGAAGACAGTTAATGTTTATTGCATCTATTACCTGCCGGGTACACTGCTGGGTTCTTCACACCTGTTAGCTCATTCCTGCAAGGAGACCCAGTGTCAACTATGAAATTACTGCAGTCAGGAAAACTAGGGGTGCCAGTTTTTTTTTTCCCCTCACTTGTTCAGTTATCACTGTGGTTGTTAATTTTGTGTGTCAACTCGACTGGGCCACAGTATGTGCAGATATTTGGTCAAACATTATTCTGTGTGTATCTGTCCGGGTGTTTCTCGATGAGAGCAACATTTAAGTTGGTAGACTGAGTAAAGCAGATTGACCCACCCTAATGTGAATGGATCTCATCCATTCAGTTGAAGGCCTGAGTAGATCAAAAAGGCTGGCTTTCTTTCTAATCAGCAGGCGCTCTTCCTGCCAGACTGCCTTCAAAAACCAGGTCATCAGATTTTTTCTTGTCTTTACATTAAACTGAAACATAGGTTCTTCCTGGGTCTCCAGACTACCAGGCTTCAGACTAGAACTACATCAAAGACTCTCCTGGTTCTCAGTCCTTCTGATTTAGACTAGAACTAAAACCAGCTCTCCCAGTCTCTAGGTTGCAGAGTCACCCTGAAGATCTTGAGCCTTGCCAGCCTTGCTTCCATAATTGCATGAGCCAATTCCTTCTAATAAATCTCTTTCTAGATACACACACATCACATTTTTCTGTCTCTCTGGATATCTCTAACTAATACCATTACCATTATTAGGCTGCCAATAAAAATAACTCGATGTTATAGACTGAATGTTTGTGTCCTCCCCAAAATCCATATGTTGAAGCCCTAACCCCCAAAGTGATGGTATTTGGAGATGGAATTTGGGGGAGATAATTAGGGTTAGATCAAGTCATGAGGGTGGGGCTCACATATTGAGGTTAGCACTCTTCTAAGAAGAGACACAGAGAATATTTCTCTCTCTCTTTCTCCTACATGCTCTCACAAAGTAGAGGTATCAAGATGCCATCAATCTACAACTAAGGGGAGATCCCTCTCTAGGAACTGGAACTGACCATGCTGACATTCTGATCTCAGATTTCTAGCTTCTAGAACTGTGAGAAAAGACATTTCTGTTGTTTAAACAACCCTGTCTATGATGTTTTGTTTTGGCAGCCCAGGCTGACTATTATATTTGGATTTGTATATTACTCTTTAGTTTAAAATATATTCATCATCGTATATTAGAGTACCTTGAAAATCCTGTAAAATAGACAATTTACTCCTCTCTAGGGATGAAGAAACTATGGCACACAATATCTGGCCACGTAGAAACTTACTTAATGTACATGCAGTTTAATACTATATAAATGTTTAAAATGGAGTTCACATAAACATTATTTTAAGAAAATTACCTTAGTATCCTGATTGCACATTCCTTATATCCACATAATCTTAGCGTCAATCAAAATAAGCCAATATTCCATGTATATTTAGCAGAAGCATAATCGTTCCCACCTTCTTTATTGTGTATATCTGATGTTATTAATGATCAGTGACACTCCTATATTCTCTTATCTATTAAACTAATAGTTATACAGAGCAAGTTCTAGACTTTATAAAGCATCTGAGATGTTGATCACATAAGGTATTTTCAGATTATGTATTACATACAGGAAAAATTCATAAACTATAGGAGAATGTAGCAAAGCCCAGGAGTCTCTCCAAATATCTAGTAAAAGTAAAAGAGCAAGATAATGAAATATATCCTCTATTCAAAATATGAGTGATTGTTAATCAAGGGAGAAATGTGAGCTTACAACTTTAAAGATACCATTTCCCAATCCTATAAATCACTTTATTTTTCAATTTAATAGTCTATAGAAGTAGATCATATAATGTCATGGCTTTTAATGGACATAGCTGACTTGTTGATTAAATTGACTTTTTATCAGATTTTTGCAAAATGATAATTTTGTCTAAAGAAAAAATGACCAACTTCAACATAAAAATTGGCAAAGATCAGAACAGCACAAGACAGAAATTAACATTCTCTATAATTTCAAACTAGAAGTAGCTTATTCGTATTTGGGATACAATATTTCCATTTTATTTATATATATTTTTATTACATGTTATACACTCATACACACACACACACACACACGTAGGTTTCATAGGAGCCATCATCTTACTTACCCCTATCCCTTCTTCAACTTGTATTAAAAAAGGAGGAGAGAGAAAAGGAATCATCAAGAGTGCAGCATTCCTATACATGTACAGACATTTTTTTCCTTGTCATCATTCCCTAAACAATACAGTATAACAACTATTTACATAGCATTTACATTGTACTAGGTATTATAATAATCTAGAGATGATTTAAAGTATATGGGAGGATGTATACAGGGTGTATGCAAATACTACACTGTTTTATATGAGAGACTTGAGCATCCAGATTTTTGGTATCCACAGGCATTCCTGGATCCAGTCTCCCACAAATAGCAAGGGACAATGGTATTTTCCTGGAACCTGGTTTCCTCATGTGGCATGAGCATGGCCCCACATCCCATTTTTCTGGCCACCAGAGAAGCACTGATTCTCCTTTTCTCAGTTCTAGTATGAAAATCCTATAAAGGCCTTTGCTTAGCTTGACATAGGTCAAGTGTCTGCATCTGAAAGAAACAAACATGTTCAGAAGGGTGTATTCACATGGTTGGATTGGGTGCAGGAGTAGCTGAGCGAGGGTAAGAGAGCGAAGAGAGAGGAGAGAGGAGAGAGAGAGAGAGAGAGAGGTGACAAGGAGGAGGAGGAGGAAGGAGGAGGTTCTGAGTGGAGTGTGGCATAGATGTCTAATGCATTCTTCATTCTTGCTTGTGGATTCTTTCTCATTGTGAGTAATTTCTCCACAACATTCATCTTTATCTAACCTTGTATGCAGCTAAACATAACAACCTCTGAAATTTCTAATTCATTTACTCATGGTTTGGACCTAATTTTCTTTGTAGAGGCTATCTGAAAGTGATAATATGGCATTAGAAATCATAAGTGATAACCCAAGATCCCACAGTCTAGCAGAAGGAGAAATTAGTCAAATCTAAATATTGATCAGCATTTAGTACTTTTACTTTATGTCTTATTAAAAGTTTTATTAGCATACAATAAACAAAACTACATAGCTTTGACTTTCTTAATAATCAATTATCTTCATTGATGCTGAAAAATATAATCACAATGTAATTATTTTAACACATTTTTCATATTGTCTTCTTAAAAGTTCCAATAAAAGATACTACTTGTTAATTTTGCTGTACCTAGACTTCTAGAAAGTTCTTTAATTTCTGAAATCCGGGGGTTGAAAAGCTAAAGGATACAAAGTAAACATTTGTTGAAATGTCTTCATTAAGGTTAAATTAAAAGAAGAAAGTATTGATTGCATGCAAGGAAACCTAAATGAGCTAAGTCTATGAGACTGTGAAATAGACTCCCTAGGGACAGCCTCTCAATGGAATCTTTCAAAATTACCCAAGCAAAGTTCTTTCAGGAAAAGATTGTGGTTTGGGGATTTTTTATTTTCACCCAACATATTTGGAAAGATAGAGTATATAAATCAAAAATGCATCTTTCAAACCTATAAAGTATTATGGTTCTGAGTTTTTTGTTCTCATTTGACTATGAATATATTTCCTCATCCTTGATGTATTTAATAAAAGTAACTTTGCAACCTTTTGGCTATGCTGCCACCCCTGGTCTAGCTCCTGCCATGCTAAGCATGCATGTGTAGAGCCAGGGCCTAGCTAGAAAGTGCTCCCCAAACAAATGTCGATTGTCTTAAAATTAGGCTGCATTTGGAATTCTAGACAAATTACATCTCCTTTCTACAGCTGCTGTGAAAGTAAACTTCTTTGCTGTCTAATAGATACCTACAGACTTTCTCATCTTTTCAGTAACCACTTATAGAATTACGATCACTGGATTTTCCTGACCATGGTTTCTTACAATTTTGTGAACACCGAGAATCTTTTCTAGATTCTGGATACAGATATCTACTGACCCTTATTTTCTATCTTAAAACTATTCAGACTTTAGGTTTCTATGTATCTCTGCCATTCAGTAATCGACTACATCTTATTTACTATCTGTCCTTGACCACAAAACCTCTGACTCTCTTAATTTCTTGTATCATTTACTTATATTTGCTGTAACATTTCACTTACCTTTGATTCCTGGGTTCATGTTCATGTTTGTTGGTTCTCTCTCACCTACCCTGTGATTGCAACCTTGTTCTACTCTTTGTTTCAGAGTTACATTAATCATATTTTCATGTAGACTGTATTGTGGGCTGACTGAAAACAAATGTATAAGGTGGGTAGATGGAGGCATAACTCTCCTTTGATTGATAATTTATGTCTCTGCATTTGACCGATAATTGGTACCTGGTTCAGATCACATAACATGAAGAAAGTATAAAAGGCCCTGGGGCTAAGAATGCTGCAATGATAGATTTGTTTTGTTGGTGTGAAGAAGTTGTTAACAGAAAGCTGGTGACCACAGAAATAACCAGCAATGATTTCCCTTGGTAGTCTCTGATGAATTTTCTCCAAAGATTGTACACATAGATGAACAAATTATATCATCTGTAAATACTTTAGGCTGTGAGCTACACAATGTTTATTTTAACACAGATATATTTAAGTTGGGCTAAAGGGGAAACCTTAGTAGGGAATCAAAAATGAGATTACTTCCAAATTTGTGCCTGGAAGGTTGCTTTAATATTATCCTTTTAGACATAAAAAAAAAAAAAAGAAACAACTGAGAAGAGTTTCTCTTAAGAAAAACTTAATAAACTCTTAAAAAGAAACTCTTAAGAGAAACTCTTCATATAATTTGGTTACTAGGAAACACACTCACAGTATCTCATATCTGAGCTAAAACCTAAAATATAAGAAACAAATTCAAATAATATGAATACAGTTTCTGTTATGCAACAACATAAAACTACCTTTACTCTGGTATAACATAACACCAAAATTTCAGGTTCTACATAAAACAGAAAATATCTTCCCTGTCCAGAAAACTTCTTTGCCACTGTAAGAAGAGTTCAGTTATTATAAAGGTCTTTGAACTATTTTGATTTAATTTTCGTGTATAATGACAGGCATAGGTTGAGGTTTATTTTTAAGGACCATTTGTTTAAAACAGTGTCCTTTTTGTGTGAATAACTTTTGTGCTTTTATAAAATATCAGTGGAATGCATGTGTGTGAGTCAGTTTCTGTAATCTCTGTGCTGTTCTGTTGATATCTGGTGCCTATCCTTTCACAAACCCACCTGCTCTTCATTAATGTAGCTTCATATACAGTTTTGAAATTGGGTACTGTGAGTCATCTGACTTGATTGCTTTTTTTCCCCCCAAAACTGAATTGACTAATCTAAATGATCTGCCTTTCCACATGAATATTAGCATCAGGTTGCCAAGAATCTATGAAAAATTCCACAGGGGTTTTGGTTGAAATTGCATTGAATCTACAAATCACTGTGGAGTTGAATTGACTTCTAAACAGTACTGAATATTCCAATTCATGAATATAGTCTGTCTAACCATTTATTTGAGATTTCTTTGACTTCTTTCACCACTTTTTTCTATTTTCAGTATATAGATAATACACATATTTTCTTAGGTTTATATCTAGTATTTCAAAGCTTTTGTGCTGTTGTAAATGGGTACTGTTTTAAAACTATTTTTGACATACAAAAAACTGTACATGATTAACATATACAACTTGGTGAGTTTGGAGATAAGTATATGTCTATGAAATCATCACCACAATCAATACTGTAAACCTATGAATCACCTCCAAAAGTTTTCTCATACCCACTTATTTATTATTATTATTTTACATTCTACCTTCTTAGAAAATTTTAAAGTATATGATACATTATTTTTATCTATAGGCACTAGGCTGTATAGTACTATGACTTATTCATCTTGTGTAACTGAAATTTTGTAGCCTTCGACTACTACCTCCCCGAAGTAGTATCAAGTAGTATTTGTCTTTCTGTGTATGACTTATTTTACTTAGCATAATATCCTTCAGCTTCACTCATATTGTCACAGATGGCAGGGTTTCCTTCTTTTTGAAGGCTGAATAATATCCCATTGTACATATATACCACAATTTTAATCCATTCATCTGTCAATGAACATATAAGTTTCTTCTATGTCTTGTCTATTGTGAATAATGCTGCAGTGAATATGAGTGCAGATATTATTTTTGAAATCCTAATTTTAATTCCTTTGGATACCCAGAGGTAAGATTGCTATATCATATGGTACTTTTAGTTTTCTGAGGCATCTTCATACTGTTTTTTAAATAGACTGCACCACTTTACCCACTAACAATGTACAAAGATTCCCCTTCACTCCACATTCTAACCATTTCTTATTTTTTTTAATAGCCAATAGATGTGAGCTGATATCACATGTTTTTGATTTGCATTTCCATGACGATTAGTGATGTTGAGCACTTTTTCATATACCTGTTGGCCATTTGTATGTCTTCTTTTAAAAAATATTTACTTAAATTCCTTGCCTATGTTCTAATCACATTATCTCTTTTCTTGCTATGTAGTTATAGGAGTTCCTTATATACTTTCAATATTAACCCTTCATCAGATATATAGTTTGCAAATGCTCTCTCCCATTCTCTATGTTGCCTTTTCATTTTGTTGATTGTATGCTTTGAAGAAGCTTTTTAGTTTATCATAACTCTATTTGTCTATTTTTGCTTTGGTTACCTATGCTTTTGGTGTCAAAACCAATAAATCATTGTCAGTCCAATGTCTAGAAGCTATTTCCCTATGTTTTCTTCTAGGAATTTTACAGTTTCAGGTCTTACATTTAAGTAAATCTAATCTTCAATTCATTTTTAGTTGATTTGTATGTATGGTGTGAGAGAAGGATCCAGTTTCATTCTTTTGCAGATAGATGTTCAGTTTTTCTGAGACTATTTGTTGATGAGACTATCCTTTACCTATTGTGTAATTTTGGAACCCTCTCTAAAGATCAATTGACCATATATGCATGGGTTTGTTGCTAGGATCTCTGTTCTCTGCATTGATCTATATGTTTGTCATTGTGCCAGAACCATGTAGCCTTGTAATATATTTTAAAATCAGAAGTGTGATGTTTTTTCTTGCTCAAAATTGCTTTGGTTATTCTGGGTATTTTGTGGTTCCACATGAATTTTGGTATTATTTTCCTATTCCTGTTTTTTAAAATGCCACGGGGACTTTGATAGGGATTGCATTGAATCTGTAGATTGCTTTGGCTAATATGGACATTTTTGCCATGTTAATTCTTCCAACCCATGAACATGTTATGTCTTTCTAGTTATTTGTATCTTCTTTAATTCCTTTCATCAGTGTTTTATTGTTTTTATTGTATGTCTTTAATCTCCTTAGTTAAGTTTATTTCTAAGTATTTAACTCTTTTTCATGCTACTATATATGGAATTGCTTTATTAATTTCTTTTTCTGGTCTGGGTGTGGTGATGCATGCCTGTAGTCCCAGCTATTTGGGAGGCTGAGGCATAAGAATCAAATAGATCCTCCTGAGCCCAGGAGTTTGAGGTTGTAGTGAGCTATGATGATGCCACCATACTCTAGTTGGGGCAACAGAGTGAGACTGTCTCAAAAAAATTTTTTTTTTCCTTTTCTGATAATTTGTTGCTAGTGAATATAAATGCAACTGAACTTTGCCTGTTGATTTTGTATCTTTTAATTTTGCTGAATTTATTTTTTAGTTCTAACTTTTTTTGATGGAGTTTTTCTACATTTGATGTAGGGTTTTGATGTAGGGTTTTCTACATTTAAGATCATGATGTCTACAGAGATAATTTTTGTTCTTTCTTTCTGATTGGGATACCTTTTATTTCTTTCTCTTGCCCAATTATGCTGGCTAGGACTTCTAGTACTCTGTTGAATAGAAATGGCCGGATTAGGCATCCTTGCCTTGTTCTAGATCTTAGGGGAGAAGCTTTAAGTTTTTAAACTTTGTATGTGATGTTAGCTGTGGGCTTTTCACATATGGCCTTTATTGTGTTTAGATAAGTTCCTTCATATCTCATTTGTTGAGAATGTTTATAATGAAAGGTTATTCAATTTTTAAAAATGCCATTTCTGCATTTGTTCAGATGATTGTGTAATTTCTATCCTTCTCTGTTAATGTGGTGTATCACATTGAATAATTTGCATATATTGAGCCATCCATGTATTTCAGAAATAAATCACATTTGGTCATGCTATATGATCCTTTTAATGTGCTGTTGAATTTGGTTTGCTAGTATTTTGTTCAGAAATTTTACATCCACGTTCACCACGGTATTGGTCCATAGTTTCCTTTTTTTTGTGGTGTCTATTTCTGGCCTTATTGTTTGGGTGATACCAGCTTCATAAAGAGTTTTGAAATATTCCCAATTTTCTACTTTTTGGAAAAAATTGGAGAGGATTGGTGTTAATTCTTTTTTAAATGACTGGTAGAATTCACCTGTGAAGCCATCTGGTATTGGACTTTATTCGTTGAGAGGTTTCTGATTACCGATTCCATCTCCTTATTTATTAGTGATCTGTTCAGGCTTTTATGTCTTTTTGATTCAATCTTGGTAGGTTGTATGTTTCTAGAAATTTATCTACTGCTTTTATATTGTCCAATTTGTTGGCTTATAATTTTTCATAATAGTCATTTATGATCTTTTTTATTTCTATGGCATCAGTTTTAATGTCTCATCTTCCATTTCGGATTATATATATTTGTGTCTTCTCTCTTTTTTTCTTAGTGAGTCCAGCTAAGGGTTTGTCAATTTTACTTATTTTATTCTGAAGACCCAAATCTTAGTCTTGTCAATTTTTTATATTGTTTTTCTATTCTCTATTTTATTTATTTTTCTTCTCTAATCTTTATTATGTCCTGCTAAATTTGGTGTTAATATTTCTTTCTCTAGTTCCTTAAGATGTGAAATTACCTTGATTATTTGAGGTATTTTTTTTTAAGGTAGGCATTTCTTGCTATGAATTTCTCTCTTCTTTTTCTGTATGCTATAAGTTTAGTTATGTTGTATTTTTGTTTTCATTTGTTGTGTGATATTTTCTAATTTCCTCTGATTTCTTCTTTAACCAAATGGTTGTTCAAGAGTATATCCTTTAATTTCTATTTATTTGTCAATTTTTAAGTTTTCCTCTTGTTATTGATTTCTAGTTTTATTCCTTTGTTGTCAGAAAATATACTTGCAATAATTTTATTACTTTTAAATTTGTTAAAACTTGTTTTGTTACACCTAGCACACCTAGCATGTGATCTATCTTTGAGAACGTTTCCATGTGCACTTGAGAATATATATTTTTCTGCTATTGAGTGGGATGTTCTGTATATATCTGTAAGGTTCATTTGGTTGTTAGTGTTGTTTAAGTCTACTGTTTTATTATTTATTTACTAGCCGGATGACTGCCCATTATTGTAAATGGGGTATTGAAGTATCTTACTATTATTGTTTTGCTGTCTACTACTCCTTTCAGATTTGTCAGTATTTCCTTAGTATATTTGGTTCTCTAATGTTGGGTAAATGTATATTTATAATTGTTATATCTTCCTGTGAAATTTACCTTTTATCATTATGTAATGACTTTTTTTCTGTTATAACAGTGTTTTTGTTTAAGTCCATTTTGTTTGATATAAATATAGCCACTCCTGCTGTCTTTTGTTAATAGTTGGCATGGAATATCTTCTTTATCCCTTCACTTTCAGCCAAGTGTGCCCTTAAATCTAGTTTGGTCTCTTGTAGACAGAATGTAGTTGAATCTGTTTTTAAAATCCATTCTGCCACTCTATGTCTTTTGAATTGAGAGTTTAATCCACTTACTTTAAAAATAATTATTGAGCATTCTTTTCTCTCTGCATCCACAGATGAACACACCTTGCACAAATGAAAGTAAAACTCAATGGAAATCAACCATGGGGGACAGGGAAGAGGGTAGGGGCAAAAATCTACATAATGGGTACAATGAATAATATTTGGGTGATAGGCATGCCTTTAGCCAGAACTCAAGCATTACAAAAGTGATCCATGTAACCTAAAACTTTTGTACCCCCCTTAATATTTTGAAATAAAAACAATTATTGATAGGTAAGGATTTCCTATTATATTTTGTTGTTTTCTGACTGTTTTTTAGTTCTTTTTTCCTCTCTTTCTCTGTTGCTGTCTGGTTTATGATTTGATGATTTTTTTGCAGTGATACACTTTGATTCTTTTCACTGTAATTTTTTTTTATCTACTATCAGGTTTTTCTTTGTGGTTGCCTCTAGGCATTCATAAAACTTCTTATTGTTATAATAGTCTATTTTAAGCCGTTAACAACTTCAATCATACACAAAACTCTGTATTGTTACTTCTATTATTTTGAATTCCTTGTCAGGCAGTTCATAGATTTCTAATTTTTTAGAGTCCATTACTAGAACTTTATTTTGCTCCTTGGGTAGTGTCATGTTTCCCTGATTCCTCGTGATCCTTTTACCTTTGTGTCAGTATGTGCACATTTGAAAAATAGTAACCTCTTCTATTCTTTACTGACGGGCTTCAGAGGCAAAAGGATTTCACCAGTCAGCCCTGCCAGAAATTCTGGGTAGGCCGAGTGGCAGGGTCCATGAATGGGAATGCCTGGCATTGGTATCTATGGGGGTGGCTCTGGAACCTGTGTCCATGGAGGTGGGCCTGGAGCTTGGGTCAGAGGAGGTGAGCCTGGCACTTGTATCTACTGGAGTAGGCCTGACATCAGGATTCAAAGGGGTGGGCCTGAGATCCACTGTAAAATCAGAAGCTCACTTCACTCTCTTTCCCCCATTGGAAAAATTCTGAGATGAGGGGATCTTTCTTGATACTATATTGCATGGGTATCTTAGTTTGTATTCTGTTGCTCAGAGAAGAATACCTTAAACTGGGTAATTTATTTAAAAAGAATATTTATTTTTTATAGTTATAAAAGCTAAGAAATCCAAAGTCAATGGGGCTACATCTGATGAGAGACTTCTTGCTGGTCAGGACTCCTTGCAGAGTGCTGAGGTGGTGCAGGGCATCACATGGCTAGAGGGATGAGTGTGTAATCTCAAGTGTCTCTTCCTCTTATAAAGCCACCAGTCCCATTCTCATAATAACCCATGACTCCATGAATGGATTAATCTATTTGTGAGGGTAGAGCACTTATGACCCATTCATCTTTTAAAGGCCCCACCTCTTAATACTTCCACATTGGGAATTAAATTTCAACATGAATTTTGGAGGGGACAAATATTCAAATCATAGCAAACCACTAGGCTCTGGGGAGGAGTGATATGGGTAAACTGAAACAGTTCTTTCTACTGTCTTCTGTATGTTTTTTTCATTTCTGTGCTTCACCTGGGTTTTATAATTTTTCACATAGATTCTGGAGCTCTCTTGAAGGTATTGTGATCCAAGGATGGTTGTCAAATTGGTGATTGTCTTTAGGAGAACAAGGCTGGAACTGCTTATACTACAATATTGCTGATGTCACTCTCCTAAATGGTACTATTTTAAAACTGATTTTTTTATATTAACACTTTGTTTTAAGATCTTATAAATTTGTTATTTCAAGAAGCTTTTTTGGGGGGATTCTTTGAGACTTGCTCTATAATCAATTATGACTTCTACAAACAAAGATTGCTTTATTTCTTGCTTTACAATCTCTATACATTTAGTTTTTGAGAATCTTGCCTTATCACTTGAGGTAAGATATCCAGTACAATGTTGAATGAGCTTGGTGATAATAGAGATATTTGCATTGTTTCTGATCTTAGGATAAAATGGTCAGTCTTCCACTGTTTAGTATGATGTTAACTGTAGGCTTTTTGGTAAATGTCCTATATTAGGTTTGGGAAGTTCTCTTCTATTCCTAGTTTACTGAAGGCTTTTTATAATGAATTGATGTTGCATTTTTTTTCACATGCTTTTTCTGCACCTATTTAGATAATAAGTGATAATACATTAAAGAATAAAATAAAGTCACTGTGGTTGAAAACTAAAGTACAGACTTAGAAAATAAACTTTAATTATTAGAAGTTCAGTTCCACCTTGGAGGGCATAATGATTGCTGTCCTTTATTTTCTCTCTTTCTCAGAACTTCTGAATATGTGCTCTTCAAAACAAAGGCAGTGAAATGAGACATTTCAAAATCTCTATGTTTTTTACCAACTAATACAGAAATTAATTACTTGCAATGATTAGTCACTCAGCATGTATTTTTTGAACAGATGCGGTGTTCTAGGCAATGGAATTTTATGGAAAAGCCTACAGTGTACATGACACAACCTCTTCCCTTTAGAAGCTAATGCTGTAGTTTGAGAGACTGACAAAAAAATGGCTCAGTTTCAGTAGAATATGTTAAATACCAAGATAAGAGATAACAAAAGAGCTATGAGAGAAATCAAAGAGGACTAATTAAGGCTTAGGGGCTCAAAGATAACTTCCTGGAGAGAGTGGGAGATATAAACAGAACATTACTATTTGCTTATGCTATTTGTATAAACTCTGTTATTTGCATCTTCATAAAGGTCGTTGAGCTTCATAATGGGATTTTGATGAGTTAATGTAAGTTTAAGTTTTAGGAAAAGAATGGAGGATTTTAAAAATATTAGTTATAAACGTTTTATTTTCCTTGAATTTGTCTATAAAGTAACTGAATCTTATAGATTTTCATTACTTTCACGTTTTTAATTTTTAAATAAGTTGTTTTTTTTTTTCTTTTTGAGACAGGGTCTTGCTCTGTCACCAAGGCTGGAGTGCAGTAGCATGATCATAGCCCCCTATAACCTCAAATACCTGGGCTCAGATGATCCTCCTGCCTCAACCTCCCAAATAAGACTACAAGCATGCAACACCAAGCCTACCTATTTGTTTTAAAGAGACAGGGTTACACTATAATGATCAGACTGGTCTCAAACTCCTAGGCACAGGAATTACAGTTGTGAGCCACCATGTCTAGATAGATTTTTCTTATTATAAAAGCAATATACATTCACTATATATAATTTTGAAAACTCAAAAATTGTAGAAAATAAAATTTTTAATTTTATTCTCTAAATGTAACTAATATGAATATTTACTATATCTTTCTTGTCCAATGATATATAAAGTTAGTGATACAGTAATTTTAACTTGCTTTATCCATTATGTACATAATATATATTTCTTATATCATTTAATATGCTATACATAAAATGAAATTTTGATGATTATAGAATATCCAGTATATGGATATCTCATAATTTATTTTGCCAACCTTCAATTATTGGGCACTAAAGGTGTTTCCCTTTTTATATTTATAACATCATGGTGATTAGTATTGGGAAATTAAATCTGCACATGTATTTTTCTTCCTCAGGATAATTCTTAGAAATGTAGTCAAAAAATACAAATATTTTATCAATCTTGCTTAATTGTCAAATTTCTCCCCAGAAAAAAACTATATTGATGTTTTATTCTCCCAGAAGCTATGCCAGTAATTTTAACATTTTCTCATTTTGGCACATCTTTATTGATACCAGTTATTATAAATTTTAAATATTGCCAGGTTTTTTTTTGTTTTGGTAAAAAGCAGATTTTATTGTTTAAATTTGTATTGTTCTGATTATCACAGTTTTCTTGAATTTGGCCAGCAAAACTAAAATGTATAATAATAAAGTAATTCTACTGAGTTTAATCTGTTACTTGTGGGAATTTGTCCCATAATATTATAGTCATACTACTATTTTCATTTACCATTGTGTAACTATTAAAACCTTAATTATTTATATAATGCTTTTATGTTAACATCCTGGATATGGAATTATAACAATGAAATATTTATTATTAAAAACAATCTTAATTAAACTCTTCAACTACTAGAAACATGAAAGGGATTGTATTTCAGGGAAGATAGTTTTCCTAAGCTACAAAAATATATTTTGAATGGAAATATCTTGAAAAATGGAAATATCTTTGAACCTAAAACTCTATAAATAAATAATACATTTTTAAATATTGGTATATACCAGTAGTAATATAACATTAAAACATATTAAATAGAGAACTACCAATTTAGTTCTGATATAACATAATTACTGTATAAAACATGCATTATGCCAGCCTTCCTACATTGAGCATTACAAAAAAGCTTCACTGCTTTGGGCAGTGGCTTGATTTATTGTTAATAATATATTCTGACACAACCCAAAATGTGGATCATTAGGCATAATTTTATAGAAAGCGTCTACATAGACTGAAATGATATTGGAAAGAAAAACAGAGCCATGATTCTGCCCAACCGTGGTACTGCACCGTTATGGAGCAATTTCTCCTTGGATTGCACACCTGCTTTCTGGCCCATTAAGTCCTGCTGTCTTTACAAGGAATTGAGGTTGTAATGTCTTTCCCCAATGCATTTTTTTATGGGACCATGCATAACAAGTACACATAAAGTACGTATGAATGAACATGCTGCCAACCTCATTTTTAATATGTTCAATCTGACTAGGACAGGAAAATATTTACCTTAGACAATAAATCTCTTAATTGCTTAAAGCTCTGTAGCAGTTATTTCCTGACAAGTATTGCAAGAATTCCCTGTAGCTGTGTGGAATTATTATTCTGCTCACTTATACATTCCTAGACACATGATCTGATATCATTTTTCATAAAGAAGTGGTATTTAGGAATAATAATGTGCACATCAGATCTGATTTTATTTTTATGCACATCAAAATTCCACTGTGCCAAGCCCCTGCAGTCACCTATCATTAAAGTAATTCCAGTTAGCTATATCTCCCCTTTCACTGATGTGCACAGACCACTTCTTAATGATGTTTTCATGGTTTGCAGGACATATCAAGAGTTAGCTAAGAAATTACTTCAACAGTAGACTTCTATTGGGAATGTCAATGAGCTAAGGGTATTTTGACTACATTTTCTGCATTCCTGAGTTTTATTTTATTTGCAGGATTTAAAAAGTTTGAAGTAAAAGAAGCAGTGATCTGTACCTGATGGAACAATAGTCTTTCATCAGAGATGTAGGTGAGATGAAAAGGGGAGGCAGAAGCTGTGATGAAATTATAAAATTGGGTTCTTGAGCTCTGAAATTTAATTTGGAACCCAAATTGCAATTTTCCTGATCTTTAAATGTTTTGATACAAAATTTTAAAAGGTACTGTTATCACATTTCTTTTACTAAGAATACATATATGAAAATTTTTTATACTATCTTGACTCATTAAGTCAACTAAAATTAAAAGTCAAATAAAATTGTCTTGGCTGGCTAATTAAGGTCAAAATGGTCAACTCATTTTTTCCTATGAAAATATAATAATTATAGTTACATTTAAAATTTTTAAATGACAATATTTCTTAAAATAGCATATGAAAAGCTATTTAATTTTATCTCAATATGTAAAAAAATACTGAGAAGGGATAATGTATACCTCAAAAGCCCATTCTTTAATTCCTAGGAGAAAATGATATTTCATGAAAGGGAATAATTGGCAATTGCAATTTCTGACTTAACTTTAAAGAGAACAATCTTTTAAATATTATTATTTTGAATTTTTGTTTAATGATAGTAATTTCAAAGAAATAACCAGAAACATCTTGGGTAATATAGATGTCATAATGACCAGAAAATAATCTGAATGTCACTTTTTTTATCTTGTTATGTATTTTATTCAGTTTGTTCCTTTTCTTGTGTTTTCTAACAATATATTCTGTCCAGATTTTGTGAATTTGAGATTGTTATTTCAAGGCAGCAGGAGAAAAGAAAGCAAGCTCTTTTCAAGGACAGAGTCAAGGTACCTAAGGGAAAATCAACCAGACAAAGAACAACCATCTGCTCTGTTTCCCACGAAAATGTAAAAACATGTTATCTCACAGGAAAGGAAACATAAAAAAAGTTCTTAAAACTAAATAGGTCCAACTTCAATAAATAGTTGTATTATTTAGTTTACATTTTCCCATGGTTATTTCAATATAGTAGTTGACTTAATTAAATATGCTAAGTCCTTCACATCTCTTCATTAGAGTTGGCATGTGTAAAGTCATTTAGGGGGAAGTTTTGAATGAGAAGAAAAGGAATTATCTGCAAGGTTCAACCAAAGTGAAATGAGTAGCAAGGACAACCTTTGTCTAAAGCTTTTATCACATAATCCTAGTGAGTTTTTAAATTACATAATATTTTGGTCAGCACACTGACTCTCAGAAAGGATTTCCAAAAAATGCTTTGTGCTTGAACTTGGCAGAGTATCTGAATGTATATACTATCAGGATTATGCCCTGTGTTGCAGAATCAAATTTTATGAAATTTACTTGATTATTTGTTGTTTATAAATTATATCAAACTATTTGGAAAGTGAAAATTCTAACAAGTTAGTTAATTTCCTGATCCATTTGACACTAAAACAGTTTCTTTAACTGAACCTTTCAAATATATTGTGTTTTTGCATACCAATGATTCTCAATCCTAATTTTATAAAATTCACAGATATCTATCTAAAATTCCCAAAGAATTGATTTTAATGTAATGTATTTAAAATATAGCTTATACGAGTTTTGCAGGAAATAAGAGACTGAAATTATTCAAACATTTTGGTGGTGGGGGCAGAGATTGCTAATGGTTATTGAGGAATAAATTGCTGCTGAAAAGATTGCATATTTATTTAATTTAATCTTTTGACAATCCTGTGGAATAGTATTGTTATCCTATGTATTTTCTTAGACAAAGTGCTTAAGATTCAGGGAAGTTATAATTTATCCAACATTCCACACCTCTGATCTGAATCCAAAGCACGTTGACTCCCACACCTGTGTTGCTAGTGAAGAATAAGGGGAATGGGAAAATCCATAGTGTGAATATACAAAACTATTAATAGCACTTAGACTGGGTTATAGAAAAAATTTGATCACTTCAGTAATAATTTTGCTATCTGGTTATTTTTCACTTTATGTCAAATGTATTAACTGAATGCACAAAGCAAGTAGCTTCTAATCACTAAGCTGATATTCACTGACATATTCATCTCACTAAGAAGGGCATTTGAGTTTTCTGGTCCAGGAAGCAGTGTAGTGATGAAAGGCTTTAGCTCAAGAGTCAGCAAGCTCATACTCCAAACTTGGCTCCAGAGCTTACCAGTTATGTTAAGATGTCTTGCTTTTAACTTCTCTCAGTGACAATTCCTTCATCTATGTGTGAGAATAATAATCAGATATATAAAGTAGATGTGAAAAATGGAAGTAGATAGATAATATTTCTGGTTAAGAATAAACTCAATTTTGTATCTCTTAACAGAGCTGCAAAAATTTAAACTCACATGGATGAGATCTCTGTGTAGTTTCATCTCCTTTTTATTGTATATAATAATTTATGATGCCATGAGAAAGGAACAAAACAAAATAACATTGGGCAAAACAATGAAGATGTTTTCTAATGTGATATCCATTGTTTATGGTTGTATACTGTACCATAGGAAAAAAAAGAGTCACTGTTAATAAGGAAGATATTATTAGAAACCTCCAGGAAATCTCTGATTTTTCATTTGATCAGAGTAGCCCAGCTTCTTGACTGTTCTTCATAGTATGGACATCAGTAATAGAACTGAAATTGGCCTGTGGCAAATGTGGTGAACATTAATTGTCAGAACAATTCCACATGGCCCGGAAATAGTAAGGCATGAGAAAACCAGTTCCCAAAATCATGAATTTGTGATATACAAGGTCAACCACAACTTTAACCAATTCTGTCCCAGTTGCTGTAATAAAAATATGTTATATGTTTGCATATTATGTGGACCCTATACTTAATATTTCTCAAAATGCATGATTACTTCACTTCCATCTTATAATATTAAATTTCAAAATAGATTTAATCAAATGTGACATTCAAAATAAATGAAAATAATCAAAGAAGAACTAACTAAATAAATGTTCCTGGATAGGAAGACTCGATATTGTAAAGATGTCAGTTCTTTCCAACTTAATCTATATATTCAATGAAATCCCAATAAAAATCCCCATAAGATTTTGTGTGAATATTGATATACTGGTTTTTAAAGTTTATAGGAGAGGCTAAAAGACCCAGAATAGCCAACACAATGTAGAAGGAGAAGAACAAAGTCATAGGACTGATACTACCAGACTTCAAGACTTACTATAAAGCTATGGTAATTAATATGATATAGAATTGGTAAGAAAAAAAAAAGGGCTAATTCATCAATGGAACAGAATAGAGAACCCAGAAATAGGTCCATATAGTCAACATATCTTCAACAAAGGAGCAAAGGAAATCTAATGGAGAAAAGAATCTTTTAAACAAATAATGTTGGACAACTGGACATCACATGCAAAACAATAAATCTAGACATAGACCATCCAGTCATCATAAAAATTAACTCATAACGGATCATAAACCTTAAAGTAAAATGAAAAACTATACAAGTCCTAGAAAATTATGTAGGAGAAAATCTAGATAATTTGGGTCACAACAATAACTTTTTAGGAACAACACCAAAGGCATGATTCATGAAAAAAATAATTGATTAACTGGACTTCATTAAAATTAAAAACTTCTGCTTTGTGAAAGATACTAGCAAGAGAATGAGAAGAATAGCCACAGACTGGGAGAATATATTTGCAAAAGACACATCTGGTAAAGGACTTTTCTCCAAAATATACAAAAAACTCTTAAAGCTCAAATATAAGAAAACCTAATTAAACCCAGTTAAAAAATGGGCAAAAGATTTGAATAGACATCTTCCCTGTAAAGAAACAGATGGTAAATGAGCATACGAAAAGATGCTCCACATCATATGTTATTAGAGAAATGCAAATTAAAATAACAATGATATTCACTACATCAGTGAAATTCACTACATCTATTAGAATGACCAAAGTCCAACAATATAAAATATTGGAGGGGGTGTAAAGCAACAGGAATTATCATTCACTGCTGGTGTGAATGCAAAATAGTATAATCACTTTGGAAAACAATTGACAATTTCTTATAAAACTAAACATACTCATACTATATGATCCAGCAGTCACACTCCTTGGTATAATATCCTGGATAGAGCTGGAGCCCATTTTACTAAGTAAAGTATCACAAGAATGAGAAAACAAGCACCACATGTATTTAGCATCAAATTGGTATTAACTGACTTTACTGACCAACACTTAAGTGCACATATAGTAGTAACATTCATTGGGTATCTGGCAGGTGGGAAGGGGGAGGAGGAAATGGCTATCTATAGTCACACCTAATGGGTGCGGTACACACAGTCTAGGGGATGGATATGCTTGAAGCTCTGATTCGGGCAGGGCAAAGGCAATATATGTTACCTAAACATTTGTACCCCCATAATATGATGAAATAAAAAAAATATTTACCCAAATGAACGGAAAACATGTCTACACCAAAATCTGCACATGGATGTTTATAGCAGCTTTATTCATAATTGTCAAACCTTAGAAGAAATGAAGACATTCTTGAATAGGTAAATGGATAAATAAAGTGTAATACATTCAGACAGTAGAATATTTTCAGTGCTAAAGAGAAATGAGCTCTCAAGCCATGAAAAGATGCGGTGGAATCCTAAAGCATATCACTAAGTTAAAGAAGCCAGTATGAAAGGCTACATACTATATGATTTCAACTATATGACATTCTGGAAAAGGAAATCTATGGAAACAGTAAAAATACCAGTGATTGCCAGAGGTCAGAGGAGAAGGAGCAATGAATAGGTGAAGCACAGATGATTTTAGGGCAGTAGAAGTATTCTGTATGATACTATAAAAGTAGATATATGTCATCATACATTTGTCACAACTTGTTGAAAGTACAACACAAGGAGTGAACCCTAATGAAAGCTGTGTACTTTGATGATAAGGATGTGTCAATGAAGGTTCATCGATTGTAGCAAATGTACCTACTCTGGGGCTGGATGTCAACAGTGAAGGAAGCTATGAGTATGTGGGGGCAGGGGATATATGGGAACTCTCTGCACTTTCTGCTCAATCTTTCTGCTAACCTAAAACTGCTCTGAAAAATAAAGTTCATTCAAAAGGAAAAAATTAAGAATAACCAGAGAAATATTAATGTCTTAATGTAGAAATCCTACCTCTGTGTATTAGGTGTATTTATATCAAATTATTTGTATTTATATTTTATGTGGTTAGAAATTTTAATAAAAATAAATGGCCAATGAATATGCAAAAACATTCAAATTTACTAGTCATCTTGGAAATAAAGTTAATTTACAATGAAATATATCTAAAGACTAAAATGAAAAATAAATAGTAATAAATTTTTGCAAGGATGTGAAACAAAATTGTCAGAGATTGTTGTACCATTCAACCACTTTGGAAAACCATTTGGCAGGTCTACTAAAGCTAAAGATATACATGCCCTTTGACCCCCCCCAAAACATGAACCATCATGGCCATAACAGCATTATCTTCATAGTCAAAATATGGAAACAACCTAAGTGTCCATCAACAGTAGAAAAACTAAATAAATGGTGATGTATTCACACAATAAAATACTACACAGCAATGAAAATAAATAAATTTCAACTGCATGCAAGAATATGAATGAATCTCACATATATAACTCTAAGCAAAAGAAGCTATACACAAAAAGTGTTCACACTTTACTATTCCATTTTTATGTGCAAAAACCAACCAACCCCTTGGGGGCAGTGAGTGGGAGGAGGCTGAGAGGAGCTTGAGCTGCTATCAATGTTCTGTTTCTTGATCTAGGTAGTGTTACTTAATTGTGTATGGGGTATAAAAATTTATTGAGGTGAATGTTAATGACACACCTACTTTTTCACATGTATATTATATTCCAATAGAGAAAAAATTAAATGCAGATAAATGTAAGGGTTTTTGTTAAAGCATATGTAAAGATGTAATTATTTAAATATTTTAGTGAAACATATATGTAAGTAACCAAAGGATTTTAACCTCATGTCACCTCCTGTGTCTCTTCTTTTCATTCACAATTGTTCAACAACCTCATAACTATGGAATATTTAGGTTATTGTGCATTAGCTGAAGATAACAAAGACTGCGCACAGAAGCTGACATGAAGTTCATTTCCAAGTGGAAATGATAGTACTTTTGAAATGATCATTCTTGCTTTTCTATAGTTGCAGTATTAAATATTATGAAATAATGCTTCCTACATGGAACATTACATTTAGATTAAGATGTAATTTCAAAGTTGTTCATTTATCTAAAAATTATAAAATGCTAATGATGGTCATAATGTGGAGATTTTATTTTTGCTACAATACCAAAGGACATAGGCAGAAGATCCTTCTCTGAATATTATTTTTCCTACCAGATGTTTTAACATATATAAGAATGGATTTATAATAAAGAATTTTTAAGAGGAACTAACAAATGAAAATCTAGCTCTTGAGAAAATTTGACTTCTCAACTGAAGTACCATATAGAAGTGAGTGTTAATGAATAAAGTGGTTTTCCTCTGTGCTATGATTAACATTTTTAACAGTTTTACTATTGGGGCTATATAAATATTCTCAGTTATTGTTTGATTATTCAATGTTATTAATTTCATATATAATATATATGCTTCCCTCAAACTTTATTAGGTATCTTAAGTTGGTCCCCCAGAAACAGACACTAAGAGGAAGATTTATGAAAATATGATTTATTAGGAAACGTTTTCAAGAAAACCAGTAGGAGAGTGGGGAAGTGGGAGTGGAAAGAAATGGAGCAAAACAAATCTGAGATATTAAGCAAAGTCCCACAGTCGATAGCTTTGTCAGTCTGGTAGGGAGCTCTACAGACCTTATGGGAAATACGTCAGGGTAGACTGGATTGAAAATAGAGAGCTGGAGTATTTAAACCCCTAGGTCCAAATTCCTTGGCTAAGGTCTGGCCCCCAAAAGACACACATTTGTAAGCATTTCTGGCTCCCTGTGTACAACAGGCAAAGCAGTGGCAGCCTGAGGACAGTTCTCAAAGAGTCACAGATGCTGGCTTGAGAGTAAAAGCCCAACAAGAGCAGGCATGCATGGTGGAGGGATCTGGGTGGATTCAGATAGAGCACTAATGGTGTCTACCACAGTGGGTTTACTTTCTTTTAAAACCAAAGACAAACTAGCATCATTGTTCACTTAATAAAATGGCCCTTTACAAAATTATTTTTTCCCTGAAATAATGAGGATGTTGCCCATTTGTATGTCTTCTTTTGAGAAATGTCTACTCAGGTTCTTTGCCCATTTTTTAATTAGTTTATTTGTTTTTTCAATATTGAGTTGAGTTCCTTATGTATTTTGAATATTAACCCATTATCAGATGTATAATTTGCAAATATTTTCTCCCAATTTGTAGGCTATTTGCTCTATAGATTGTTTTGTTTTTGGTTTTGGTTTTTGCTGTGTAGAAGCTTTTTAGGAATATATTCAAGAGCTCGACTGTACAACATGGTGACTATAGTTAATAATATACTGTATTTTTTAAAAATGTGAAAAGAATGAATATAAAGCGTTCTCACCATAAAATGATTATTATGTGAGGTAATGCATATGCTAATTAGCTAGATTTAGTCATTCTACAATGTGTATATATATCAAAACATCACATTGCACATGGTAAATATATACAATCTTATCTTGCAATGTAAAAAAATGAGGATGAATTCATATTCATTCAATGGGTGTTTTAGGCATGTCTTAGGCATCAAACATCATGGTAGGTAAAAGGGATAAAAACAGTTAATAGAACATTGTCCCTTTTCCCCCTCATATTAAAATCCATTAAGTGAGAGAAGAACAAATAAATTGTAAACATGTGGGAGAAGCACATTACAAGATGCCATGGAAGAAACAGGAAGTACTTATTTATATCCAGTGGTCAGGCTTCACAGAAGCAGCAAATTTTGTTTGTATTCACCTGGTATTGGGGATTTGCATGTGAATACAGGAGAAAGACAATTCATTGAGGACCATGGTAAGAGAGTAATAGATGTGAAGGTATACTTTAGATTGGTAGGGAAAGAAATGAGGCTAGAAGATAGCTGATAGACTAGAATAAGAAGCAAGTTTATTACTGAACATTTCTATGAGAAATTTTAAGAGACTACCATGAGAACAAAGGCATGAGTGAATAGGAAGAATATCAAAGCATTCACAGGGATGTTAGAATTAAAAGGCAGCAAAGTTGAAAACAATAATTGAAATATCAGACAATGGGCTGCAAATTGAGGTTGGATATAAAGGTAATCAAAATGTAATCAAGGATCTAGACATTTCAACTTTTGAATTATTTGAGTCAGAATTAAAATGAACTATTTGCCATAGTCCTAGATGAGAATTTACCTAGAGGTTCATAAAGAAAGACAAAGAAATATAAAAAGTGGTATATCCAGAAAGCATACACCTCACAGAAATAAGAGGTGATTTTTATAATGAGTATAGGAGAGATAAACTGTATATACCAGGGGTGTAATTGCCAAAGTCAATTTAAAGGAGGTGGGAGCTTTGGTCTCCATTCTATCTGTTATTATCACATTCAAAATATGTTAGTTAACAAAATGTATACTGATGTAAAACAAACAAATCACTCACAGGGCATTCCATTCTATTTTATTTGCAACAGCTATTATTATATTCTCTATGAAATGGGCACTGCTTACATAAATGAATTTTAGCAATTTTTAAGTATGAATTCTGGCTTTGGGACAATTGTCATAAAATGGGTAATGTGCAACAGAGTAAAGAATATTTTAGGAGTGACAGGGTGTATGCCTTATCCAATATTTGCCTTTTTTTTTTTTTAAACCAAGGTAGAAAGGCTCAAAGGATACACTAATAATAAAGTCAAGTTTATAATCTATGTGTTCATATGTCTTACAAGCCCATTATGAACTGAGAAGAACTCAAACAATGAAAAATAAACCTTGCTTGACCCCATGAATCTGTGTGTAGTAAATGTGTTTTGTAGCTTGACTTTATTGTCACCGGACTTCATTTTACATTTTTAGCTCTTCAAAAGATATTTTATTAAATAGACAAAGTACTTAATGACTTCATGTAGAACAAACGAGCATTTCAGTATTTCATTTGAAAATAATTATATCTCTAAATTTTTAGACTATTTCCCAAAGGTTATTCTAATAATATTCTCCATTTGTAGTGCTACCAATACTTGTGAGGTAAACTCCTCATTTACTAGAATACCAGATTTTCTGTTTGAGAAATTTATACTGATAAGTATGTGTTAGGAACATTCATTTCACTTAAGTCTGTTGTCAACTATAATATATAAAAGCAAATTATGCTTAAATTATAATGTTCGACAAAGTGATTTAAATAAAAGGCAGTTACCAATGAACTAAACACAATGAATTTTCTATTTTCTTGCTGATGTGTTAAAAAATCTTCTATTACATAACTGATTCATAACTAAGGCTGACCCTGAATGATGTTAAAAGTAATTGTCAATGTAATAATTTTTAAAAAGTCAAACTAGTTATAGTAATTGGGAAAAATAGGTTCCCTTTTCTTTATTCTGTTAAAAATTGCCTTTCTGAGGTAGATAGAATTCATGGTGTAACATTTCGAGTTTTATGATGACAAGGAATCATTAATTCAATTTTCCACTTTTGAGATGTTTCTATTGGTGTTGCATGTCTTATGTAGAGACTTATACTCACTTGGTGGTTTGATATGCATATTCTCACATTTGTAAAATTATTACTATATAAGAAACTAGATAGATTCAGAGTCCTTATTTCAAACTCATCATGTTGTAGTGTCTCCTCATAGTATGAATGTATTTTAATCTCCACATTGGATTTCCATACAGAGAAAGAATGGTTGAATAACAGATTTCATCACTATATAACATGGCCATGATGATCTCAAATATCATCACCAAATGCTAATTATTTATATACTCACTTTCTAGGCCCACCTACATATATAACTAAATAATAAGCATGGAATTTTATTCAACAGTGCCATATTTTTATAATGACTTTGAGCAACAGTATATGTTTAAGATATACTTTTAACACATAAATAATTTCCAAATATTTTAACTGGATGCCTACTAAAGAACTAATAGAACTGGAAATACTTTCGCCAGAATGAGATTGTTTCAAATACAGAAATAGTATTTTAATTAAGATCACTCTTCCTTTTGTCACAGATAGAACTCTGTCAAGGCATGCCATTCCTGTCTGTTCAAAATATGCCACATTCTGTAAAGACTTCAAAGTAATTGTTAGGTCAAAAATTGTGTGTATATTCAGCTACAGCTGTGAGGGTTTTCTGTAGGGAAAAAAAGGAAGCCCCCTACACAGCTTGCTCTTTGAAAGTGGGCATAATTTTTGTTTCAAGAGTGAACCTCTGTGATGTGTGAGTGAACACAATATGCATATCAGTTTTATTATGGGGAGCAAGTGTAACACTTGCTCTCCAATTTAAAGACTACATCAAAATATAGCTTATAAACATAGGAAAGAACATTCATCTGTAGGCAATAAAAAAGTACACACAGCCTTTGGGATATGAGAGTATGGCAAATATACTGTATCTTATTTTACATTCAGAATAATCCTATAAGATACCTTGGTATCATTATATTAATAAATAAGGTAACCAACTTCCCAAGAATTAAAGTGTTTTAGAGATATCGTGTACATTAAAATATAAATCTCTTCTACATGACTGATTTTCCTGGAAAAGACAGTTCCTAGTTTTACATATTTGTTGCAAAAACATATAGTAGAAGTTTGCTATTTAGTGGTTTCAAAAGTTTCTCTTGGTGGATGTGGATACCAAGTTATGAGGGATAAGAAAGGAAAGGTCAGTTAGGCTGAAGGAGGTTATATCTTTCTTTCACATTCCACCTAAACAAATTCACACAGTCATCAAGGATATTTCTAGTGTTTAGGACAACAGCATGATTCATATGCCTTGAAAATGGGATAAAAAATGTAAATGGTAGAGTTGGGTTAATCAGTATCATTGGAAGTCTTTTCTGAGTTCTAATGAGGTGGCATCAAATAATTCATGATGTGATGTTTATAACCTCTTCACACATATTTCAACACAGCAAATTATTTGAGACGAATATAATATCAGAACTTAAATAAAAATTTTAATTTGTTGCTGGTAAAATGAGAAGCTGAGGCTTTTGGAAACACAAATGCAAATCTAGTAGAACATAATAACCAGGATATAAAAAGCAGGCTCAGATTTAGCAAAGGACTAAAGAATCTGGCAGAATGAAGGTTGTAAGGATCCTTAATTGAGTGGCCAGGATCAAGGAGATCACAAGAGTTAAAGAGACAAGGATACATCAAGCAATATCAATATATAGGAGTTTTGATACTAAGCAAATCTTTGGTGTCAAGCAAGAAGTTTTATATACTTCTTATTTATGGCAGGAAGAAGTATCTCAAGTTTAAGATTCACTAGTTGAAGTATATATTACAATAGAATTAAAGAGAGTTGAAATAAATAAATTCTCAGCATAGAGAATCATGTTTCTTTTCTCATACAACTAACCTAGGCATATTTACATAAAATAAGAAATAATATACTGGCACATTTATATATATATATATATTTCCATGTCCTCCTTATAAAGAAATAATCAAATCATTAGCCAGGAGAAGAAATCTCTTATTTGATCTAGATATTTGTTTATTTGTTTTGTTTTCTGTCTTGAGCTGTTGATCTTGGAGCATAAGCTGTTCTCTTCCTAGACAGTTTTAATCAAATTATTTTTCCATTCTTGTTAGTCTCCAATTCTGAACTTAGCCTTTATGTATGGTTGGGATCAACTGATAATCATGGAGGTTAGTTTTCTCCAATACAGAAATGTTGGATGTCTGACCAATAGAATTGGATAGAGAGCTCAGAATTAAAACCATACATTTACGGTCAATTCATTTTTGACAAAGGTGCCAGGAACACACAATAGGGAAAGACAGTCTCTTCAATAAATGGTGTTGGGGAAACTGGATATTCACAAGCAAAAGGATGAACATAGACTGTTCTCTCATCCCTTATACAAGAATCAACTAAAAATGGATTAAAGACTTAAATGTAAGACCTGAAACTATAGAACTATTAGAAGAAAATGTGGAGGAAAGCTCCATGAAATTGTTCTGGGCAGTGATTTTTGAATAAGACTCAAAAACCATAGACAACAAAAGCAAAGATAGACAAATGGGATTGTATCCATCAAACTAAAGCCATCAAACTACAAAGCTTCTGCACAGCAAAGGAAACAATTAATAGAGTGAAGAGATAACCCACAGATTGGGAGAAAATACTTTCAAATCATACATCAGATAATGGCTCTAATACTCAAAATATACAAAGAACTCAAACTGCTCAATAACAAGAAAACAAATACTATTGAAAAATGGGCAAAAAATGTGAAGAGACATCTCTCAAAAAAAAGACATACAAATCACCAACAGATAAATGAAAATGCTCAATATTTCTATTAATAATTATCACAGAATTTCAAATTAAAACTATAATTAGATATCACTTCACACCTGTTAGACTGATTATTATCAAAAAAGTTGAAAAATAAGAAATGTTAAAAAGGATGTAGAAAAAAAGGAACCCTTATACACTGTTGGAGATATTATAAATTAGCATTGATACTTTGGAAAACAGTATGAAGGTTCCCCAAAAAACTAAAAATAGAATTCCCATATCATCCAGCAATCCCACTTCTGGGTATATATCCAAAGGAATTGAAATCAGTATGTTGAAAAGATGTCTGCTCTCTCATGTTCATTGAGAATTATTCACAATCACCAAGATATAGAAAAAAACTGAAGTGCCCATCAACAGACAGATGGATTTTTAAAATGTGGCATATATACACAATATAATACTACTCAAACCTTTAAAAAATGAGGAAATTCTGTCATTTGTGAAAACATGTAATTTTCCAGAGGAAATTATGCTAAGTGAAATGAGTCAGGCACAGAGACAAATACTGTATGATTTCACCTATATGTAGAATCTAAAAAAGTCAAACTCACAGAAGTAGAGTAGAATGGTGGTTACCAGAGTCTGGGGCAGGGAAGGGTAAATGGAGAAAAGGGAGATGTTGGTCAAAAGGCACAAAGTTTCAGTTATTAATAGACAGGAGGAATAAGTTCTGGTGATCTCTGGCACAGCATAGTGACTATAGTTAATAATGTATATTTCAAAATAGCTAAAAGAGAAGATTTTAAATGTTCTCACCCTAAAGAAATATTTGAGGTGATAGATATGTTAATTAGCCTGATTTGATCATTCTACCATGTATACACATAATAAAACATCACATTGTACCCTATAAATACATACAATTATTTGTCAATCAAAAATAAAACTTTTACAAATGAAAAAAAATTGTAAATGCTGGATATCTGTTTAGCTCTACTTTCAGTCTGCTCTTTTTGATTCTTAACTATTGATGTTCTCCGTATTTCATCATAGGTAGGGTGGGTTACACTCAGTTCTTTTTTATAGTGTGAGTAATTTACTGATGGCTCTGAACTGAAAACTGAGGTCCTATCTGGAAGAAGTAAGAATGCAATGATGCTTCCCGTTCTCTATTGTGTCAACGTTTTTTAAGTCATCATATACCTAACATCACATAGGCTACACACACCTGAATAAAGTGGCTATTATTTGCCAGTGTTCCTCTAAGTCTGTACTGCAAACAACTTGCATCAGTGTCAGCTTGTGGCGCTTGTTAAAAATGCTTATTCCGGAAACCTACCCAGGTCATTTGAATCAAAATAGCTCGGGTTGGGTCAGAGACTGCATGTTTAGCACAAAATTTCACAAGTGATTTTAACACAAAATAAACTTGACAACAATTGTGAGGTGATATTCAATACAAATTCCCAGTATATAAAATCCCCTTCTTAAGAGAGAGTTTCCTGTACTCTTCAGCATCTCAGTGGCAGAAGTTAGAACACCTGGAACATTTTAGTTCAAGCTAAGTCCTGCCCATTGTTGAATGAGGACAAATCTCTCAACTGTCCTAGGCTTTGATTCTTAATTTGAATTGAACTATCACTAGAGTAGAGTTATACATATTTAAAATAGAGCTTAGCACATATATTGATACTACTATCAGGTAAACAAAAATTGCTTACTGAGAAACGAGTGTATGCATTAAAAAATAAGAACACAGTATAATATTGATATAATTAAATCTGGAAAATTTTTGGAACCTGTGATTCCACAAAATACTATCACTAATTACCTAAATAAGAAAATCACTGTACAATCACAATTTTTCTTTCTAGTCAGATCAATCATTGCAATGTAGCAAATGAATAAATGTGATATTACATTTTTTAAAATGTTCACATAGGGTAAATAAATTATAGACAATTCATTTTAAAATAATTTTATCATAAATTATTTGAAATATATATGATCATTTGTAAAATGTTACATCATTTTATGACATTACTATATATGCACATATTTTACATATATATGACATTATATTGAAAAGTATAAGATGTCACCACCCTAAAACAAAGCTTACACTTTAGTTGTAGAGAAAAGAGTAAAAGATGTGAAACAATTAGAGAGCCATCAAGAGCTAAACTGTAGGGAACTGATGGGTCAATCTCAAGAGTAAAGCTCTTCTAACTTCTGCAAGAGTTGATGAAATGAGTCAGAGCTTGTAAGACCTGCCTGGCTATGAAAAGAGATATAGATTTGAAAGTGCAAAAAGCAAGGAATAGGGAGGCCCAGGAGACAGGAAAAGCATGAGCAAAGACAGAGAGGCAGAAATGAGTGTGCACAATGCAAGAATAGAGACTAGCTCAATAGAATTAAAGTTTAACGTGGAGGAAGGGTGGAGAGAAAGGCTGACTAGTAGTAGGTCATGCTCCTGAAAGCAAGACAGAGATGAATTTTCTGTGGTAGAAAATACAGCCAATGTTGGATTTTGTATAGAGAAGGGACAAAGAGAAAACTGGCATTTTGGTAATTTTAAAATATCAATAATGTACAGAATTGCTTGACTCTCAGATCAAGAAATAGGGACAACAGGCCATCTTTATAATGACCTACATACATGAAGTATTAGAGAACTAGAAAATCATACATCCTGAAGGAAGGAATAACAGATATTTTTACTTTTTTAACATCATATACAAAGTGAAGAAAGGAAAATGAAGAACTTAACATAGGAGGTTTCATTCAACTTGAAGAATGGCATTTCCAAGTATATTAGTTTCCTAGTGCTGCTATAATAAATACCACAGGATTAGTGGCTTAAAATAACACAAATTTATCCCTTTTATAAGAACGCTTGTGATTATACTGCTCCCACTTGAATAATCCAGGTTAATGTCTCTATATCAAGACCCTTAAGTTAATCACTTCTAAAAAGTCATCTTTGCCATGTGAGGATATATCCACAGATTCCAGGGATTAGAATATGGATATCTTTGGGTGGCCATTATTCTGCCTACTATATAAAGGGATAAACAGGGGTATCAAAGTAATAATATTGGACTATTACTATGTGACAGATGCACAGTTTCAAATATCTAATGTTATTTAGAATGTGAAGGACACATTCAGACCATAACAATTTTATTTGTATTTCCCTATGATTAATGATTTTGAGCACTTTATCTTGCACTTACTGGTGGGGGGGGGAGATTTGTAAAGTATTCAAATATTTTGCTCATTTTGAACTCAGTCATTTGTCTTTTTATTATTCATCTATAAGGATTCTTTACACATTCTCAATGCAGTTTTTATCCAACGTGTGCATTGCAGATGTTTTCTCCTAGTTTGTGCATTTGAAATGTAATAAAGATGTTTAAGAATGAACAAATTTCCTTAATTTTGATTAAGTCCAACTTATCAGTTTTCTTCTTTTATAGTTGGTAATTTTTATGTTATATCTAAAGAATTTATGTTTATAGTGAAAGTTGAGCAAATACTATTCAACGTTTTCTTCTAGAAATTTTATTGTGTTAGAATTTACATTTAGGTCTATAAACCTCAAATTAAGTTTTTCTATGGTTAACAGTTCAATTTCAATTTTTTTCCAGACAATTATCCAGGTGTTCTAACACCACTTGTTGAAAACATTCATTAAGATTTTATTTACATAATTATTCTTTTCATTTGTAAAAGTATCATTTGGTTCCTTTTCAAACATGCTGTGGTGTTTTTTCATGGTATCTTGGTATCTTATTTTTCCATTCTAATTTTGCTTATATCCTGTATGACATTAAAATATTTTAAACACACTTATATTATATACAACATAACATGATGGTCTGACATTGTTGGGTGTCTAGTTCTGGTTTTTTGAGATTTATCTAACTCTTACTCCTGCAGGCAAATGTGAAAAAATTCAACTCTAATCCCTTTGCTTTCCCACTTCCTTATCCAGCTTCTTTGAGTGAGTGTGATAGCAGCCGCTAAGGCAGGGTAGCAGAGCCTAAGTACACATCTGAGGGACCAGGCTTTCCTGCCATCTCTGCAGGAGAGAACATCATGAGAATCTGTTTTTCAGTTTGCTAAGCAGCTGTCAGGACACTGGGCTAAGACAGGTTAGGGTAAGGACCTGGACTACTCCAAAGGAAGCAGAACATGTTAGGAGAGGAAGAGAATGACTGGAAGATTAAATGGAAATCATATCTCAAAATACAGACAAAAGAGACAGGCGTGATTTTCAATAAGAGACTTAAAGCACATAGCAAGGAAATAGCTTCAGAATAGGAGTTGAAGAAAGAGAAAAAAGAACAAATGGAGGAGAGGTATTTATTTAAAAATAAAGAGGGAATTACTTTAACCTGAAGAAATACTTGATTCTGCATACTGAATGTTTTAAGTAAGCCGAGGATAGATTAATATAATAGGCTCACACAGTGGAATATTCCTTCATTCTAAGAAAAGCAGAAAAATCTGATGTGTCCCCTGGAATTGCCAGGATCCCTGTCATCACTCCCCCTGTCCTCAAAAGACAGAAATCCAATTAGCATCACACTCTCACCAGCAGTGCCTCAAGCTCTAAACAAGAGCTAGGAAAGCAAATCTGCCATCCTTGGGTTGCTACTGGCAGGACCTCTACCCCCTCACACTAATTTATATCCCTGAAAATAGATGTTATTGGAAATTAACATCATAATATGGTCTTTACCTGCTGTACCTTTGTATAATATTTTTCATATCATTGGTGGGAAATAAGAATGTCATTTAACAGACTCCCTTGAGAAACAAATTCTTTGTAAGTGGTTTATCTTCAATAATTTTTTTAAGAATAAATTCAGTTGTATAGAGTTCCCTTATACTCTAAACTCACTTTTCTCCATTTAATATCTTATATGAATATGTTTTATGTGTCTCAATTAATGAATCAATATTAACACATTATTATTGATAAAGTCGGTGCTTTACTCAGATTTTTTTAACTTAATGTCCTTTTTAGTTTTTACCTAATAGCCTAGGGTCCCAGTCAATATAACACATTACATTTAGTAGTCATGTCTCAATAGGCTCTTCTTAGATGTGACAGTATCTCAGACTTCCTGTTTTTGAAGATCTTGACAGTTTTAAGGATCACTGGTCAGATATTTTATACACTATCCCTTAATTGGGACTTTCTGTTAATTTTTATTAGACTGAGGGTTTAGATTTTTGGAAGGGACACTGCAAGGTAAAGTGCCAATCTCATCACATCATATCAAGGTTACATACTACCAACATGACCTATCTTTGTTGATGTTAATCTTGATCACTTGGCTGAGGTAATGTTTGTCAGGTTCCTCCACAATAAAGTTACTTTTTTCCCATTTTTACACTGTACTCTTTGGAAGGAAGTCACTATGCATAGCCTACCCATAAGGAATAGGAAGCTATGCACCATCTTCTGAAGGCAGAGTAACTATATAAATTATTTGAAATTCTGTATGGGATATTTCTTTGTTCTCACCAATTATTTATCTAATCATCTATTTATATCAGTATAGATTTGTGGATATGTATTTTATACTATGGATTATAACATGATGATATTCATTTTATTGCTCAGATTTTTTTGTGTGTTTGGCCATTGAAAGCTCTTTCATTTGGCTCCTGTTTCACATTGATATACTCTATCATTTTTATTTATTTATTTTAATACTCCTTACTTTTGAGAAGTTCAGTATGCTCTGGGCTCATCTTGTATATTTCCTGCCCTAATGCTAGAATCATGCATAATTCTAAAGAAACCCTGATTCCTTTTATTGGAGAATGGTATTAGAAACCAAGATCTGGGTTACAGGTGTGCTCATTGCTACTAGGATATTATTGCTTCTGTGCTCTCAGTTGGCACAGAGAAATTTATGTGTATACTAACCCATGAATACACACATATCTGTAAATATCTTCATATGTAACCATCTGTGTCTATCTAAAGCTGAACATGATGTCATATGGATGTCTCCAACTCTAACCCCTTGTCATATAGATTGTTCCCCTGCTTGTCTATAATCCTCCATTCTAACAGGTGAGACACCTGGCTCCCACTACTTACCACTGACTTAACTGTTGAATTCCAGAAAACATGTACTTACAGTGTTTTTGGAATTGTCAGCCCATACCCCCATAGGAAGAAATTTTATCAACTGGGTAATGTGCTTATATGCAATACCTTTGCCATTAGCCTTATAGACTCTACTAATTTCTTAGGTCAACACCTTATTTGTATGCCATCTTCAGTAAGGTTGTTTCATATGTTTGTAGTATAGCTAGATATTTCTGTCACAGTCTACATTCCATTCTGGGCTCCACATCTTCCTGGATGATTTTTTAAAATTTCATACATTAAGTTTCATTTTTTGTTTTGTAAAATTCTATGGGTTTGACAAATGGATGGTGACATGTATCCACCATTAAAATGGCCTACAGAATAGTTTCACTGCCATCAAATATACTCTCCTCATGACTGAATCCCTGAGCTAACACTGATGTATTAACTGTCTTTAGAGTTTTGCCTTTTCCAGAAGTCATATACAGGTATAACTTATTTTATTGCACTTTGCATTTCTGTACTTTGCGGGCATTATGATTTTTATAAATTACAAGTTTGTGACAACCTGTGTTGAGCAAGTCTTTTAGTGTCATTTTTCAAACAGCATGTGCTTACTTCATGTCTTTGTGTCACATTTTGGAAATTCTCACAATATTTCAATTTTTTCACCATTCTTACACATGCTATGGTGATCTGTATTCAGAGATATTTGACATGAGTCTTGTAATTGTTACAGGGTGCCAAGAACTGTACCCATATCAGACAGTGAATTTAATTGGTAAATGTTGTGTGTTTTCTGACTATTCCATCCATCCCTTAACTCTCTCCTCTCTCTTCAGGCCTCCCTCTTCCTTGAGACACAGCAATTTTGAAATTAGGCCAATTAATAACCCTAAAGTGGCCTTTAACTGTTCAAGAAAACAAGAGTCTCATATTTCTCACTTTAAAAAATCTAGAAATCAGAAAAAAGCTTAATTAGAAAGGCATGTTGAAAGCTGAGATAGGCCAAAAGTTAGGCCTTTTGTGCCAAACAGTTAGCCAGGTTGTGAATGCAAAGCAAAAGTTGAAAGAAATGAAAAATGCTATTCCAGTGAACACAAAATGATATAAAGTGATCATTCTTTCAAATATCAGTAAAAGAATGATTAGCATTATTGCTGATAGGGAGAAAGTTTGAGTGATCTGGATAGAAGATCAAACCAGCCACAGCATTCCCTTAAGCCAAAGCCTAATCCAGGGCAAGGCCCTAACTCTCTGCAATTCTATGAAGGTCAGCTGAGCAAAGTAAGGACCCTGCAGATGAAAATCATGAAGGTAATAAAGGTTGCTTCATTAAGTTTTAGGAAAGATGCCATCTACATAACATAAAAGTGCAAGGTAAAGTAGCAAATCCTGCTGTGGAAGCTGCGGCAAGTTATCCATAAGATCTAGCTAAATCATTGATGCAGGTGCCTACACAAAACAACAGATTTTCAGTGTAGGTAAAATAGTCTTGGAAGATGTCATATAGGATTTTCATAGCTAGAGAAGAGAAGTCAATGCCTGGCTTCAAAACTTCAAAGGACAGGCTGACTTTCTTATTAGGGGTTAATGCAACTGGTGACTTTAATTTGAAGCCGATGCACATTTACCCTTCCAAAACTTCTAGGGACTTTAAGATTTGTGTTAAATCTACTCTACCTGTGCTCTATAAATAAAACAACAAAGCCTGGAAGGCAGCATATCTGTTCATAGCATGGTTTACTGAATATTTTAAGCCTACTGTTGAGAATTACTGCCCAGAAAAAAAAATGTCTGTCAAAATATTAATGCTTATTGACAATGCACCTAGTTACCCAAGAGATCTGGTGGAGATGTACAAGGATATTAATGTTGTTTTCATTCCTATTAATACAACATCCATTCCACAGCCCATAAATCAAGAAGTATTTCTGACTTTGAGGTCTTATTATTTTAAAAACATATATATTGTAAGGCTATATATAGCTCCAACAGATAGTAATTCCTCTCATGGATATGGGCAAAGTCAATTGAAACCTTCTGGAAAGGATTTGCCATTCAAGATGCCATTAAGAACATATGGGATTCATGAGAGGAGGTTAAAAGCTCAACATTAACAGCAATTTGGAAGAAGTTAATGCCAACCCTCATGAATGACTTTGAAGGGCTCAAAACTTCAGTAGAGGAAGTCACTGTAGATGTGGTAGAAATAGCAAAAGAACTAGAATTAGAAGTGAAGCCTGAAGATATGACTGAATTGCTAAAATCTCATGATAAAATTTGAATGATTGAGGAGTTGCTTGTTATGGATGATCAAAGAAAGTAGTTTCTTGATATGGAATCTACTCCTGGTGAAGATTCTTTGAACATTTTTAAAATGAAAACAAAGGATTTGGAATATTACATACAGTTAGATGGTAAATCATTGGCAGGAGGATTGATTCCAAGACTGAAAGAATTTATACTATGGGGAAAATGCTATCAAATAGCATAGTATGCTATGGACATTTTATTTTAAAAGGAAGAATCAATTGATGTGGCAAACTTCATTGATGTCTTATTTTAAGAAATTGCCATAGCCACCCCAACCTTCAGTAACCACAACCCTGATCGGTCAGCAGCATCAACATTGAGGCAAGATCCTATGCCAGCAAAAAGATTGCAGCTTGCTGAAGGTTCAGATGATTGTTAACATTTTTTAGCAATAAAGTATTTTTAATTAATATATATATACAATTTTTTAGACAAAATGCTATTACACTACAGTATTGTGTAAACATAACTTTTATATGAACTGGGAAACAAAAAAATGCGTGACTCACTTTATCACAATATTTGCTTTATTGTGATTGTCAAGAACCAAATCCTCAAAATCTTTGAGATATGCCTGTATATGAATGACATATATTATAAATGTCAATTAGATCAAAATGTATGATACTGCTGTTCAGGTCACATAACTTTATTGTTTTCCTGCCTGCTTGATTTATCAATTACTGACAAAGGAGTGTCGTTGAAGCCTTTAACTGTAAGAGTGGATTTATCTATTTCTCCTTTCAGTTCTATCATATTTTGCTTCAAGTATTTTGATACTCTGTTAGGTTCATACATATTTAGAATTGTTATCAATTCTTAGATGATATGACCTCTTTTTCATTAGGTAATGCCCTAATTAACCCTGATGCTTTTTCTGTGAGGTAAGTGCATCAATTAAGACCCAATATTATGTGTTCCTTAACATCTAGTAAAATTCGGAGGGCCTCAAACAGGCATAACAACATGTTTCCCTCCCACTCTTATTCCACAGCTTAGGTCCCTGTAGCCAAACAACCATTATCTTAGGGATAAGGCACAGTTTCTGCTTTTCTCTGAGTGGCAGGTTTCAGTTCTCTGTCAGCTGGCTAAATTACTCAAACAAGGCAAATACCGTGTTTCCCCGAAAATAAGACCTACCCATAAAATAGGCCCTAGCAGGAT
>VBSM01000361.1:56494773-56545827 GCA_008086735.1 Cheirogaleus medius | reverse complement strand
TGAGGAAAAATAAATATAAGACCCTGTCTTATTTTTGGGGAAACACGGTACTTCCTCCTATGGGAATCAGCAGACACCCCCTTCTTTTGATACTACAGAGGCTCCCACAACCTCTTTTGTTCACTCTGTTCCTGAGTGCCACCCCCATGTGGTCCTGTGTGGTATGCATGTCCTCTTCCCCTAGCCTGTGAGTACGGTATAAACTGCTGTGTTTTTATCTGCCCAGTGTTGGGTGGTGTATGTCTAGCCATCCACATAACTCCAGGCTGGGAATCTCTGTTTCACTAGTGGAGAGAATAGAAGGTGAGCAAAGCATTTTCTTGTTCAGAAGTCAGCTCTGTCTGAAATAGAGCTACTCCAGCTTTCTTTTGGTTGGTGTTAGCATGGTATACTTTTCTCCATCTTACTTTTAAAGTATCTGGTCTTTATATTTAAAGTGAATTTCTTACAGAGAACATATAATTGGGTCTTAAACTTTTTATCCACTCAGAGAAACCCTATCTTTTAATTGGCATATTTTGAACTTTCACATTTAATGTGATTATTGGTATAGTTGCATTCATGTTGACCATGTGTATAACTGCTTTCTATTGATTGCATTTGTTCTTTCTTTTTCCCTCCTTGTTTTTATGCCTTCTCTGGTTTTAATTGAGCATATTATATGATTTTATTTTATTTCATCTCTTAGAGTGTCAATTATAATTGTATTTAAATTATTTATTGGCTTCCCTGGAGTTTACAATATACATTTTTAACTAATATAAGTCATTTTCAAATAATATTAAACTACTATAGCAAATAATTCCCCATTCATTAGAGTATAGATTTTAAGCGTTTATGAAACATGTATAAAATGTATAAAAATTAACCTAATACTAAGCCACAAATTTATATACAATTAATTCTCTAACCCAAATGTTCTATAATTTAGAATTACTACTAGAAGTTTAAACAAAAATACTCAATGATTCAGGAATTTGGAACACTTTTGAAAACAACTGGGTAAAATTTATAATCAAAAACATAATATAAGATGATGGAACATACCACACAACTAATCACCATATTATATGTGTAGCCAAGCATAGTTGAGATCCAAAGTAATTTTAAGCATCTTACATGATTTCATTATTCAATAAAATATTTAACCTAAATGTATTTTTAAAAAGCTAAGAAATTTAATTCATTTATTTAACCAATATACACTGATACCTACTAGATGCAGGCATGTTATACATACTGGGGATACAGTGCTGCATAAAAAGCCTACACATATGAAAATTAAAAGTGTAAATTATTCAAGAGTAAATAAAAAGCAGAATTGATAGATGCAAAAAGATAATTATAAAATATATAAATACCAAATTCTTATAAAATATGATAATTAAAAATTAAGCAAATAACATGAAAACTTAATTGTAAAAATAAGAATTAGTCATATAAGTTTGTAGATTAAATAAGATGAAATACTATATATAATATATTTGAAATTTTTTATGAAATTTATAGTTTTCTCAGAAAACATAAATGGCCAAAATTTGCTCATGAAGAGGCCAATAAGCATGCAAGAAATCAAAACATTAATCAAATATTTAAGTTTAAGAAAAACTTTAAAATTCTAAAGTAGCAGCATTTTCATTACATGTCACAGAAAGAAAAAAGAGAGAGCTGAAAAACACAGATGTCATTAGAATAAATCTGATATCCCAAGCAATACTTCTATTTATCACACTACATAGGATTTAAGAAGAAAACCTTAATAAGATTAATAAGAACTATCTACCTTAAACCAAAACTAACATACTCAGGAATAAAATAACAGAAACATTCTCATTAATTTTAGGAAAAAGAATAGGATACTTGCTATGATATTATTTTAAATGGCTCTGAAATTCCTTGGCAATTCAGTAAGACAAGAAGAAGAAATAAGAGGTATGGGTCTCAGAAAGAAAATACTATTCATTATTTTCAGAAAACATATTTGTATTTATTTATAAGATCAACTATATGTATCTAGAAATCCCAAGGAAATCAAGTGAAAAAGTCTCTTAACATTAATAAGACTCTCCTATATATACATAACGTAAATGAGAAATTAATAATTATTCTTCATAAAATCAATAAAATAGAGTGGAAAACCTATTCCAGTCAAAATATCAATACAAACTATATAATAAAATAATCTTAAGAAAAATGTGTAGGGCCTATAAAGGCAGCCACACAATTTTAGAGAGAAACATACAATTCTTAAATAAAAAGAGATAGCATATCATGCTCCTACATATGCATATTTTGATATTTCAATTTCCTATATTAATTCACAGAAATAATAATCTTTTCAGCCCAAAATCCCTTTTGAAATTTGTCAAGGTGAATCTAAATTTCATTTGGAGAAAATCAGACTGATGTTGAACATGTGAAAAAAAGGTAAAAAGGAGAAGATATTTAATATTCTAGACATAAAAATAGATTAGACTATAAAAATATTGTCATTTTCCTGGAATTTAACTATAACTCTTCCTATCCCCCAAAAGAATACATTTGTTCCTACAAAAAATTAAGCAGAATAAGTGAGAATAAAAGAAAATGAATATCAAAGCAAGCAAGAAAGATTATTTACTAAACGGTGATGATGATATAAAATAAGGTTATTATTTAGGGAAAAGAGTTCCTTACTTCATGTCATGCTTCAAATTATGTCCTACATTGTCATTAAATTCAAACTTCATAAATAATAAGAATATACTATGATTTAATATATGATTTAAGAGTGGAAATAGACTTTCTAAGCATAAAGGTATTGAAAGAAAGCACAGGAAAAAATTCAATAGAGTTGACTACATAATTTTTTAATCTTTTCTACCTGTCCAAGTAATAAACTTTGACATACCATTTGCCCCAAATATGATAGGCAAAATTTACTATTTTATTATGAAGAGCCCATACAAAACATACCCAACCACTAAATCCTTAATAGAATAAATGACAAGAGATATGAAAAGATAATACATGGAAGTAAATTAAATGTTTAATAAATATTAAAAATTTTCATTCTCTCGTAATAGAGAAGTAATTTGAGATAAACAATAATTTTCATTTATCAAATTAACAAAGTTTTATGTAAGTACTATTGGAAAGTAACATTGGAAAGGCTAAAGTAGCATTTGACCTTTCATACACTAAGAATGTTGTTATTGTCAGATATTTTGGGGTAAAATAACTAGATAGCAATCCTTTACTTATTTATGTGCTTATAACTAATTACTTGCATTTCTAATCCATTAAGTCAATTATAAATTCAGGCACAATTGTATACCAAGCTATTTACAGAAGCTCTTTTACCATAATTTTTTGCTGCATAACAAATTATCACAAATTTAGCATCTTTGTAATTCCTATTTAATAGCTCACCAATCTGTAGGTCAGAGGCAGGACATGATGTGACTAGATTCTCTGCCCAAGGTTGAAATCAAGGTGTCCCCAAGACTGTACTCCTTTCTGGAGGCCCTGGGGAAGAATCTGCTTCCAAGTTTAGTCATGTTGTTGGCAGAATTCAGTTTCTTTCAGTTTTAGAGCTGTGGTCCCTTTTCTTTGCTGGCTGCCCCTGGAACAAGTCAGTTTCTAGAAGCCCCCTCCATCTTCAAAGCTAGCAAGTGTGCTTAGAATCCTTCTTGTGCTTTGAATCTCTGTAAGTTCCCTTTCTACCAGCAGCCAAAGAAAGCTCCCTATTCCTAGAGAGGCTCATGTGATTAGAATAGGCCCACCTGGGTAATCTCCCTACTTAAGGTCAGCTGTGCTACAGACAAAGAAAAATCCTGAGAATGATATCTCATCATCTTCATGAGTTCCAACAATTTGGGCAAGGAGAATTAGGGCCACTTTTAGAATTCTGCTTGACACAGTGCATTATTTTTAATTAGTGAAATTTAAAAAACAAGTTGGTTAATAATAGTAGAATGTTTAACACATTGACTGCCATGAGAGTTGTATTTAACTCACTCCAGTTTTGACCCTGAGGCCACGTGCAACATATAAAATCTTACTTGTTCTTATTATTACAATTAATATTGACAATTTAATTCTAAAGCATGGATTAAATGAATAGAAGTCAATCGATTTTGTTTTTCTATTTATGTTTACCTTTAAATTACACTTGAAGTTTTTATTCTATTTTCATAACAAAACACTTGTGGCCCCAAGGAAAAGTTTCTATTTTTTATTCTGTGGCAGTCAATGTGTTAACTAAACCATGATTGTTAGGTAGGGCTGAGGGCATGCAGGGCAGGTGATAAGAGGAAGTGGTGAATAGCCAAACATCAGGACCAATAACAACAGAGGAAAGAAACCACAACAGCGGAACATGAGGTTAGAAGCTTTTTCTGACTGGGAGTATGTGCAGAAGCTAGGAACCTGTGGCCAAAGGTAACCTTTCCCTTATTAACATACACTAGCATGGTAAAAATCACACTCCCTAGCACCATGACAGTTTCAGAGCCAGCCATACAAGGACAGAAAGTGGGAGGGTATCAATTCTAAGAATTCTCCCCCCTCAAAAAATCATAAATATTCCACCTCCAGCTTTACACAGAATTAGCAAACCAACATAAAGAGGGGAAATCTTGTTAAACTCAGTGTCTTCTCCACTTGGGCATACAGACCCGGTCTCCTTTCTGGAACGTACTCTCACTTTACTTTCACTATGTAAATCTTCCTGGTTCCTGCAATAAAGCTCCTTGTGCCGAAGTGTGCCCTGTCATCACTCAGTCCCAGTGCCCGCTTGTGATTCTTCCAAGCCAGGAGCCAAAGAACCAGGACGACATCTACATCTCTCTCTCTTAAAACCAAACCTAACATGATGTATCTGTATTTTAGAATATGAGGCACCATCAAAATTGATGCCTTTCAAATAATAATTATTACCTGGATAAAATGCTCGAAGTATGTTAAATTGAAAAGAAGAAAAAAAACTTTGTAAAATATATGAAGCCAAGATTATATTACAATGAAATATACATCTTTTTTTTTTTTACTTGTGGGCTATTCTTACAATCTGATAAAAATTATATATTTTTCCCCAAGAAAATACATATGCATGCACAAAATGTTGAATACAATGTAGATTGTTCACAGAATCTCTACGGATTCCAGATTAGGAACCCTCAACTAATTGTATATGTTTCTAAAGCTAATACTAAAGGCAATACATTCTCCTATGTTCACTCTAATAATCAACTACTGTAGATAGCAACCCATTCCATGTTCCTACAGGCAGTCTTTTATCTTATTTATTGGTATTTTTGAATGACAAGAATAAGATCAAAGGCTTACAAAGGTTTACAAATCTAGTATCATTGTCCCTTGCTATCACTTGCTCTAGACTTCTGCTCTCGGCTTTTTGGTACCTGGTAGCCAATTCTTTGTGATTGAAGCTATCTCCAAATTTAATGAACCATAAAATGCACACACAGTCTCCTTCTTGCCTTCTCTCAAAGCTCAGATAACACAGGCCATAGAGTTTAACCAAATTTTATAAAAGACTAGATAACATAAATATGCTACAAACCAGAAAACAAAACCCTGAGACTAAATGTCTGGGGTCCTTCCCCAAGCTACTGGCCACAAATCTATTCAGGGCATCTTACAGACCATCTGGCTCCTATGCTTGGCCTGCAAACACGTCTTGTTTCTCTGAAATCTTCTTAGTCACGTCCTCTTTTCTCTAGGACCCAGAATACTAGTTGGCCCTCCCTAGGAAAGTTCCATTTCTCTTCCAATTCAAGATTCATTTCCTTTTCTCTTGCCTCATGTCTTGAGCAAGGTGGCACAATATTTAATTTTTTCAAAGAACACTGCCAGAATGAGATAAAGATAAGCATCAACAGTAAATGTCCTAAATTTTTGGTTATTTAGTTGGCTAGATATCCCATTCAAGGGACACTGTCAAGTTGTTGTAGTTCTATATCCTACCTAGTCAGGTTCCTATGGGTAGTCTTTAATCCTGTCAAAGTAAAGGGAAAACAAGACTATTTTGTCTTCCTGGATGGGACAGGCTTGCTATACTGTTTGAGCACACTCTTCTAAAAGACACACAGTATTTCTCAGAGACTATTAATCACATTTAGAAAAAATTCAACAGGCAAAGAATCTGCTAAAATTTACTCAACCAACATATATGACTAAACAGTATAATCAACAGCACAGTCTCACACCTCTCATTTGGATTACTTAACTTGCTCACAATATACAGTGGAAAAGTTGAGGCCTAACCAAGGAAAACCCCTATTACATACTCCTGACTAAAAGTCTTCCCTAGAAAGGTTCCTTTCAGAGGAAAGGCAGGGAGGGCCTAACCCAAACTTTAGCTTCTACCCTATAGAATGCATGCAACATGTTTGAGAAATGGCAGTTTTCTAATGGCAATATTTTATTAATAGAAATCCAAACTTCATCTCTACCAACAGTAAAAACATACTGACAACTTCAAGGTAGCAGTTAATCTTTGTTCCATACACATACTCATTTAAAAATATATATTAAACAAAAAGACAAAAGGAAATAGAGATGTTATTGTATGACTTTTAGTTTATAGGTATATATTTTTATTCAATACTATTTACATATTATTTTTTTTCATTTCTTATTTGTACAAATTTATGGGGTACATGTGCAATTTTGTTACATGCATAGATTGCATATTGGTTCAGTTGGGGCTTTGGGGGTATCCATCACTGAATATTAATTAACTTCTCATCATCTAGCCTTCCCAGCCCCTCACCCTTCCAAGTCTCTGTTGTTTATCATTCCACTCTGTATGTGTACACGTTTTTTAGCACCCACTTCTGAGCAAGAACATGCAATATTTGACTTCCCATCTCTGCCTTGTTTCACTTAAGATAATGATCTCTAGTTCTATTCATGTTGTTGCAAAAGACATGATTTCATTCTTTTTCATGACTGAATAGTATTCCATTGTGTATATATACCACATTTATAGATCAATTCATCTGTTGATGGATACTTAGGTTTATTTCATATCACTATTGTGAATAGTGCTGTAACAAACGTACAATTGTGGGTATCTTTTTGATATATTTATTTCCTTTCGGTAGATACCCAGTAGTGGGATTCCTGTATCAAATGGTGGATCTACTTATAGTTCTTTGAGAAATGTCAATACTATTTTCCATACAGGCTGTACTAATTTACATTCCCACCAACAGTGAATACAAATTCTCTGTTTGTCACATACTCACCAAAATCTGTTATTTTTATTAATAGCCATTTTGACTGGGACAAATGGTATTTCATTGTGGTTTTAATTTGCATTTCTCTGATGATTAGTGATGCTGAGAATTTTCCATATATCTGTTGGACATTTGTATGTCTTCTTTTGAAAAGTGTCTATTCATGTTCTTTACCCACTTTTTAATAGGATTATTCGGGGGTTTTGTTGTTGTTGAATTTCTTGTATATTCTGAATATTAGTCCCCTGTCAGATGAATAGTTTGCAAATATTTTCTTCCATTTTAGGTTGTTTGTTCACTCTGTTGATTATTCCTTTTGCTGTGCAGAAGCTTTTTAGTTTAATTAAATCCCATTAGTCAATTTTTGCTTTTGTTCCCTGTGATTTTGAGGTCTTAGTCATAAATTCTTTGCCTGTACCAATGTCCAGAAGAGTTTTCCCTAGGATTTCTTCTAGTACTTTTATAGTTTCAGGTCTTACACTTAAAGGTTTAATCCATCTTGAGCTGATTTTTGTATATAAGAAGACAGGAATCTAGTTTCATTCTTCTTTATATGGCAATACAATTTTCCTAGCACCATTTATTGAAAAGAGTGTCTTTTCCCCAATGTATGTTCTTATTGGTTTTGTCTAAGATCAGTTGGCTGTAAATATGTGGCTTTATTTCTGAGTTCTCTATTCTGTTCCATTGATCTATATATAATATATTCATTTAAGAGTATATTGTTAAAAAATCAATACAGACGTATTAGCTCCAGCTTAATCCTTATGTAAATACTTATATTATTCCCAGTGATTATCATACTTTCTAAGCTAAATTATATAATTTTCACTATATTTAAATTGAAAAAAACCTGTTTTTCCAATGAAAATAAGTACTATTTTAGAAAAAAAAAGAACAGTCAGAAATCTGAGATTGTTTACTACTTTATTAGTCTACTTTATAAGAAATAAGAGAAGCCAGACAATTTATACAGATCTGGGGCAAATAATTTATCAGCTATATTTTGACATGCTGAATATAACTGTTCTGTGCTTCAACTAAGGTGACAACAGGAAGATGTGAATCTTTACTTATTTCAGAAACATGTTTTGAACAAGAAATCATTTAAATATAGGTTTTAAATAAATCGTTAAAATATCAGGAATATGAATAGGTTCATCCAGCTTAGCAACAGAAAATGCAATCAAGAATGAGTGACTGTTTATGTGCTTAGTCTTGATGACGGGCATTTCATACTCAAAGTTATATTTAGCATATAAGGCAGTTTTTCAGTATGTTAAAGAGAAAAAGAACTTTATTTTAAACCAGCTAACTACCTCACAAGGGAAACCACTATAGAATCAATCTAAAATAGTGTCATTCTTTAAAATCATGGAGTCATGATTTTTGAGACAAGTATACAAGAGAGAGCACTCTATATATCTATACCTCCTAGGAAGCTTTATAGCTTTATTTTTTAGAAAAATATGAGAATACTATTTTAGGTTCTTTTGTAGTTTATCAACTTAATTTTTTATTTACATTCTCAAGGGGCCAGTTACTCAATAAAGTCTGTTGTTCAGGAGTTTGCCCTGAAGTAGTTAAGGAGCTGAGCAGGGAAAATATTAATAGCCCCACCATCAGGGCACAAATAGTAGCATGTAAATCTGAGGATGGATTGGTTTTATGGGGTAGATGGAACAGGGGAACAATCTGCTGAAGGAACGTTTTACACCAACTGTCAAGAATAGTGTTGAACAATAAACCCTTGAATTTAAGTGACTCCAACTTTCTAGTTTCAGCCAACCTGTTTCTATTTTCATAGCTTTTTAAAATTTATATTTCAAAATATTATGGGGGTACAAATGTTTTTGGTTATATGGATTGCTTTTATAATGCTGGAGTAAGGATTATATTAATAAATATGCCTGTCCCCTCATCCCCTGCCCCCCAGTTGATTTCTGTTGAGTTTTACTGCCCCCATGCACATGTGTGCTCATCGGTTAATTCCAGTTTAATAGTGAGTACATATGTTATTTGTTTTTCCATTTTGTAGATATTTCACTTAGGATAATGGTCACTAGTTCCATCTAAATTGTTGCAAAAGGCATTAAGTATGGTATACATATATCACATTTCGTTAATCCACTCATGAATTAATGGGCATTTGGGTTGATTCCACATCTTAGCAATTATATATCCAGTAAAGGACTGATAACCAGAATCTACAAAGAACTCAAGCAAATCAGGAAAAAAAAATCAAACTGCCCCACTAAAAAGTATGCAAAAGTCATGAACAGAAGCTTTTGAAAAGAAGATAAACAAATGGCCAATAAATATATTTCCATAGATTTAATCATACTATAGTAATATTTCACTGTACCAGATTTGTTCAAACAAGAATAATGTGGCTTGGTTAGTTACAAAGTATTCACAGGTAACTATTCTTTTGATTTGGGCTCAGTCCCATATTTCAATGAAAGCCTAGTAACAGACCATTTTAACAAATTCTTGTGAGGCCATGTTCCTAAACACAGCTCTAAGTTGGCATGTGATTTCACAGCTACATATCTTAACATATTAATTCCATCCTAATATAATTATGTCCCAAATACAGGTCAGGTTAAGAATTATATTTGGGGTATAATTATATAAAACTATAGAGCTAATAACTTCTATACACATAGTTTGTCAACTTCATTGCAATAAAGAAAGTCTGGATCCTGAGGTTGGGACTTTCTTACAACTAGATGTGATGTTTGTCACTAAGTGAAGGCATGAACTTGTGACATAACTTACATAATATCAGAATTGATATCTTGAAAATGAACTCCGGTACTAAAAGCAAACAATTTAAAATTAGGCATATACTAATTGTGATGCATTCTCATGGACTGGAAAAAATGTATTGAATACCTGTATTTTCCACTCTAACATGTAGGACAACTTAAACTAAGTAAGTATTTATGTAAATCTTAGTTCATTGTCTGCCTTTCATGGTAGAAAAGACGATTTTGTCATACTCCTGTTATAATTCTACTGCTCGTCATATTGTAAGTGAATTATTAAATGATTGAATGAATGAATGATATCTAAGTGCACATAGGAAAGAATTCTCTGGTGTTCATATGCTGTCGATCTAGATAAAACTTGGTAGTAAGCTGAATTTACCTTGTCTTTTCAGCTTCCCTCCCTATGTCAGTCCTGAATCACACAAATGATCTCATATCCTTTTCAAAATCCAAATGTTCTGATTTTTCAGGACAGTAAATGTTATCAAATATTTATATTTTGAGATAAAAGTAAAAAAACTCCTCATGGTTTCAGTACCACTAATAAACTGTGGAAGTAAAGGAGTTACCCCAGATTGAAGGGCTTCAATAATAAGCAGCCAGTGAAGGATGAAAGGAGTATAGCAATTGATAGCTCCAGGAAAGAATCAGAAGGACTTTTCTTCCTCCCAGTTACTTGCTTCCTCAGAATGGCCTAACATTTTAAACAACAAAACAACATGGTGATCAATACTACCTGTATGCTAATATTTGAGTTACCATCAACCTACAAATAGCCACTTATTATCAGATGTCTCTAGGTGTCTAATCTCAAAAATTATATTAACAAAATTTACAAATCCATTTAATTCAGTAAAATAACATTGTCTCCCTTCCTCACTGTCCTTGTTGAGCTCAGAGAGAACTCTTCCATTCCAGTCTCTCCTACAAAATCAACAGCTTCAAGAAGGTCAGTGCTATAACCAAAAATACACCACTGGTTTCTACTCTTAGAGGTAAAAATCCACCTTTGAAACACATGACAATTCAAATTGAATCCTTCAATTCAACTTTGTCTTAATTTTCACCAAAGTAAATCCTTGCCATCTGTCCACGTCTGCATGATGTTACCACCACGCCTAGGAATGAAAGCCTCTCCATCTACCACCCTCTACCACCACTAGCAGTTGAGCTGCAAATGGATATTACTTCCTCTGCCCTTCCAAGATTTCTCCATAATGCAGGTAACCATCAATGGAAAGTATCCACACTGCATTGATGAGCTAATGCAGCAAAAAAACCTCTTTAATGCAATTAAATCTTTTCACTTAGTATCACTTTAAAATGGACTATTACCCTGAAGAAATGAACTACAGAAAAGCTCTGTGCACTAGGAGGATAGGAGTCAGTGAAGGGTAATAGAAAAACACTGAAGATTTCAGAAATCTCCCAACATCATTTTTAAATGCTTTTTCAAATGATCTAAAGTACCATTTCTTTAAGAGAGTGTATATATATGTAATATATATACACACATATATAATATATATAACATATATTTTATATATAAGAGATTTATATATATATAAAAGACTATAGGATAAACATTGATATTGACACAGATTTATGAATTTGAAAAGTAAAAATCCGAAGATTATTCTAAGGTGATAGGTTTCTAAGTCACATGGAGTCCATATATTATCTAACAATGGGATTTTAAGGGTAATAAACTCTGAACTGAAATCCCAGAATATTTATGAAAAGTAAATTAATCATATTTTTACTATGTTCACATATTTGTAACCAAAATGTGTAAAAAACCTAAATTATTCTCCTTTAATTTAATTTTTAAATACTATATCTATCTACAAGAGCTGTATTCTTTATGGGTTCCTGGCCAGTCAACCTGTGAACTTGGAAGCTATCAAGAACATAAGGAAAAATGATCCAGGGACCCTGATGCCACAAACAAGAGTCTAGCAAATCATTTCATCAGTCAGCTAGTGAATTGCATTAGTAGGGCAAACAGTGTATAGATGACTGCAAGTTTTTTGTGATTTTTAAGATGAAAGATACTTAGCAGTATTTAAATGTTGATGGCTAAAATTCCTTTGAGAGGAAACAGTTAAATAAGAGAAAGGAAATAATTAACAGATCATGGGTTCTGGAAAGGAAATGGGACCAAAGTCCACAGACCAGCCATAAGTAAAAGGCGAGAAAGCTCTGTTTTAACAGGAGGAAAGGTATGCAAGTATTAGTACTAATACTGCAGGGGAAGTAGTCCAACCATATCTGGATCTTCTATATTCTGTGCAAAAGGATATGAGGTCTCTGAAGAGTCTGTCTCTTGGTGAAAAACCTATGTGTGATTTTTTTCTGACCTGATTGTAGGTAATTACAAAGGCTTTACCTGGCAAACTTCATGACGAAAGCTGCCCTTCCTATACCAGACTTAGAACACAGCCAGTGCATGTAGTCTCTGAAAGGAGTTGTAGTCAAGGACTCAGGCCCCTGGCTGGTCATGCTCTTGGCATATTTTTGTTCCTGGGTCTTCTTATTTGAGGCCTTGGGCAGAGGTGATGAAAACACTTTTCCCTACTCTCAGCACCCGGTACTTTTCCACTCCTATTTCTCTCCTTCCATCATCCCACACCCCACATAAAACTGCCATAAAACTGGAGACCTCAACAGTGAGATGACTCCCCAATCTGTGCTAATCCTTTTGACCCTTGAGCAGGGACACCCTTCCATGAAGGAAATGGAACAAGGGGGGAGTTTGTGCCCCTCAGGTTTTCACCTCTGGCTTACACCATCATGGTACGTGAATAAAGGACTAACTTTTTCATTTTTGGCTTGTTTTAATCAGCCTCTCTGACACCTGACACTCAGCTCTCCCTGTCACTTCAGCTGAGCTCCAGACAATCCCTTCTGAAAGGGGATTCAGAACCTTGTTTCTCCATTCCTAGCTGTGTGACCTTGAGCAACTTGCTTAACCTGTCTAAACCTCAATTTCTCACCTGTAAAATAAGGATAAATATAGCAATAACAACTAATATTTACAGAGTTATTGTGAAGATTAATTAAGATGAGGCATATAAATGCTTAGCACTAGAGAATTTTGAATACCAAGATGAGTTTTTTTGTATATTGCTAAAAAATTTGTTAATTTTGTTTAATTTTTGAATAGGTAATATATGAAAACGATAAAAAAAATTGCACAGGAAAAAATATGTATAACATAAAAGTAATTTCCTTGCTTCCTGGTCTCTATTCTCCACTAATGCGTATATAGTATAATATTGCAATCTTAGGTGTTACATGTAGGTAAAGTAGAAACTCTTGATTTCTTTAAATGTAGATAAAAATATAATCATATAAATTTAATATGCTGTGATTAATATGTGTTTTATTTTAGCTCTTAATTTTTTCTGCACCAATCTTATGTCATTAAGTGAAAATAATTATAATTTTATAGTCTAAGTTAGGGGTGGGGAAACTTTTCATGTTGGAAGGCAACATTAATTTAGTTATAATCAAATAAGGCCACATTCAAGAAATTTCAATTAGATATACTTAAAAATGTACACTGCTTTGTAGAAATCTAATTATTAAGTACTATGTACTTAACAATTTCAAAAAATGAAAACTGTTTGTTAATTTTAAAGTTAACTTACCTTTTAATGACTTTGTGGTGTCTGCTTTTTCTTGGAAAGCATTTGACTATTTGGTTGCATGGAGGCCCACAGTTTCAGCTGATCCTTTAGATAAGTAGCAGTCATTTATGACCTAAAGGGCATCTTGATTTGGGTTAGGTAGGAGAATGTAGTTTTACAGCAATAAGTAGCTGAAAAACAAGAAAGTATTTTTTGGGCATATTGCCGAAGGCATGGGTATTCCACCACATTTTTCCATATTTTAATTGGATCTTTCTTAGCATCAAACAATGACTTTAAAAGTCACTACTGAGAGCTCAATCAATTCCATCTGTAGTTCTTTAGATGCCTTGATGATATCAACTAGGTAAGGCGGAATGCTAATTTGAGTGTGATATCATGATTCTCAAAGTCAGTGAAACTTTCATTGTATTCTCCAATTAATAGGTCTGTAACAGCTGCATAATTTTCAAACAATTCACATATATCATCCTGCTCATCAGTGACCTTTACTAATTAGGGAAAATGTTCATCCGAAATGTCCTTTTGAAGAAGTGGTGTTTTGAAAAAAGATAGCATTTTTTCGAAATGCTTGGATTTTTTTGCCACATAACATATATAGACTTAGTTTTACTTTGCAAAGAAAGATTCAAATTGTTTTCATTTGACATATTACACAGAAATGCATTCCTATAGAAAACGTCTTTCAATAATTCATATTGCCGATTCTGCTTCTTATAAAATTTAACTATCTGTTCTCACAGAGATAAAATTTTGCCTAACACCTGTTCCTGAGATAGCCAATGCACTTTAGAATGATATGGCAAATTGACACTGAATACCTCATTGTTCAACTTTAGCATGTTATGAAACTGAGGATGCTGTGTTGCATTTGCACTAATATAGTTAACAGTACATATAACTTACTACAAACTGTCACTTAAAATAATAGCTTGAGCACAGAGATTTTGCTGGCGCAAATTACAGTGAAAAGAAATGAAAGCATCTGGATCTGTTAATACTTTATTTTATACATGCAATAAACTCTTCACGTTTTCCTGTTGTGGAAGGTGCACATGTAAGGGAAATTGCATTTGTATAGGCAACAGGTTTCTTAGGCCAAACTGAGATGACCGCTGCAGTGTTATTTCCAGCCCAGCCCCCCTGGTTTGCTGGCCTTCCAGGGAGGCATGAGTCAGCATACTCATGTAACCAAGGTGTTATCTCCTGTGTGAACCCATGTGATCATGCTTTCCCATGGCATGTTGCCACTATTGTTCAGAGCCATATATAAGCGCTTGCCATGTTCTTGGCCATGCTTTTCACCACTGCTGTATCCCCCCAATAATAAAGAGCATGTCTCACCTGCCTGCTGCCACTCGCCTTTTCTTCCAATTTCCAAAAGCTGCACCAGAGCACTCACTAGCCACAGAGCATCCTCCTCACACTTGGTGTAGTCTTGCAGGATCTGGAGGGGTAAGTATCCTCTACATCCCAGCAGGGAAGGACATATGGCCTCCTATGGGCTTGTGACAGCCAGTGGCAGTGGTTGTGGGCCCTTGACACGGGGTAGGAGCAGGTAGGAGGCCTGTTGCCCTGGAAAAGGCCTTGAAGGCCTTGAATGAGACGCTGCAGCCTAGGGAGCAAGCAGCAGCTGCTCAGGTGGGCTGGCTTTTCCTTACAGCCCTCCAGGAGCAGCATGAGGATGCCCTGCAGCGAGAAGCCCAGGTAAGGGAGTTACAAGAGATAGAGGAAAATTTGGAAGCCCGCCTGCAGGAGTTGGAGAAAGAGTTAATGAGCGGTCCGACCTTGGATGCTGAAGAAACTGCAAGGATACAGGAGACTGAGGGCACACACCCCACCCACTCTGCTGAGAGCCCGCCTGGTCGCAAAACAGAAAATGGAGCATGCGCAGCCCATGGAGCGCTGGGGCTGGCGCAGGCGCGCCTACAGTAATGGAGCATATCTTTTACTCTGCCTACACCCCCACCCAGCTGCGGGAGCTGGGAAAACAATGCAGGCCGCATCCTGAGGAGACTGTGCCTGCCTGGTTGGCGCACTTATGAGAAGGGACAGACAGCGTCCTGTGCTCCTCGAGGGAGATGGAGCAATTGGCATCTGTAACTATACATCCTTCCCTGAGGCAGATGCTACAGACAAGTGGTCACCGTGGTGAGGGCGAGGGAGACCACTCCTTGCTTGAATGGCTTATGGCTGCTGCCCACACAGTATGGGATGACCCCGGAGAACTTCCCGAAACCGTGAGTAAGTGGACGTCATACACAGACTTAATTCAGATTCTTTGGGAGCTGGGAATGCACTAAGCCATTTTTGCAGTAGATAAATGGCGGGCTGATGAGGAGCGCTTCACTACACACATGTGCGACCTAATCTTAGCCACAGCTCCCCCCAGGCGTTTGGCTCGCTGGCAGCTGTGCTCACTCTCTATATGGGGAAGGGGATACATGATACACCACTACCATGGTGGCTTTGGGAGATGCCAAAGAGCAGAAAGGGGGGGAAGGGATCAGTATGTATACACAAGGAGCCAAGAAGGGCCCATGAGCTCATGGCCCCTTGCAGAAGAAGGCAGTACAAAGGGCCCAGAAGGTGTCTCAAACCCAGATGTGGCTAGACCTCCTATTAGCAGGAGTAAATAAAGAGAAGATAGATAAACAGCCTAATGAGATATTACTGGCTTTGTGGAATCAGCTGGCTCCTCACTATCAATTCATGAAAGCAGCCAAGAGGAGGTGAGCTGAGACGCCCGCCAAAGAGACCCACAATGTGCGGCTGCAAGATTTTATGGTTGAAACACCCTTCTTTGAGATAGATTAGGGGTTAGGCCAAGGCACCTGGTTAGAGGGGACCTCAGATGACTGGACCTCAGTGTGACAGTCTACTCAAGCAGAGTGGGCTGGGGTTTGAGGCAGTGGTAGCCTAAGCAGCAGGTCCCTATTGGGTTTTGATCCCAGACTTGGAAGGGCCCCCAGGAGTGCTATTCCTTGGCGGAAAAGCAGCTGGCAGCTGTGTATGTCACCCTTCAGGACTGTGAAGCTATAACTGGGCAGTTTAAGGTGCTAGTGCACACCACATACTCCATAGCAGGATGGGTGAGGTCCTGGATAACCAGCCCAAGATCAGGAGTAGCCCAGACACCCACTCTGGCAAAGTGGGGGGCTTGCTTGGAACAATAAGCAGAGTTCAGCTCTGGCCCTTTAACTGCAAAATTGCAGACAGTACTGGGTCCTGTTGAATTTGTGTCTGAAACTGACCCTCAGACCATGGTAATACCTAAGGAAGAGAGCCAGTACCTTGAAGGATGGGGTCCCCCTCCAGTGGAGGCATGGTATACCAATGGATCCAGTCATGGTCCCTTAGCCCAATGGGCAGCAGTGGCTGTCGAGTTGGATCATGATGAAATTTGGTTTGAAACACGGCAGGGGCAGAACAGCCGATGGGCTGAATTGCGTGCTGTGTGGATTATCGTTGTGCACAAGCCCTCCCCTTTGCATGTCTTCACTGATAGCCGGGCCATGTTTAAGGGCCTCACTGTCTGATTACCTACATGTAAGGCCCAAGGTTGGCTAGTAGGGCACTGCCTGGTATGGGTGGCTTTATCTTCCTGCTTGTTTGACAGGAAGGTACCCTTGAGGTGCATGTGAGGATGGCCATATGTCGTGGGGAAGGTCCTCCCCATCTTTATCAAGAAACCACATAATTGGAATGCCATGTTCTCCCAGTGGCACAGGGTGAAATGGACTCCATGGTGATTCTACCTGGCAACTATCTTTTCCCCTGGGGGTGAAGCCATTAAGGTAGAAATAAAAGTAAATGCCCTAGTGGAGCATACTGCTCAGGTCCTGAATCAAACCAGGCAGGTCTTGACCCTCCTGGTGGCTAAAATCATCCAAGTAAGAAAAATGGTTTTGCAAAACAGCATGGTCCTTGATCTCCTCACTGCAACTCAAGGAAGCACATGCGCAGTCATACATACTGAATGTTGTATATATACCTGATCACCAGGAGGATAGTTCCTCTGCATTGAAGAAAATTGATGGTGAGATACAAGCCATCCAACAGTTAACTGGAGTCCCATTATGACAGTGATGGGAATGTCTCTCTTCCTCCTGGCGTTGGACCTTTTTAGTGTTAGGAGCTACTGACTGTGGTCTGATAATACTGTGTTGTTCCCTGTATTGTTATGGCATTTGTGCACAAGAGGCCTCCCTATGGGCCTGTGTGTCGGCAGTGAAAACTATTATCTAGGGGGTGGAATGTAAGGGAAATTGCATTTGTATAGGCAACAGGTTTCTTAGGCCAAACTGAGATGACTGCTGCAGTGTTTCTTCCAGCCCAGCCCCCCTGGTTAGCTGACCTTCCAGGGAGGCATGAGTCAGCATACTCATGTAACCAAGGTGTTATCTCCTGTGTGAACCCATGTGATCACACTTTCCCTTGGCATGCTGCCACTATTGTTCAGAGCCATATATAAGCGCTTGCCATGTTCTTGGCCATGCTTTTCACCACTGCTGTATCCCCCCAATAATAAAGAGCATGTCTCACCTGCCTGCTGCCACTCGCCTTTTCTTCCAATTTCTGAAAGCTGCACCAGAGCGCTCACTAGCCACAGAGCATCCTTCTTACAGCTCCATCTATACATATACTCACTAAATTTACCAAATTCAGTCCAACTTCACTACCTTTATCTTGAAAGTTGTTGAAGATATCTATTCCTACTGTTCTGTTCTCAAGAGTGCCCCAAGCAAGTAACTCTTTATAGCAAAGAAAATCTTCTGTTATGACTGGAATGAAGTATAAAACTTGCACCAAGTCAGTAGTATCTGTTGATTCATCCAAAGCAATTGAATAATATGTATTTTCCTTTTGAAGTATTGTGTGAAGGTGTTCTATTTGGATTTAGTCAAAAGGCTACATTTAAGGACCTAGAAGATCACACGTGGTCGTATGGCTACAGGTTCCTTACCCCTAGTCTAAGTACACTCTTCTATGTTATACCTTGCAGTGAATTTAAACTTCTGAAAAAAAAAAATCCCAGCCTTTGCTTTGAAATATGCTAAACTGTTTTATTTAACTAGAGTAGCTCTTTATGTTCTTAGTCTGGAAAGGCTTTTCTATTTAAGCAGAAAGAGTACTGAAGTTATCAAGTAACATGTTTAAAGAAAACAGTTTAGTTTTAGTTCTCAAAGTGATGTGGATTCTTCACTAGCCATTTGATGAAAACTAAATGCAATACTACATGCAATACATGATCCCAGATCATGAACTAAGAAAAAAATATTGGATTGGACAATAATATTCTATCAATATTAATTTCTTAGTTTGATTATTTTATCATAAAATAATTATATCATATTTATGTAACATAATTATCAGCGGTGATGTATGATGATATTCTGTTGGTAAAATTACATATTGAAATATTTTGGAGCAAAGGAACATAGTGGTCCAACTTATTCTCAAATGTTTCAAAAATTATGTATTGAAAGAAAGAGAGAAAATGACAAAAAGAAATAAGGCAAATGTAAATAACTTGTAAATGTGGGTAACTGGTATGTAGGTGGTACTTTTACAAAATGTTTTGTAAAAATTTGAAATTTTATCCAAAGTAAAAATTCATTTAATCAATCGGTCAATCAAGGCTTACCCCAAACTTTTGAGCCTGAATGACCTGAATGCCAGGGGAAAATAAGAAAAGGTCAGAGGGAAACATAGGATTGAATTGTGAAGCATGTAAATGATGAGGTGTGATGTATTCAGGGGAATATTATTTCCGGGCAACAGCTGGAACATTATATCTGGAAAAAGGACAGTGGCAAAGACAGATCCCCATCATTATCATTAAGTAGCTAACAAATATATCCAAACCTGTCCAAAAAAATGTTAAGTATGATTATGTACAGGTTATTTTAAAAGGCCATCAAACTAATTAGAAATCTCACTGAATGAGAAAACTCAAAGAAATATATCATTCACAGTTCAGAAAACTGTAGAAAAGGATCTTAAAATCTCGGATTCAATTTAGGCTGATTGTTGTCCTTTGTTTTTCTACATTGTATTGACTTAGAGATCTTGGTAACGGGACTGATGTTAGTGGTTACTTTAATTGTGTGCATGAAATAAAAGGAACATTTCATACTTTAGCATTATTTCTTTTTATTCCCTAGAGTACCTAGAGTATCTCCCTAGAGAAAACATGCAGCCTTTAAATTATATTTTAGAAGTAGCTCAAGACTCCAAACAGTTCTGCATTTTAATAGACAAGCTTAATTGACTTCTGTTCTTGAATGACTGATGTGTGGTCTTTCTGGTAATGCTGAATGCCACCTGTTCTGTAATCATTTTAATCATCAAATTGCCACATGGCACCAGTTATGGATGCTTCCAGTCTGTAATATGACAAACATTTTAAGGGACATTTGTTTTTCTATTCATATCGTACTGATGAATTGAATTTGAGGAGACACTGATAGTCCAAAAGGGATTCATTTAAGGTAGGGATGGACTCTTGTCTCTAAAACAGTGTTTCCCCAACACCCAAGAACCATTGAACCTCTCTACCAAATCAAGTGTGTTTGTTTTCTAGAATTACACAGATAAATGTAAAATTGGACTGAAACTGTTTTTTCTTTTCTCCTTTTAAAAAATGTATCTTATTATAAAACTGCAATGTTACTCACACAAACAACTATTTTAAGAAGCGGTTGTTAAAAGATGCCATATACCGGAGGGAATCTTTTCAAAAACTTTGGTCTATAATGCAAATTCATTTCTTAGATCACACCACACAGCTGTGTAATAAGTGTATGTGCTCTTGGCTATAGTTATGATAAATTCTTTGAAGGAAACTTCCTCCGTAACAATCAGTCAAGAAATATAAAAAACAGACAATGAATTCCACTCCATTACTTTTGTGCTTTCTGCTTTCTCACACTGTAGTTTCATGCTTTTCTGAGAACTTTCATAATCATATTTATTTGAAAAGAATTGGTTTTATTGTACATCTGAAATAACACCAGAGCACTTAAAACAAGTACCCGTGAGAATATAAGGCGCTACTCTTATCATATAACCACAATAATGAAAAGTATCCCCATTTTAAAGCAAAAATACTTACAAAAAACAATCTTTCCTTTGTAATGGTAGTTTTAGCACTAGTCTTGACCACAATTCAATTTATTTATTCTACAAACAATACTAGTGCTAACCATAGGGATTTAAGTAATACAGAGGGAAAAAAAAAAAAAAGCTTAATCACCATCATGTTCCCATTGGTTCAGAGTATATTTTACAATAGCATTTCTAGTTTTTACAGAGCTACCCAGGCTGCAACTAAATTAATTCTTTCAATCATCTCATGCAATATTTACCAAAGTAAAACTATTACATAAAGCATATTTTCTGCCTTGTGAATATAAAACTATAGTAATTATATGGTACATTTATTACACAAAAAAGTGCGTGTGGTTTAATTAAAAGGAGCAAATCTATTATTTGTTTCAATGACACCCTCCATTTTTAATGCTACTGAATGGTAAAATTTTCTTTCCAACTTATTATACTATAGATACTGTATGGTATTTTTGAATGAGATATGCCTCACAATCTTTTATACTATAGTGACAACATTACATGACTGAAAGTAAGGTCTGTTTATATAAGCAAACAAATACAGATTTTAAAAGTATGAGAACAGGACCCCTGCTAATGGAGACAATAGCTAGATGAACTAATAAAAAACCAGCTAGATGAGCAGACCTCGGTGGCCACCTGAGCACAGCAGGTACACTCTGTGGTGTGCCTCCTGAAGGGACTAGAGCAGGAATGAGTATTGACCTTGGGGTAGGGGTGGGGAGGACAGAAGGAGAACTCAAAGCCTGTCCTCCAGCTTCCAGTCTAAGTGCTATAGCCACTCATTGGCATTTTCTTTTTCCTTTTACAAATTTACTCTTCTGACTCTCCTTTCTTTAATAAAGTTCGTAATAGAATTTCTTAACTTGTAAAATGATTTCAATTTCTCAAGCAGTCCCAGAGAGAGACACAGAAGCTGTGCCTATTAGGAAGTATGTAAGTAAAAAACTGACTTTTTTTTTCTATTCTTTTCTTTTCTTTATGCATGTAAGCAATAGAAAGAAAAAATTTCAAGCAGGTACTTCACCATAAAGACAAAAACAATTTGAAATTCAAATTACAATTATTTTTATTTTAATAAATCATTAACCAGTTGTTTAGATATTATGTAAAATGAGACCTATCTATTTAGACTAAGGATTGTTTCTTCTACAAATTGAAAATAACTTATTTATTATGAGATAATTAAAACATAGTATAGAGTTGGCTTCTATAACTGAGTTACAGAAAAAGCAGTTTTTCTGTAGAGCAGTCTTCATTTATCATCGATAAGGCTTACTGAGGGTATATTATGTGTAAGATATTGGGGTGGAGATTTATTAAAGACATAGTGCTTGTGTTAAGGAGGCTAAAAATCCAGTGGAAACCATCCATTGGAGTATTTATAAAGGCAAGCATAGTGTCTGTGAAGTACACTGGCACTCTGAGAGGGATTAGAGATAAATAGGAGCAGAGCTCAACAGAAGAAATTACAGTATTGCATATCTAGAATCATGGGTTCCAGAAGGCAAGAAACAGAAGAGAGAGAGAATTTGGTGCCAGATTAGTTGTGGGAGAAAAGAAAACAGTCATGGTAGCAGTACAATAATAATGTCAATAAAAATAGCTATGAGTTCCTAATTGTGTGTTAGAACATAAGCTCAAGTAAACAGGGATTTATCCACTTTCTATATTGTTGACTGCTGGGCCCTCAGTTCCCAAAACTGTGTCTGACATATAGTAGGCACTCAATAAATGTTTGTTGGATGATTAAATAATGTGGCAGATGTCTTATGTGCATTAGGTTTAATCCCTATAACTCTTCTACAAGGTTATTTTTTTATATTCCCAATTTTTTTTTATTTCATCATATTATGGGTGTACAAATATTGTTAAGGTTACATATATTGCCATTTCCACCCCTCCCTTCCCCTGCCGAGTCAGAGCTTCTAGAGAGTCCATCCCCTAGGTGGTGTGCATCGCACTCATTATGTAAGTATACACCCATCCCCTCCTCCTCCCTCCCACCTGCCCGACACCCGATAAATATTTTTTTATGTGTGACATTTTGGTTACATTTTATATATTTGCCTCTCCCTAGGAAGGGTTAGAGGTATGCCCTTCCCCTCCACAATGCTAACCACATCCCTAAGATGTGGGTCTACCCGCCCCCAATCTCTGGTGAACACTACCACCATTTGAGCACCATAGTTTTAATCAGTCAGTACCAATTTGATGGTGAGTACATGTGGAACCCATTTTCCTGATCTTGTGTCACTTCACTTTGGATAATGGGCTTAAGCTTAATCCAGGATAGTATTTGGATAATTAAAATTTGGTATATGTTCACAATGGAATATTACTCAATTCTATATTCCCAATTTTTAATTGAAAACTAAGGCTTAATGTTAAGGACCATGCTAAAGTCATACTGATAGCCATTATTGAAAGTTTTTCTAACTGTAAAAGTGGTCTTTTGTCTACAATATGAGGCAATCTACTAGAAAAGATACATTGACTTAGAAGGCATATCTCTAGGCCTTATTCTGTTGTTAACAAGTCAGGTAACCTTGGGTAAGTTACTTAGTTTCTCTGTGGAACCATTCCACTTGGAGGCGGGGACTGTATCTGCAAATATAGTCATGTGATGCTTAACGATGGGGTTACATTCTGAGAGATGCATCTTTAGGCAATTTCCTCACTGTTCAAACATCATATAGTATACTTACATAAACCTAAATGGTATAGCCTACTACATGTCTAGACTATATAGTATAGCCTATTGCTCCTAGGCTACAAACTTGTATAGCATGTTACTGAATTGAATACTGCAGGCAATTGTAACAGAAATGGTAAGTATTTGTATATATAAACATATCTAAACATAGAAAACATACAGTAAAAATACAGTGTAAAAGATTATAAAATGGTATTACTCTATGGGGAACTTACTCTGAATGGAGCTTACAGGACTGAAAGTTGCTCTGGGTGAGTCAGTGAGTGGTGAGTGAATGTGAAGATCTGGGACATCACTGTACACTCTGGTAAACTTTATAAACACTGTACACTTAGGCTACACAAAACTGATGAAAAATATTTTTATTTCTTTAATAATAATTAAACTTACCTTACTGTAACTATTTTTATAAACTTTTTTTATATATCAGCATATTATGGGCATACAAATTTTAAGGTTGCATATATATAATGCCCTTGCCTCTCTCCCCCGACAAGTCTGAGCTTCAAGTGTGACCATCCCCCAGATGGTGCACATCTCACTCATTATGTATTTATATACCTGTCCCATCCTCTCCCCTCCCACCTGCCCGATACCCAATAAATGTAATTCCTATGTGTCTACTTAGGTGCTGATCAATTAATACCAATTTGCTGGTAAGTATATGTGGTGCTTGTTTTTCCATTCTTGGGATACTTCACTTAGTAGTATGGGTTCCAGCTCTATCCAGGAAAATACAAGATGTGCTATATCACCATTGTTTCTTAGAGCTGAATAGTACTCCATGGTATACATATACCACATTTTATTGATCCACTCATGTACTGATGGGCACTTGGGTTGTTTCCACAGTTTTGCAATTGTGAATTGTGCTGCTGTAAACATTCGAGTGAAGGTGTCTTTTTTGTAGATTGTCCTTTGTTCTTTTGGGTAGATGCCCAGTAGAGGGATTGCTGGATCAAATGGTAGATCTACTTGTATACCTTTAAGGTATCTCCATATTGCTTTCCACAGAGGTTGAACTAGTTTGCAGTCCCACCAGCAGTTTAGGAGTGTTCCTATTTCTCTGCATCCACACCAACATTTATCATTTTGGGACTTTTTGATAAAGGCCATTCTTACTGGAGATAAGTGATATTTCATTGCAGTTTTGATTTGCATTTCCTGATGATTAGAGATGTTGAGCATTTTTCCATATGTTTGTTATCATTCTGTCTTCTTTTGAAAAGTTTCTGTTCATGTCCTTTGCCCACTTTTTGATTGGGTTGTTTGATTTTTTCTTGCTGATTTTCATGAGTTCTAAGTAGATTCTAGTTATCAGCCCCTTATCAGATGTGTAGGATATGAAAATTTTCTCCCATTCTGTAGGTTGTCTGTTTGCTCTCATGACTGTTTCTTTGGCTGTACAGAAGCTTTTTAGTTTGATCAGTTCTCATTTATTTATTTTTGTTGCTGCTGTGATTGCCTTAGAGGTCTTCTTCATAAATTATTTGCCTAGGCCAATGTCTAGGAGAGTGTTTCCAACATTTTCCTCTAGAATTCTAATAGTATCATACCTTAGGTTTAAGTCTGTTACCCAGCGTGAGTTGATTTTTGTGAGAGGTGAAAGTTGTGGATCCTGCTTCAGCCTTCTACAAGTGGCTATCCAGTTTTCCCAGCACCATTTATTGAATAAGGATTATTTTCCCCAGTGAATGTTTTTGTCTGCTTTGTCGAAGATTAGATAGATTAAATTAGGCTATGTGAGGATGGTTTTATATCAGGGTTCTCAGTTCTGTTCCACTGGTCAATATTCTTATTTTTGTGCCAATTCCAAACTGATTTAATTACTACAGCTTTGTAGTATAGTTTGAAATCTGGCATATTGATACCTCCCATTTTGTTTTTATTGCCTAGAATTACTTTTGATATATGGGGTCTTCTCTGGTTCCAAATGAAGTTTATAATTATTTTTTCTATATCTGTGAAAAATGATGTTGGGATTTTAATAGGGATTGCATTGAATTTGTAGATCAGTTTGGGTAGTATAGACCTTTTAACAATGTCGAGTCTGCCGACCCATGAGCATGGTATTGATTTCCATCTGTTTACGTCCTCTGCTATTTCCTTCCTCAGTGTTTCATAGCTCTCCCTGTAGAGGTCTTTTACCTCCTTAGTTAATTATATTCCTAGGTACTTTATTTGACAAAAAGTTGCTCCTTCAAAAAATAAACAAAATTTACACACCTTTGGCAAGACTACCAAAAAGCAAAAAAGAGAAATCTCTAATAAGCCCCATCAGGAACAAAAAAGGAGATATCACAACCGATCCCACAGAGATACAATATATAATCTACAAATACTACAAAAACCTTTATGCACACAAACTGGAAAATGAGGAAGAAATGGACAAATTTTTAGAAACATACAGCCTCCTTAGGCTCTACCTAGAAGAAATAGAATTCCTGAACAGACCAATATCAAGAGCTGAAGAAACAGCAGTTAAAAACCTTCCTAAAAAGAAAAGTCCTGACCCAGATGGTTTCACACCTGAATTTTACCACATTTACAAAGAAGAACTGGTGCCTATCCTGCAGAAATTATTCCTCAACATTGAGAAGGATGGAATCCTTCCAGAGTCATTTTACCAAGCCAACATCACTTTGATCCCCAAACTAGGAAAGAATGCAACAAAGAAAGAAAACTACAGACCAATATCACTTATGAATATAGATGCAAAAATTCTCAACAAAATTCTAGCTAACCGAATCCAGATGCTTATCAAGAAAATAATCCATCATGACCAAGTTGGATTCATCCCAGTGATGCAGGGATGGTTCAACATACGCAAATCTATAAAAGTAATTCACCACATAAACAGAAGCAAAAACAAAGACCATATGATCCTTTCAATAGATGCAGAAAAAGCATTTGACAAAATTCAACACCCTTTCATGATAAGCACACTTAATAAAATAGGCATAGAAGGGGCATACCTAAAAATGATATAAGCCATATATGACAGACCCACAGCCAACATCATACTGAATGAGGAAAAATTGAAAGCATTCCCACTTAGAACTGGCACCAGGCAAGGTTGCCCACTATCTCCACTTCTATTTAACATAGTGCTGGAAGTCCTGGCTATAGTAATCAGACATGAAAGTGGAATTAAAGTTATCCAAATGGGTCAGAAGAGATCAATGTTTTCTGATGATATGATATTATATTTAAAAAATCCCAACGATTCAACCAAGAGACTCCTGGAATTGATAAATGAATTTAGTAAAGTCTCAGAATACAAAATCAATACGCACAAATCAGAGGCTTTCCTGTACGCCAATAACAGTCAAATTGAGAACCAAATCAAAGACTCAATACTCTTCACAATATAAATTTTTAACTTTTAAAATTTTTGACTCTTCTGTAATAGCAGTTTAAAACACAAACACATTGTATAGCTAGACAAAACTTTTCTGTCTTTCTATCTTTATTCTACAAGCTTTATTCTATTTTTAAAATTTTTTATTTTTAACTTTTAAACTTTTTTGTTAAAAATAAAGACACAAGCACACACATTAGCCTATGCCTACACAGGGTCAGCATGATCAATATCACCATCTTCCACCTCCACATGTTGTCCTACTGGAAAGACATCAGGGACGATAACATGTATGGAGCTGTCATCTCCTATGACAGCAATGCCTTCTTTAAAAATACCTCTTGAGGGAACTGCCTGAGGCCATTTTACAGTTAACTTTTTTTTAATAAGTAGAAGGAGTACACTCTAAAACATCAATAAAAAATATAGTATAGTAAATACATAAACCAGGTAATATAGTCACTTGTATCAAATATTGTATACTGTACATAATTTTATGTGCTATACTTTTACACAATTGGCAATACAGTATGTTTGTTTACATAAGCATCATCACAAACAAGTAATGTGCTGTACTATGGCACTGTGATGGCTAGGACATATATGTGATCTGTCATTAATCAAAACATTGTTATGAGATACATGCCTATATAGAAATTGTTTGCCATATCATACTGATTAGAAAGATCAGATTGGTTCATGTAAAAATGCTATAAAATTTGATGTGATGTATAAATACAAAATATTGGTATTAATAATAAAGATGGCCCCCTGTAGATTATTAAATAGAGCAGTTAAAATAAAATAAATAACAATATATGGAAGGAAAGTTGCTTTTTTTTGGTTATTTTTTTCAGAGGGCAATTTGTTTTATGCAGAGACTTCATTGAAGAATCCATGGAACACCTAGGAAATGGAAATGAATTTTGCACAATGAATAATATAGGAATAATACCCATAATTTAGGACATGTATTTGAACTCATCTGCAGAGTGGCAATAGCTAAACTTATTAGAAGGATAAAAGTATTCAAAGAAAACAGTGTAGATTTAAAAAAGCTATAGGGCTTCAAAATGCCTGTGATGAATAGAGAAAGTATGAGAAATAGAAATGGAAGAAGAAGGAGATATCAGAGCAGTAGTAAGAGAAGCAGCAAAGTGAAAGGTCACAGAGGCCAAAAAAGAGAGACTTCCAGTAAAGAAGAGCTGCCTGGTAGTACCTAACATACAAGGACAAGGGCACAAGGCATGGAAAAGCCATTGCATTTGGCATGGTGATGTAAATTCTACATGGGCAATAGTATTCGTATCTGATTGGGCAAAGGCCAGGTTGTAAGAGGAGTAAGATATATACATCTTTATTTTCTGATTAATCTTCAGAAAGACATAAGTATGTTTTAAAACAGAGGAAGGAATAATGGAAAAAATGAGATTGGAAATGTGAAAGAGCAGTGAGTTTGCAAAGGCAGGAAAGGGAAATGCTGGACAGAGAAATAGCCTTAGCATCTTCTCTCTGTCAAGGAGAAAACAAATTACTTTAGAAAGGACACAGAAATATTTTGTTGTTAAGAAGGGAAATTCATTGGGTCAGCTTCCAATTTTAACGCTGGTAGTGTTTAAAAGCATTGGAGATACAGCAGTAAACAAAGCCAGCTGAGTCCCTGTCCTTCCCAAACCTGTCCACCACGGTGGACAGCAGCCATTGAACAAGAGGGGGTTGATGCAGGATGCTTGAAAAGTATGGAAGATGTCTGAACCGATGTGAAAAATATAAGAAGTTAACAAGAAATAAACAATTGCCAAATGATATTTTTGCTCAAATGATGAAGCTTGGAATACATATGTATTGGACATAATCCATGAATTTATATGATTTTTTTCTAGTTAATTTTTGAGAATCTAAACATTGGAAAAGAAAAAAATGTCAAAACTTAATGAATGGCATTGCTATGACATGGTTTTTTTTTAAAGTACACATATTTTTTAATGTTAAGTAAAACAAGACTTTTAAGAAATATCTGATAAAAGCCAAGGTCTGAAACTACTATTTCTATAGAATAAATAATTGGTTTGAAAAGTTAATCAATGAATTTATAAAAACATGTATATTATTAGTAAGTTTCAGAAACAAGGAATTATAGTTTTAGAAGAGTTTGAGAAAGATGAAACTAACCTCCAAGGAAGGGGAGAGAAATGGTAAAAGTCAAATCTTGCTACATCTACAGCACTTAGTGACCAAGCTGGCACAGAAAGTCAGTTTATCTCACACAATATATAAAACTAATATTAATAAATCTCAGAGAATAAAGATGAACTATGAGAAACATGAATAGCTTATCTAACTTTATTTTTAGGAAAGGGTTAAGTATGGGCTCCACTGATCAGTTGATGCTTTACTAATAAGTAAACATGAAGCAAAAGATCTAGCAGGCTGGTGATGACAGATTAGAATAAGATTGAATTTTTAATGACAAAGTCTGAATTCTGAGAGAATCATGGAGCTGAAAAACAAGTAAACCTAAGAAGGGAGTTATCATCACTTGGTTATATGAACAGTGATTAGTAGGAGCTAAAACTTAATAAGGCTAGTACAATTAGTGCATGGTTTGCATACTTATTTTTAACTTCTGATTATGATAGTTTTATGTGTCAATTTAACTAGATCATATAATGCCCAGATATTTCATTAAACCTTATGTCTGGGGGTGTCATTGAAGGGGTTTCAGGATGAGATTAGGATTTAAATGCACAAATTCAGTAAAGCACAGGGCCCTCCCAATGTGGGTGGGCATTATCCAATCCACTGAGGGCCTGGATAGAACAAAAGGTAGAGGAAACAGGAATTCACCCCTTTTATTTCCTCCCTGTCTTCTTGAGCTAGGATAGCTCATCTTTTCAAACCCTACAACTGGGATTTACACCATGAGTTTCCCTGGTGCTCAGGCCTTTGGACTCAGAATGAATTACACCACCAGCTTCCTGGGCTCCAACTTGTAGATGGCAGATTGTGGTACTTCTCAGCCTTCATAACCACATGAGCAAATTTCTCATTATATTTATATGTATGTATCTAAAATGTTTTACAAAATGTTCCTATTGGTTCTGTTTCTCTGAAAAATCCTAATACACTGAGTAAAATGTATTGTCCACTTTATTCTGCATAAAACAGATGCCCAACAGTGGGGCTGGGCATCACCCAATCCTCTGAGGACCTGTGTGAAACACAAAGGTGGGAGAGAGGAGGATTCTCTCTCTCTCTGTCTGACTGCTTAAGCTGGGACATTGATCTTTCTCTGCCCTCAGATCTCCTGGTTCTCAGGCCTTCAGACTCAAAAATGAAACTACACCATTGGTTCTGCTCTCAGGCCTTTGACCCATACTACTGGCCTTCCTGAGTCTCCAGCTTGGAGAGGGCAGATCATGGATATCACTCTCCTACTGGTCCTGTTTCTCTGGAGAACTCTGACTAATACATTGGATTAATGTATGTTTCTCCTTTAAAGCTCAAGTCTATATTAGTAAAAGTTAATAATTTCATACATCTTAGGAGTTTTAGAGGGTCATAAGGAACACTTCTGCTTTTCTATCCAAGCCAGACCTAAATTAACTGAGACAAAGAAGTCAGGTCATCAAAAATGTCAGCCTTGTCAACTGTCAGCGTAACAGATCTTTACAGAACATGACTTCAGTAGGGAAACTATAGGCTTCCTAATAATCAACCCCTGAATTAGGCATATTTAAAAAACTAATCACAGCAAACCCAGGAATGGCAGAACCCCTTTGAGAGGTCAGATCCATAGCTACCACATTGGCCACGTGGCCAAGAACAGATCCGAGCTTAGACTCCCTGCAGGCAGCGTAATGACAGAGTGCAGAGAGAGGGGCCAGCTGTATATGCAGACACAGCTCCCTCTCCCTACACACCAAAGGAAGCCAGGCAAACAGAGGCCAAGAGTGAACAATAATGGAGACCTCTTGAAGGGAAAAAAGGGTACAGAGGTCCTACCATAATAATATAGAACTGTATTTCAGGGAAAAAATATTGCTTTATAAATTGAGTATTCCCTTGGGGAAAGTTGCAAATTCAGACTCAAAAGGACTGACCTTACAAAGCTAGATATAAAAGTGACAGAAACATCCCAATCTTAAATGGCCTGGATAATTGCCACTTCTCACTGCTTCATTTTGACACTGAAAGACAATAAAATGGGGCCTACCTGGTGAGTGTCTCTTATGTTATAGAAAAAGACTGGGTCCACAAAGATGGTTTTATCACATTTATAGCATTCAAATGAGCTCTGGAGAAATGTGTTTTATAATTCTATGTTTAATTCTTTATGTATTATTATTCTACTGTCTGTAAACACAGCCTAGCCTAGTCCACAGAAACGCAGTTTTTAAAAAAGTAACCAAGAATGTCATATAAAATGAATGCCAATATTCACAGCATGTGAATCCAAGTTCAAAATTCTTATCTTTCAACAAGTCTAGGAAAAGCCTGATGGGTTGCTAGACTATTTTTTTTAATCCCCTCTAGAATTTTTTCCAACTTGACTTCCAAGTATGAAAAGACACCCAATCAAGTTCCAAAACATTCCAAGACTTTGAAAAATCATCATTATAATGGACATATTTTCATTCTATTCCTGTCAGTGATGAACAGTATGATTATGGCAGGTCCTTTGATCTTTGCTACTGTGTTTCCTATAAGCACAGAGCCTGACAGGAGACACCTCATTAAATCTTCCCTTATTTCTTTTTGTTTTCCTTTTTCCTCACTTCATTTTCTCAAAATAGTACTATGCAGCTGACATTTTCTTTGAGAAAGATACTTTATCATTATCAGTTTTTATTAAGAACATAAGTATTTGTGAATACATCAGTTATTCCTCCCCTACTACAAGAACTGTGAATTGTAAGTACAAAAAAATTCTACAATCACACCATGGCCCTCAAGGTGTTTATATCACAAAAGTAGAAATGGCAATAAAAATGTAATATGTGAGAACCTAATCCATGATATTGAAATTCATGCATACATGCAGAACCAGGTTTTATTGATACTCTATACTTCAAATGTTTGACACTTCTGATGGTCAAATATTTTAACCAGACTCAACTTTCCATCTCCTATATTTCGAAGAATGAACTTCTCTTTTATTAAATGAATTGAAATCTTGTGGGGTAACAAACAAAAATTAAGGTTGATTTTTAATGATCATATCCTCTTAAGACATTTGTAATTAAATCACTAAGTCTGTTTAAATAAAATATCAGCAGTTCTGCCTTTCTGGTAGAATTAGAGTTTTCTTCTTTATGACTGAAATGATGAACAGAATATGAATTAATTTTAAAAAGTAAAGGCTTCCTAATATTTTCATTATGAATGTATTTCCTCTTTGATTTGAAAATATGAAACTATTTGAAAGTAATCACCTTTCACATACAATGAATAGATAATTTCTAATGATTGCAGTAAGTATAGAGTACAAGAATAACCTCCAGAACTCAAACTGGAGACTTTTCACAAAACAATCAAGTAGAGAAACTCGCTATGCTCTCTTCTTATAAAGAAATGACTTGTCTAAGAATTGATATGGCTGATATATGAAATCTTATTATTCAGGCAAGAAGAGTGAATAGATTAGCAAAGAAAGGTTGACATTTTGTGGAGTGCAACATGATAATTCATAATCATGATAAAATAAAAGCATTCAGTTTAAGTTTATACGTAATGTACTTCTGTAAGTACAATTGCTTTTATTTTTATCATGGTTACAAATTATCATGTTGCATTCCATAAAATGTCAACCTTTTTTTACTAATCTATTAACCCTTCTTGCTTGAATAAGAAGGCTTCTTATATCCCAGGATAAATAAAGAAAAAACTGAGATGTAAAAGGAAATATTAACTTCGATATATATTTTTCACTTGTTGAGACAATTACAGGTTCCATTAACTAGAAATGTCTTAACATAATCACATTGCTTGTTGGGGAAGACAAAGTGCTGCCTATAAGTTGTCAGGCTAAGAAAAGTGGAAAACATTAATGCCTTTAATCACTCATTTGGGTGAGAGGAATGATGATCAGCTGGGGCATTTGGAAATATATGAATCCAAATAGACAATAGGGAGAAGGAAATATCAAACTTTGGCTTTTTGAAGCCAGCTAACTGAAATTTTCCAAAAACTTTTAAAACTTCATTTACTTATTATCTAATTACATTATGTAAGAATTGAGAGAAAAAATCGTATTACCAATAAATTTATTCTATATGTCTAATATCATGTAGAAAATGTATATATTAGAGGATTACATGTATAAATATTGAGATTGATTGACCCAGTTAATATTTTGATGACTTGAATTGGCTTCAAAAGTATTCTGCTTGCAAGGGTACCTAATAATAGAGTTTTATTAAACCTACATCTTTTTTGTTATTTCAGTAAATTCAGGGGGTACAAGTGAAGTTTTGTTACATGGACATATTGCATAGCTGTGAGATCAGAGATTTTAGCACACCCACCAACTGTATGTTGTATCCAATAGGTAATTTTTCATCCTCATCCTCCCAATCTCCCACCTTTGGAGTCTCTAATGTATATTATTCCACTCTGATAACCATGCATAACCAAGGTTAGCTCCTGCTTATAATTGAGAATATGCAGTATTTAATTTTCTGTTCCTAAGTTACTTCACTTAGGGTAATGGCCTCCAGTTCCACCCAAGTTGCTGCAAAAAACACTATTTAATTCATTTTTGTGACTGAGTAGTATTCCATGGCGCATATATATGTCATATACATACACACACACCACATTTTCTTTAAGTCTGTAAATGCATCTTAAGTTAATTTTTGTACGTGATAAGAGCTAGGGATAGAATTTTATTCTTCTGCATATGACCATTCAATTTTCCCAGCACCATTTATGGAATAATTTGTCCATACCCCAGTGTATATTTTTGTCTGCTTTGTCAAAGATCAGTTGGTTGTAGGTATTTGACTTATTTCTGGGTTCTCTATTTTGTTCCTTGATCTATATGTCTACCTTATACCAGTCCCATGTTTTTTTGTTTACTATAGCCTTACAGCATAATTTGAAGTCAGGTAATGTGATGCCTCCAGTGTTGTTCTTTTGGCTTAGAATTGCTTGAATTGCTTTTGATATTCAGGCTTTTTCTTTTTCATTTTTTTTTTTGTTCCATATGAATTTTAGGATTGTTTTTTCTAGTTCTATGAAAGATGATGTCAGCATTTTGATAGAAATTGTATCAAATCTGTAGATTGCTTTGGCCAGTATGGTCATTTTAACAACACTGATTCTTATAATCCATGAACATAGGATGTTCTTCCATTTCTTTGTGTCATCTCTGATTTCTTTCATCAGTGTTTTACAGTTTTATTGTAGAGATCTTTCACCTCCTTGGTTAATTATATTCTGAGGTATTTTATTTTTTGCAGCTAATGTAAATGAGATTGATTTGGTTTATTGTTTTGTTTTGTTTTTGGACAGAGTCTCGCTGGGCTAGAGTGTTGTGTCAGTCTAGCTCACAGTAACCTCAAACTCCTGGCTGCCACATTCTCCCAAGGAGCTGGATTACAGGTACGCACCACCATGTCCAACTAATTTTTCTATTTTTAGCAGAGATGGGGTCTTGCTCTTGCTCAGGCTGGTCTTGAATGCCTGACCTCAATGGATCCCCCTGCCTCAGCCTCCCAGAGTACTAGGATTACAGGCATGATCTACCACGCCCAACCAGGATCAAGTTCTTGATTTGGTTCTCAGCTTGATTGTTATTGGTATATAGAAATTTAACTGCTTTGTGTATGTTGATGTGGTAACCTGAGACTTTACTGAATTCATTTTTTAAATCTCAGAATATTTTGGAGAAGTCTTTGGGGTTTTCTAAGATCATATCATCAGTAAACTGAGATAATTTGATTTCCTCTTTTCCAATTTGGATGCCCTTTATTTCTTTCTCTTGCATGATTGCTCTGGCTAGGAATTCCACTGGTAAGATAAATAGAAATGGTGAAAGTGAGCCTCCTTGTCTTATTCCAGTTCTTCGGGGGAATTTTTTTCACTTTACTATGTTCATTATGATATTGGCTGTGGGTTTGTCATATATGGCTATTATTATTTTGAAGTATGTCCCTTCAATGCCTAGTTTATTGAGGGTTTTCATCGTGAAGGGGTGCTGGATTGTATCAAATGCTTTTTCTGCATCTGTTGAGATGATCACATAGTTTTGTTTTTAATTACGTTTATGTGGTGAATCACATTTATTGACTTTCATATGTTGAATCATCCTTGCAACTCTTGGATATAACCCACTTGCTCATGATGAATTATCTTTTTGATGTGCTGTTAGATTCAGTTTGCCAGGATTTTGTTGAGAATTTCTGCATCTATGTTCATCAGAGATATTGGCCTGTAGTTTTCTTTTTTGTTGTTGTGTCCTTTCCTGGCTTTGGTGTCAGGGTGATACTGGCTTCACAGAATGAATGAGGGAGGATTCCCTCCTTCTCAATATTATAGAACAGTTTCAGTAGGATTGGTACCAGTTCTTCTTTGCACATCTCATAGAATTTGACTGTGAATCCATCTGGTCCTATGCTACTTTTTCTTGGGAGATTTTTTCATTACATGTCCATCTCACTAATTATTGTTCTGTTCAGGATTTCTACTTCTTCCTGATTCACTCTTAGGAGGTTGTATGTTTTCAGGAATTTATATATTTCCTCTGGGTTTTCTAGGTTGTGCACATAAAGGTGTTCATAGTTATCTCAGGTGATCTTTTGAATTTCTTTGAAATCAGTTGTAATATCTTCTGTTTCATTTCTGAGTGTATTTGAATCCTCTCTCTTATTTTATCTGTTAATCTAGCTAGTGCTCTATCAACTAGGTTTATCTTTTCAAAGAACCAATTTTTTTGTTTTATTGATTCTTTGTATTTTTTTTATCTCAATTTTGTTCAGTTCTGCTCGGATCTTTGTTATTTTTTTTTTCTTCTGCTAGCTTTGTGTTTGGTTTGAGCTTGTTTTTCTAGTTCCTTGAGGCATGTCATTAGGTTGTTAATTTGTGATCTTTCAATCTTTTTTATGTAGGCACCTAACACTACAAACTTCCTTCTTAATACTGCTTTTACTGTGTCCCAGAGATTTGATATGTTATATTACTAGTTTTGTTCATTTCAAAAATTATTTTTATTTACATCATGATTTCATTATTGACCCAAAGATTACTCAGGAGCAGGTTGCTTAATTTCCATGAATTTTTATATTTTTGAGAGTCTCTCTTAGAATTTATTTCTAGTTTTATTTTACTTAGTCTGAGAACATACTTGACATGATTGCAATTTTTTAAAATTTATCGAGACTTGTTTTATGGAAGACCTTACAGATGGTTTTTCTTGGAAAATGATTCATGCATTGATGAAAAGAATTTATATTATGTAGTTTTGGGGTAGAATGTTCTGTGAATGTCTGTTAGGTCCATTTGTTGCAGATTCCAAATCCAGTCTATTGTTTCTTTATTGATTTTCTGCCTCAATGATCTGGCTGATGTTGTCAGTGGGGGTGTTAAAGTTCCCACTCTCATTGTTGTCTGTCTCTTTTCTTAGGTCTAGTTATAATTTGTTTTGTGAATCTTGGTGCTCTGATATTTGGTGCATATATATTGAGGATTATAACATCTTGTTGAACAGATTTCTTTATCATTATATAATGACTTTCTTAGTCTTTTTGTACTGTTATTGATTTAAAGTCTGTTTTATCTGATACAAGTATAACTACTTCTTGTTTTTGGTTCCCATTTGCATTGAATACCTTTTTCTACAACTTTAATTTCACTTTATAAAAGTCTTTATCAGTTAAGTAAGCCTCTTGAAGGCAGCATAAGTATGTGTTCTGTTTCTTAATCATTTCCGACAATCTATAAGTGGAGCATTTAGTCCATTTATATTCAAAGTTAATATTGATAAGTGAGTTTCTATTCCTGTCATAATGTTAATTGTTACCCAATTGCTTTGTATTCCCAGTCGTGTAATTATTTTATAAGACCTGTGAGTTTTATGGTTTTATTAATATATGTTTTTTTATGATGCCAAGTATCAACATTTTGTTTCCATGTTTAGAACTCCCTTGAGCATTACTTATAGGACTGCTTTAGTGCTGACAAATTCCCTTACATTTGATTGCCTGGGATGACTTTATTTCTCCTTTATTTATGAAGCTTAGTTTAGCAGGATACAAAAGTTATGGCTGACAGAATTTTTCTTTGAGAATATTGAAAATAAGACTCTGATCTTTCCTGGATTTTAAGGTTTCTGCTGAGAAGTCTGTTGTTAGTTTAATGGGCTTTCCTTTATAGGTTATTAAGCATTTTTTCTTCATGCTGCCTTTAAAATTGTTTTCCTTCACAATTGACTTTACATAGTCTAATTACTATATGATTTAGTGAATTCTTTCTTGCAATGTATCCCACTAAGCCTCTTGTACCCAGATGTCTAACTCTCTCACAAAATCAGGGAAGCTTTCCTCAATTATTCCCCCAAAGGGGTTTTCTATACTTTTTTACTTTTTCTTCCTCTCCCTCAGGAATTTCTATGACTTGTATGTTTGGACGCTTTACATACCCTGTATTTCTTGTAGGTTTGTTTTTATTTTCTTGTTTATTTTTGTTTGGGTTAATTCAAAAGGCCTATCTTCAAGCTCTAAAATGCTTTCTTCAGATTGCTCTATTCCTTTGTTTGACCTTTCAACTGCATTTTGTAATTCCTTCAATGAGTCATATAATTCCAGAAGTATGTTTCATTTTTTCTAAATGTCTATCTCTTTAGTAAATTTTTCATTCATGTCCTGAATTATTTTTCTGGTTTCTTTGTATGGGTTTTCAAGTTTCTCTTGTATTTCATTGAGCTTCCTTACAATCCATATTTTGGATTATTTATCTGTCATTTCAAAATTTTTAATTTGGTTGGGATCCATTGCTGGAGAGCTAATGTGATCATCTGAGGATGGTGAAACAATCTGTATTTTTATACTGCCAGATTTCTCACACTAATTTCTTCTTATCTTGAGAAACTGTCATTTCTCATTTTTAAATTCACTTTTGTTTGGATGTAACTTTTTAATTTTTTTGTTTTTGTTTTTCCCACTTGAAGGTGTGCCTGTAATGTATGTTGTGTTTGTTCATTTAGCTTCAAATTTGGGACATTCAGAGGGCCAAGGCTCTGTATGTGTTTCTTGGTTTAGATAGCTTTTGTATAGAGGCTTTCTCAGGTGCTGATTATAGTAGTTATGTACTATAATAACTACTATTATTATAGTCCAACCACCAGGAAAGTAGGGGGCACTTATGTATATGAGCAGGCTGCAGCAGGAGCCAATAAGTATGTGCTTGGTCTTAGTTTGCTCAGGCTGTAGGGTGGTCTGTGGAATACTTGATGTCCTGTGTTCCCTGCTCAGCCCTGGAGTGGGGCATAATGGTGGGCAGAGCCAGAACACCAAGTTTGCCCTTGCACACCCCAATGATGAGTGAAAGTACCAGCCCTGATGGTGGTGGTAGGGGGAGCATGCATTGAAATGCATTGAGGTCTCCACCTGGGGTGTTTGGGAGATGAAGGAGACTACACCAGCTCCACAACCTGAGTAGGAAGACGTGTGATCTGCCTCCCTATCTGATCACTGTTCTGCAGCTCCTGACTTTCAGTTGAGATAGAAACAGTCATTTTCTTCCATGCCATAATCTATCTGAGGGCCATGGGAAAAGCCTATTGTCCTGCAGCTCTCTGAACAGATGGCCTCAGAGTAAAATGTCTTCCCTCAGCCCAAAACAGACAGCTTTGCAGCCTGCCATACTCCACTGTAGGAAGCTGCCACTCTTTGATGGGAAGGGCAAGAGCCCTGCCCTCTGTGCAAGCCCAAGTGAGGTAGGCTGGCCATCAGTTGTGCAGCCACCCCTAAACACACTGGAATGACCATCCTCCCACACACCTGCATCAACCCCTCATGGGAACAGCCACAGCTGCATTTTCAGCAGCAGGTGGGGGCAAGGAGGAGAAGTCCTCATCGACACATCTATTCCCAGATATAGGTGCCAACTAGTCACTGGGGTGGAAGCAGAGCCCAGCATTGTGCCTTCATCTCTGCCAGAGGGAGAACATACACCTTTAGCTAGCCAGCAAGGAACTCTTGAATGGAGGAGAGTGCATGCTCTGGTCTCCTTTATCCCAAGGAGTAGCCCAATTTGTTGCACTTTCCTCTCTCCCAGGGGCAGCCTGCCCTGAGTGGTAGAACTCCAAGAATCCCACAGTTCCTCTAGACTACTGTAGTCTAAGTGGGTGCTAGGGATTTTTGCAGGGATCCAACAATGCAGAGACACAAGGATTGAGATTCCCTGGACAGGGCAGCTGTAGAAACATGGCACTCATTGAAGGGAAGGGCATTGACTCTACCCTCCCTGAAAGCTTGGGCACAGTGAGCATGCCATCAGTGGGGGTGCAGCCACCATAAAACGCCCTGAGGAATGACTGTTCCCCAGCACACCTGTGTCAATCCACCACAGGAGCAGTCACGGCTGTGTCCACAGCATTGAGAAGTAAATGGAGGAGAAGTCCTCATCTCTGCATATGTTCCTGTGCACTGGTGCCTCTTCAGCTCTGGGGCAGAACCACTCTCTTCCTCTGCGGACCTACCTCTATAGCCACATCTTTGTTGGGAGGGGCACAAAGACCTTTAACTCACAAGTGGGGAGCTCTCATTTAGGAGAAGGCACATGCTCTGGTTTCCTTAATCATGAGGGGCACGTTGGCACATTGCTCTTAGGGGTGGCCCACACTGAATGATAGGACTCTGAGAATGCCACAATTACCCTGGGACTTGCCTGCACCCCATGGCTGCTACACATTGAGTGAATGCTAGATAATGTTTGAGGGGAGTCCAGCGAAGTGGAGACAGAAGGGCTAAGACCCCCTGAGTAGGACAGATGCCCACAACAGGTGCATGATCAGTATGGCACTCACCACCTCAGCTTGGGTCTAGGGGGAGGGAGAGTGACACTGTGCAGTTTGGCAACCTGGTGCTCTGCCATCAAGAAATTCCCTAACTACCAGCCATAGCAGTGCTTGTGCTCATGAGGGTAGAGGGCTCTCCAATAGTTTGGGAGCCAGGAGTTTGCCACAGAGTGAGGGGAGCAAAAAGAAACACTGCCACCTACCATTTCCAGGGGACTCCAAGTTACTTGGGGTTTATCCCTGACAAAATTTTGTTTTCTTCTTCTTCTGCCCTTAAGCTTCTTCACATGGGTTCTCACATAGGTTCTGGAACTCTTCTTTCAGTATTCCAATTGGGCCATGCTGATTCACCTGTAACTTTAGTTCTCCTTTCTAAGGAGAACTGGTGACTGATAGCTCTAGTCAGCCATCTTGGAAAAATTTTAGAAAGCATACCTAGATCCTAAGAAAAAAGAAATGACCTTATAATCTGAATGATGTTTTTTTCTAATAGAAGTTTTCACCTACGCTTCCAATAATACAATTAAAAGTTCTAGAGAGAGATTAATGATAGTAGTAGTAATCTTATTGAATGATTATTGCTAAAATGCAGTTAGTTTTTTAAAAGTATAATCAGCCAGTTATAGAGAAAGGCATATGAAGAAAAAGTATAAAAATTAAATCGATCAATTACTAGCACAAATTCCTGATAATAAAGATAATTTAATACCAGCAAGGTAAGTTGAAAAGCTACAAATATGTTAAGGAATACTTTTGGAGAAGAATTTTACATTGTTATTTGAAATCAAATTTTATTTATGTATTTCAGTAGATAAAATTCTATCGTGCCCCAGGCAAGTGTACAATTTTACCAATAAACTGCTTTATTACATTTCTAAAAGATGTCAAGTAGTATTTTTAAACGTTGGCCAACTCCTGCTTCTATTTTCATATAACTCTTAAAGAAATTTAAACAATCTTTTGTTGTTGATATTGTTGCTGCTGCTATCATTGTTCACAGACTATCTTGAAATAAGGAAGGACATAATTTCTCATTAATTTGACTTAAGCAATTTAAACTATATTATTTAAACATTTCCTACACAGTTGGTTTTTCCAGACACATAGTTATCCCTGTTATCTCCTTGCAGTTATTCAACTTTTCCTTCAATTGACCCAAACTTTCTCAGTGCAAGTGACCTACATTGAAACCATACCCCTACGATGATACAGAAAATGACTTGCACCTGTGGGCTTTATCACATCCAGTCTGTGGATAAGCATCCCAAAGGATGTCATTTATGAATCCCCAAAGTCCCCGGCTTGTTTTTAATTTGTTATCCAGCCCCAACAATTATTCATCTAGAAGACTCTCATTTATTATTGCTTTCCAAATTTTTTTCTCCTATTAAATTACTAGGATTTTATCATATTTTCCAGATGGATTCATTTGCATTTTTAAGAAATAAATATCACTCAGTAATTTATTGCTTATATATTGTAATCTAAAGTTGTTTATACAGCTTGAACTCATATTTGCATTTGTAGATTTTTAATTTGCTTTAAACACAACTGACAATAAATTTTATTATGCTGTTGAGTCTCTCATATAAATGTTAAAACTATACATCTTCCAATCCAGAATGGAAGGAAGTTTGTATACTTGATGCTTTGCAATTTCACCTTAAGTTTGACAAAACTTGGGGGTCTCAGAAAAGCTATATTAAGTAAATTTTAACTGGAAATACAAATATGCTACCCAGCACTGAGAAGGAACATAGAAGGGGTGCTGGTGATTACAAATATTAGCATCACTCATTTCAAGATAATATTTTACACTGGTGCTGTCCCCAGGAAAATAGGACAAAATTCCCTGATATTACTTTGTCCTCTTCTTTCTACTCTTTTAAGAATTCTTTGTTTTCTGGACCAAGTGATCAATGCTATTAATATTTAGAGCACTATCGTAGACTATTATGCCCTGGCTACAAACACAATTTATTCATTGTTTGTTGAGCACCTACTGAATGCTATGTACAGCATCCTTAATGATCAAGAATATGATTAGTGGCCTTAACTAGCTCATTTTCCAGACAAAAATGATGACATTTAAATTATTAAATTCCAATACTAAGGAGATACATGCAGGACACATAGAACCTAACTCCATCTGAATTACAAATGGATTTTTAGAAACATAGTAACTCACGAGTGAGGTACTATTTTTCTAAATATCCCACAGTACCATCCATTAAAGTGAATTTTGCACCTTACTTTGAAGACTATGGAAACCTCAAAATCATTAAGCAAAGATTAATAAACAAAGTTATTATGTCTTCTTATGATCCTTCATGGAGAATTTGGGCATAAATATGAAAGATAAAACTTTAAAATAATTATTTAGTTTCTTTTGTTTGCAAAATAGAAAAAAGTACACTAGGAGAAATGGTTTTTATTCAGAAGGTAAAGAGTTAAAGATCAAAGTTTTATCCCTGTGGTTGGCTAATCCTTACCCTTCTATTTCTCAAAGTCCTTTATTCTGCACCACACTCATGGTTATTTTTCATCATTCTCACCTGATATGCATTCCCAGCTCTGACTAAGGATGTGAACTGTCATTATTTTTAAGCATTTTAGTGAAAAGATTTTAGCTTCCCTGAGGCATCATGCTGTATCAACAGTTCAATAAACCTGCCAAATGTTTTACTTACTTTGAAGGAAAAACAAGTTTAGAAAATATTAAGCACTTAATATTTTGTGGACTTATATGAAGTGACTCTCAGTAGAAATAAATGTCGAAAATAGAATCTCTCCTCACAATGTCAAGTTCAGCCTGATACAGTATATTTTGTAGGCCAATTGAATACAGATATGTATATATATCATTAACCCTTAGATATTTGACTCTTATTTTAATATGAATGATTTTATTCTAATTATTAATAGTTGGCAAAACACCTTGGAACTGAAATTAGTCTCAAATATGTGTGCAAAAACAGAAGCACTAAAGGGCAGATACAGCTCTATACAATCAGACTCTATTGGAGGAAGAGTTACAGAAGTACTCTACTGATATATTTAGAAATATAACTTTATTCATTTTGAGCCAAAAAGTAATAAAAACCAAGGCTACTAATGGCTATTGAATGTAAACTACATGTGAGAAGTGGACTTCTGAAGATATACAAAAGTATAAATTTCACTTAGAAATAATGCAGAAAGAAATTTAGAAGGAGATAATTATTAGTATTCAAGAATAATTTTTCTCAATCATTATTTATACATTTAAGTTACAATTTGAAACAAAGAAATTATGTCTTACATCATGCATCCATGAGAGTTTTAAATGAAAATAGCTTATGATTTATTTATGTTCTTGTTTCTGAAAGAGCAAATACAATTCATTTAAAAATACCAAAATGAATTTTTAATATACTATATTGATTATATTCCGTATTCCTTTGAGAGAGATAATAAGGCACTGTAGGGAAAGAAATGGAAGAAAGGCAATTCAGTGAGCTGAAATTTGGTGCTACTTTTCTCCTAAAAGTACCTGACCATTCCGGAAGAGGTAGGTGACAGGTTGAGAAGCTGAGCAGAATTTTCAATTGAGCTGAGATTTCAACTAGCTCTTAGAACCAGATAGGCAAAATATTGGAGTTCAATGGAAAGATTTCAAGATGCTCCATGAACATCAAGAAGTATAAATATAAACAAACATTCCTAGGCACACTGGTAAAATGACTGAAAAGCAAAAACCAAAAGAAATTTTAAAAGCAGCCATAGAAAAGACTTATTACCTTCAAAGGAGAGGTAATCACACTTACAGCTGACTTCTCAACACAAAACAGCGGAAGACAGAGTATAATAAAATGATAACATCAGGGTGCTAGAAGGAAATACAGACCTTAATTCTGTTTGTTCTGGCTATATTTTGAATATCAGCTTTCATTTGAAACTTGATGTATATATGATACCAAAAGTTCTTTAATTCTCTGGACTTGGTATAAGAATATGAATAATAGAAGAGAGCACTACAGACCTGTTAGAATGGCCAACATCCAAAACACAGACAACGCTAAAAGCTGGTGAGGATGTGGAGCAACAGGAATTTCACGCATTGCTGGTGGGAAGACAAAATAGTACAGCCACTTTGGAAGAAAGTTTATCAGTTTCTTACAAAATTAAACATATTCTTACCATACAATCCAGGAATCTCACTTTCTTGGTATTTACCCAAAGAAGCTGAAAACTTGTAGCACAGTCATTTACTAATCTTGTCTGTCTCTTTGGGAAGGACTAGATTTTACAGTATTCTTTAAAGTTACCAATTAAAATAAATTACTACACTTTAAGTATAAAGAAAGGGTGGGTAAAATTTTTATGTAGTTCTGCATCAATGTCTAAAATAACCAGAAGAACTCACTGATTATTTTCTTCTAGGTTTGGCTTGATTTTTTGTTGGTCATTTTATTGAAGATTTCTGAAAAAATAGAACTGTATTTTTCTATCTCAAAAGACAAGCATAGTAAATATGTTTAGGTATAGCCACTAAACATGTTTTAAAATGTAATATACTTGTTTGACTATATATATTAGAAGCTTGTGTTTATTATCAGACACTAACCACAAAAATTATTACATGTGAGAATTACTTTTGGAGTTGGCTTTACTAACTAATCTAATTGTATCAGTTAAAATATGAGTGTCTACTTTTAATGAACAGGTGTTCATATTCCTATGAATGCAACAATTAGGAATCAAGTTCCATTTCTGAAGTAGCAATTTTGGAGAATTACAGTGCAGTGTTAAGAGCATGAGCTCTGGAGTCAAATTATTTGATTCCCTTCTTTATCAATCCACCTCAAATGGATATGTTTCTCTTTCAAGAGTCTGATTGTCATGCTTACTTAATTTGATTTCTTCATATGCCAGATTAGCCAGGATAGAGTCTTAAATTGCTTCCACTCCTGAGATAGCTGGGGACTTCCTGTGTGCCTTGTGCCAGATGTAATCACCATCAGTGTGTTACTGAGAAAACACACACAGTGAAACTGGATGATGTTTACTATTCAATATTAGTGAATAAGACTTGATGCCTAAATTGTGATCTTAAAAACATGCCATGCAAATAGATACCCTATGTACCTACCATAGTGTGCCCTTAGTTTTAAGAGCTATACCACCCAAACTGATTCAGCTTCTTGTCTCTAATACTAAGGACTACATACATGTTTCAGTTTGCCAGTTAAATGATTCTACTTACAGCACAGATGGTGTGACATTCCTTCAAGCCTCCCTGGTAAAAAAAACACCTAATATATTGGAAAATATTTAAACTTAATCTTTCAATACCAAGATCTTAAGGAAATCCTCAGAAGCTATAACTAGAAAACTTAAATCTAGGGAAGTCAGCAATAGTTTTAGGTAGGGTTGCCCTCAGGGCTCTGCCAATTGACTCTGTTGCCCCAGAGTTTCAGTATTAAGGGCTATGTATGGGTGACAAGGACATGTATAGTGAAGAGGTAGATTAGAGATTCAGAATTAAGCCAGAACGCTGAAAGGGTGACATACTCTGTAGCTGAAGTGAGAAAGCAAACCTGTCATTTGGTTGGGAAATGTTAAGGGATCTTTGCCTCTGGGTGACTTGAGGAAAAAATCCAAAAAAACCCCAAAACTTCCCTTGAGAATTCATAACTACCCTTCCTGGGTTAGGGACTAGAAAGAACAATAATGGGTCCTAAAACCTCAAATCAGAGAATTTATTTAAAATTTATCCTCAAGTGCCTGTTAAATCATATACAAATCTCTGGAGAGAAAATGTGTTCAAACACAAGTCTCAAGATAATCCCACAATAAAATTCCAGAGAATATGATTTCTCAAAGGCAAAAAAACCACATGTATGAGATGTGTAAGGAAAGAAGTAATCTTCTATGAGGGTCAACAAAATCACAAACTACAGAATGAGATCTTCATAGACTGTAGATACCAGAATTGTCACTACAGAGTATTAAATAAGTATGATACATATGGTTAAAGAAATGAAAAGAAGTATCAAAATTATGACTAAAGGATAAGGCTCTATCAAAATGATCAATTAACTACTGAAAAAGAATATTACAGAATTTCTAGAGAAAATGCAAATATGTGAAATACAAAGTTCAGGCTAAACCCCAAATTAGATTTAATGAAGAGAAAATTAATGCAGTAAAAGAATCAGAAGAGACATATCCAGAATGCAGAAAGAGATAAAACAAAACAAAACAAAACAAAATAACTATAGAGAACAGGTTAGGAGACATGTAGAGTGAAAAGTTCTAATATTCATGCATTCATTTAATTGAAGTTAAAAAATATGTTAGAGAGAACAGGAATAAGCAACAAAGGTAATAGGCTAGAATTTCTTAGAATTAAGGGGAATGGAAATCGCAAAGTATTAATAGTATAAGTGAATCTTAAAAATTCCAAATCAGGATAGCTAAACAAAAATTCATACCTACATGTAAAACTGCAGAATACTAAAGAGAAGATGGTCAAAGCTGCCAGGGACATGAGATAGCTTACCTTCATAGGAGGGAAAACTAAACTAACAACTACATTCTTAATGGCAGTAATAAAAGCAAAGAGAAATAACATCTTCAAAGTACTTAGAATATCTAGCAACATAGAATTGAATACACAGTAAAACCACCTTTAGGAATGTCATAAAGACATTATCAGACTCATTATCACAAGTATTTCTTTTTACCAAAATTGATACTTATCCTGATTCTAATAACATTGAATAGTTTATTTTAAGATGTTAAATATAATTTTAAAAATTAAATAGAAGAACAAAAGTTAAAAAAAAAAAGCCAAATAAATATGAAAGGCAAAGAACTGAAAATAAGGTGTGATGACTTGGTGACTTAATCATGTAACCAGAGATTTTCAGATTGCAAATTTAAGACAATTAGTGATAAAAATGATTATAGGAAAATAAGTTACCTCTATGGAAAAAACAAATTGATCCCTACTTCATACTATACACAAAATAAATACAAATTGGATTTAGGATTTAATTATGTAAGGCAATATTTTAATGCTTTTGAAGAAAATGTAGGAGAGTATCTTTAAAATGAGGTTAGATATGGATTTTTGTCAACAAGATGCAAAAATAATAAAACTAAAGAAAATGGTTAAAATCCTATTGCATTGAAATGAAGAACTTCTAATTTTCTAAGTAAAACATAAAGGAAGTACCAAAACAAACCATAACTGGAGAGAAAATATTTGCCTGATACAGAATGCCATATTACTGACAATAAATTTGTATTTAAAAAAATATATACATGTATGATATTTATACAAAAATAAGTAAAAGAAAACAAACCAGAAAATAGGGGGAAAAAGCATGAAATAATGAATATATATATTCATACAATGGCATCTACACATCCTAGAAAATGAATACAAAATATACATCAATTTCAAACAGTATTTAGAAGTAAAAGGTCACAAAAGAATAGACAAGCATATCAATTTACATAATGATAAAAATAAACAGTGCATTATTTAGGAAAACATAGATGTAGCATGTAATTGTTAAGAAAATAAAGAAAACAAATGCCAGAAAATTTAGAATAGTGAGTGGTTAACTCCTCAGGGAGGAACAACAGTCTGATTGTGAAGGGACATACAGGAGATCTCAAAGGTATTGATTATGTTTCAGTTCTTAAGATGGGTGGTAGATACATGTGTACATTTATTAATATAATTAATATTATTACCATAAAATATATGCACTTTTTTTTGTTTATGATATATTTTACTACATGAAAATCCCCAAACAAGGAAGCCATTTGTAACAGTCATCTTTTAAAAATTGCTGATTAATTCTTAATGTTTATGCCATCATGATTGGTCCTCAACATATGGAGTAAATAAATAGGTATATGTCCAGGTCAGTTCAATATTTTTTCTGTTCAAACTATACATAAGGCTCAAAGAATTATCTTGTCAAGTAAGTGAAATGTTCAGGATAATGAAACGCCTTTTGACATTTCATCAATAGTAGTATAGTTCTGCTTTAATTGATTTTAGCACCAAGCTAATTTTATGCTTGAGAAATAGACAAATTCAGGCTAAAACTTTAGCAATTCCCAATTAATTTTGACTTATTATGTTTAGTAGTGGAGGTAGTAGGATGGAAGAGTGAGCAGTGTTAATGGTTAGGAGTTGTTTATGGAGTTTAGGGAAAAGATAAGAGAGGCTCAAAGCTTCACGGACTTGGATTTTAGAGATATTCTTGCACCCAGGAAATAGTATATATGGTTCTCAGAGTAAGAAAATTGAAAGGATTAAAGATGGAATTTAGTGGAGGAAATGAGACAAATGATGATTAATATCAAATGTGTAAAATATAATGAGCTAGCACTTGGTTTTAGTTATGCCATTCAATATCTATAATGAGGTTAATATCACCAAATTATAAATGTTGAAGCTTAATCTCAGATGTTCAATTACTAACTGGTAAATGTGAGAGCTATGCTGAAATCATGGTTGCAAAAGAGATTCTTATCACTTAATGGTATGTAAGATGCCAGGAAGCATAAAAATAAAAAATGATTTTAAAAATTTAACTATATATTCTCCGTTTTTCACAAATATTTGAGGTGCCTTTGCATTAAAATGAAATTGAAAAAATATATAAATATATTACAGCCAAACAAAATGCAAATAGAATAGGGGGGTAAGGTCAAGAGAAAGTTAGGTAGGAAAACATGAATTGTAGAAGACATAAAGAAAGGATGAGGGGGACCTTTAGATCCAGCAAAATGCTTCCCTAAATAGGGTAGGAGAAAGTCAGGACCAATTACAGCAGTATGTTGAAGTGTTAAAAAATACGCTTAACTAATTTGAAAAGTGTAGAAAGTCCCTGAGAAAAATGGAATAGGGAGAACAAGGAAATTGACTTTGGTTTCACAGCTACAGAAAAAGAGAGAAGAAACTGGGATGTTTAGACCTGACAAATTACTTTAGACCTGAAGAATTAAACAGCTATGGAGAAACTTCTGTTCATGTCTTTTGCCCACTTTTTAATGGGGTGTTTTTTTTTCTTGCTACATTTTTTCAGTTCTTTGTAGATTCTGGATATTAGCTCTTTATTGAATGTATAGATTTTGAGTCTTTTCTCCCATTCTGTAGGTTGTCTATTCTGTTGATTATTTCCTTAGTTGTGTAGAAGCTTTTTACTTTAATCAAGTCCCATTTATTTTTTTGTTGCTGTAATTGCCATTGGGGTCTTAGTCATAAATTTCTTGCCTAGACTGATATCTAGAAGAATTTTCCCTACATTTTCTCTAGAATTCTTATAGTTTCATGCCTTACATTGAAGTCTTTTATTCATTTTGAATTAATTTTTGTGAGTGGTGAGAGATAGGGGTCCTATTTTATTCTTCTGCATGTGACTATTCAATTTTCCCAGCACCATTTATTGAATAGGGATTATTTTCCCCAGTGTACATTGTTGTCTGCTTTGTCAAAGATCAGTTGGATGTATATAGATGGTTTTACATCTGGGTTCTCTGTTCCATTCCATTGGTCTATGTCTCTACCTTTGTGCCAGTCACATGCTGTTTTGGATACTATATCTTTATAGTATAGTTTGAAATCTGGTAATGTGATGCCTCCAGATTTTGAGTATGAAAAAAATCAGATAAGAAATATGGGTTTTCAGTAGGTCCTTAGGGTGCTCAGTTTTGGGAAGCATGCGTAACCAATCACCATTATGTCTTATATCATTTTTCTATTGAAATTTTGAAGAGATTATTTAACTGGAAAAAAGAAAACTGTGGGCAAAGGGAAAATATTAGGTTGATGCAAAAGTAATTGTGGTTTTAGCATTATTGACATTTGCCATTTGATATTGCAGTACATTTTTAAATAAATGTGGTTATGTTATACATCATTTTAATGCACATTTTTCACTTTGTTTTTTTGCTAATAGCTTATTACTTGCTGTTTATTTTATATTTATGTTAATATTTATGTTAGGCTATGGAAATGATGTTAGACAAAAGGCAAATTCAAGTGGTTTTCATATTTGAATTCAAAATGCATCGTAAAGCAGTGAAGACAACTTGCAACATTAACAGTACATTTGGCCCAAGAACTGCTAATGAATGTACAGTGCAGTGGTGGTTCAAGAAGTTTTACAAAGAGGAGGAGAACCTTGAAGATGAGGAGTTAAGTGGACAGCCATTGGAAGTTGACAACAAACAATTGAGAGTAATCATCGAAGCTGATCCTCTCACAAATACACAAGAAGTTGCCAAAGAACTCAACGTCAACCATTCTACAGTAGTTCAGCATTTAAAGGAAATTGGAAAGATGAAAATGCTTGCTAAGTGGGTGCCTCATGAGCTGACTGAAAATAAAAAAAAATCATTGTTTTGAAGCGTTGTCTTCTCTTATTGTACACAAAAGCAACAAACTATTTCTCGATTGGATTGTGATGTGCAAAGAACAGTGCATTTTATACAACAACCAGCTCAGTGGTTGGACTGAGAAAAAGCTCCAAAGTGCTTCCCAAAGCCAAACTTGCACCAGAAAAGGTCAGGGTCACTGTTTGGTGGTCTGCTGCCCATCTGATCCACTACAGCTTTCTGAATCCCAGTGAACCATTATATCTGAGAAGTATGCTCAGCAAATTGATGAGATGCACCAAAAACTGCAACACCAGCAGTTGGCATTGATCAACAGAAATGGCCCAATTCTTCTCCATGACAACACCCCAACCTCAAGTAGAACAATCAATGCTTCCAAAGTTGAAGGAATTGGGCTACAAAGTTTGGCCTCATCCACCATATTCACCTAACCTCTCACCCACCAACTACCAATTCTTCAAGCATCTCAACAACTTTTTTCAAGAAAAATGCTTTCACAACCAGCAGGATGCAGAAAATGCTTTCCAAGAGTTCATTGAATCCTAAAGCATGGATTTTTACACTGCAGGAATAAGCAAACTTATTTCTCATTGGCAAAAATGTGTTGATTGTAGTGGTTTCCATTTTGATTAATAAAGATGTGCTTGAGCCTAATACCCCATAGATGTAGTTCCTATCAGTCCACTTAGGTGCTGCTCCGTTAATACCAGTTTGTGGGTGAGTATATGTGGAGCTTGTTTTTCCATTCTT
>VBSM01000361.1:56470787-56494673 GCA_008086735.1 Cheirogaleus medius | reverse complement strand
TAGAGTTTTGTTTAAGTCCATTATTTCTTTATTAATTTTCTGTTTGGAGCATCTATCCTATGCAGTCAGTGGGGTGTTGAAATCTCCTGTTATTATGGAGTTGCTGTTAATCAATTTGCTTAGATCCAGTAAGATTTGCTTTATGAATCTGGGTGCACTTATGTTGGGTGCATATATGTTTAAAATTGTTATATCTTCTTGTTGAACTCTATGTGGTCAATTTTTAGAAGCACAAGTGTTAACAGTTGATATTTTTAGGGAAGGAGAATAGGCAGAATTTATTCTTAGGTATCTTTTGGGAAATTGGTAGAAAAAACTTGCCGTTCTATTGAAGAGGAGGCTGCAAAATCTACTGTGTGTAAATGTATCATTTCCCTACATTAAATCACTGCCATTTTTTTCTTCTAATGCATTCTTTCTGTCAATCATTGTCATCTTGTATGTATGATATCTATTATGGAAAATAGTTGCAGTAAAGATGGAGAGTTTTAAGGAGTATCTACAAATTACAGTCCAAATAGCAGCCATAATTCTATTCCATATATGTACAGGAGAAGCACACATGGAGAATTGGTACATAGGGTTCCTAGAATGGGTTCCACAAACATCCATGTTTAGAACTACAGGCACCTGAGGAAATAATGCACTGGGACAAGTCAATTGTCAGAGAATTGCAGTTGTGCTGGTAAGTTCTGAGCACCTGTGCATAGAGAGGCTGACTCAGTGTTCCTTATTGAATTTACTTTGAATTTTCCACTGAAAAGAGTTTAACTTGAGCTCATAAGATTTTAATTGCAATGTTACTATTATTTTCTAACATATTTCAAATATAGTTGATTAATATTTATTTTTGAATGCCAGTTTGCATATTTAATTTCATTCTTTTTGTTAATTATGACCTTATTTTTCGTATATTAGGGAATTTATTTAGGTGTGTACATGTCTGTTTGTGTATGTATGAGTGTGTCTATGTGTATTCTTTTTTGAAAGCCTTCCAAGTTTTCTATATGAGTATGCCTCATTTTATTGCACTTTGCTTTACTGGACTTTGCTTATATTGTTTTTTAAAAATTGAAGGTTGTGGCACCCTGTGTCAAGAAAGACTATCAGTACTATTTTTCCAACAATGTGTGCTTACTTCATGTCTCTGTGTCACATTTTGGTAAATCTTGCAATATTTTAATCTTTTCCATTGTTATTGTATCTGTTATGGTGATCTGTGATCAATGATCTTTGATGTTACTACTATCATTATTTTGGGGTGCCGCAAATTGTGCCCATATAAGACAGTGAACTTCACATCATTTGCAAATGTGTTTTTTGACTGCCCCACCAACCACTGGTTCCCCTATCTATCTCTATTCCTCTCCTAGGGCCTCCTTATTTCCTAAAACACAACAATATTGAAAGTAGGCCAATTAATAACCCTACAATAGCCTCTAAGTGTTCAAGTGAAAGGAAGAGTCCCACATGTAACTTTAGAACAAAAACTAGAAATATTTAAGCTTAGTGAGGAAGGTATGTTGAAAGCCAAGATAGTCTGAAATTTAGACCTCTTGCTCCAAACAGTTAGGCAAGTTGTGAATACAAAGGGAAAATTCTTGAAAGAAATTAAAAGTGTCACTCCAGTGGACACAGGAATGATAATATAGTGAAACGGCCTTCTTGCTGATATGGAGAAAGTTTTCATGATCCAGAGAGAAGATCAAACCAGCCACAACATTCCTGTAAGCCAATCCTATCCAGAGCAAGCCCCTAACTCTCTTCAATTCTATGTATGCTGGGAGAGGTGAGAAAGGTGCAGAAGTAAAGTTTGATGCTAGCAGAGGAAGTTGGTTCATGAGGTTTAAGAAAAGAGGCCGTCTCCATAACATAAAAGTAAAAGGCGAGGCAACAAGGGCTGATGTAGAAGCTTCAGAAAATTATTCAGAGTACCTAGCTAAGATAATTGATGAAGGTGGCTACACTACACAACAGATTTTCAATGTAGATGAAACAGCCTTCTTTTGGAAGAAAATGACATCTAATACATTCATAGCTAGAGAAGACACTCAGTGCCTGGCTTCACATCTTTGAGGGACAGGCTGATGCTTGTTAGAAGCTAATGCAGTTGATGATTTGAAGTTGAAGCCAATGCTTATTACCCATTCCAAAAATTCTAGGATTGTTAAGAATTATGCTAAGTCTACTCAGCCTGTCCTCTATAAATGAAATAACAGAGCCTGAATGGAAGCACATCTGTTTACAGCTTGGTTTAACTGAGTATTTTAAGCCCACTGTTGAGAACTGCTCAGAAAAAAAGATTTCTTTCAAAATATTACTGCTTGTCGACAATGCACCTAGTCACCTAAGAGCTGTGGTGAAGAGAGATGTACAGGGAAATAAATGTTGTTTTCATACCTATTAACAGAACATCCATTCTGCAGCACATGAATCAAAGAGTAATTTTGACTTTCAAGTCTTGTTATTTAAGAAATATATTTTGTAAGGCTGTAGCTGCCATAGATTGTGATTCTTCTGATGGATCTGGGCAAGGTAAGATAAAACCTTTTTGAAAGATGAAAGATTCACCACTCTAGATGCCATTAAGAACATATTTGATTCATGAGAGGAGGTCAAAATAGCAACATTAGCAGGACTTTGGAAGAAGTTGATTCCAACCCTCATGGGTGACTTTGAGGGGTTCAAGACTTCAGTGTAGGAAGTCACTGCAGATATGGTAGAAAGAGCAAGAGAACTAGAATTAGGAGTGAAGCTAGAAGGTTTGACTGAATTGCTGCAATCACATGATGACAAGGAAATGGGTGAGGAATTGCTTCTTATGGATGAGGAAAGAAAATGGTTACAGGAGATAGAATCTACTGGTGAAGATGCTGTGAACATTGTTGAAATGACAACAAAGGATTTAGAATATTACGTAAACATAGTTGATAAAGCAGTGACTGGGTTTGAGGAAATTGATTTCAATTTTGAAACAAGTTCCACTGTGGGTAAAATATTATCAAACAATATTGTATGCTACAGAGAAATATTTTGTGAAAGAAGAGTCGATTGATACAGCAGACTTCATTGTTCTCTTATTTTAAGAAAGTGCCACAGCCACAGCAGCCTCAGCAACCACCGTCCTGATCACTCAGCAGCCATCTACAAGGAGTCAAGATCCTCCACCGGTAAAAAATTAGGACTTGCTGAAGGCTCAGATGATCATTAGCATTTTTCAACAATAAAATATTTTTTAATCAAGGTGTGTATGTTGTTTTTTTAGACATAAAGCTATGGCACACCTAATGATATAGTATAAACATAAATTTTATATGTACTGAGGAACCAACATATTCTTGTGACTTGCTTTATTGTGATATTTGCTTTATTGTGGTCATCTGGAACTGAACCTGGAATATCTCTGAGGGATGCCTATGCTTCTTTAAAGTATATTGACCCAATTAATGTTTTACAGCCAAGACCTGGATGTGGCACGTATTTTTTCTACTCATCATCCATTGTTGGGAACTTAGCCACTGGGCTATACCTTCTTGCAAAGGAGGCTGGAAAATAAGTTTCTAGCTGGTTGCCCATGTTTCCAATTCAAACTTTGTGTCTGTGGGAGAAAGAAAGACTAATTTTAGGGGGAAACTTAGTGTTATACAACAAAGATCAAAAAAGAGTTAAACTCTCTCTTTACCCTTGTGACTTGTTCAGTTGTACCCTATAATGTCATGTATCTTTTATGTCATATTATTCAGCGCATAGAGGTGCATGACTTCTTCCATCCTCCGCCCCCATATAAAACAGCAAGGTCATGACATTACATAAAACCACTCACATGCTAGTGTGTTCATATACACATACACACATCTGCATACATAGCACCCATATGTATACACACCTACTATACATATACACACAATTAGATAAAAATGTCTAAACTCAATGAAAAAAGAGACAATTCTATAACTTCTAGAAAAATTAGGACAGATATGAAAGAATAAAACTCAGACTATCAGACTTCTCATAGGTAGCTTGACAATGTCTATAGAATTCTGAGGGGGAAATGTCCATGAAACCATTATTATATATTTGATAATCTAAAATTAGTTTTCTAACTATAATTTTGACTTTTTCTTTAAATTGTATTTTTCACACATCAGTGCCATTTAAACTCTTAATTATGTGTTAACTATATGGGAGGGAAGTGTGACTATTTTGTGTTATTTCTTTTTAATAGTCTATATGTATAAAACTACAAAATGCATTTTCTTTGAAAATTTGACTGTTTTCATGCTATTTTTATTTTGCCAGTATTTTAAGAGAATCTAGCATCACGTTATTTGTTTCCCATGAGAATTGCTTGAATTAAAATTGATAATCTAAAATTAGTTTTCTAACTATAATTTTGACTTTTTCTTTAAATTGTATTTTTCACACATCAGTGCCATTTAAACTCTTAATTATGTGTTAACTATATGGGAGGGAAGAAAATTCAAATAATAAGTGATGCAAATCTTTGTTACCTTTTTATCATTCTATATATAATATGCATGCTTTGGGTATATGAAGTGTATGAAGAAGTTTGAAATTTTGGATAAACTGTTTCTTCCTTTTATTCTCCCAGAAGAGCCATCTTTAGTAGAATTTATAGAGCCTAGAGTGGCTTTGTGTAATTAGCTTGGTTGCAAGCCATCCTTCCCATAGGTCAAGCCAATTAAAGGATAACTAAGGGAGATGTGGCTCCAAACAGTGGCATATGGCACTAATGCTCACTAGAGAGGGAAAATAAAGTCACATGAATTATAACTTTGAACAAAATGAAATTGGATGTTGAACACTTTGAACTCAAAATCCCCCTCCCTTTTTGTTTTCATCTGTGTACTTTTTTCTCTACTCTCTTATGTTCAGTGTGTCCTCTGACTTGCTAAGAAGGAGAAGAAGGAGGTTTGGACACTATGGTTTTAGTCATGCTATTACTTGCCACACTGTGATCTAGATCTTCCTCACTTCCTGGGTTTGTTGTTGGTACACACAAAGGATCCAACTCTGGTGCTGTTACATATACCCAGTTTACCAAAAAGTCAGTTTCCTACGTTAGAAATCTGAGAATTGGGCCTCAGGATCCAGATGGACATGAAATGAGAATAATCTGAAGATGAAGCAAAATCTCTGAATAAATTTCAAAAATACACGAAAGGAGCAATTTGAATAAATGATGTTAGATACAGAATACTACTGTATTCAGTAGTGATAACAAATAAAATCACTATCTTCACAAGTTTCCTGTACAAATTTAGGGTAAAAAGGAGAGAATTTTAGTAATAAGAAAAATAAACACAAGTGTGGATTTACTCATAACCAAACCCCTAGATTTTGTCAATTAATGGGTTTGAAATGAGAGTGTCAGGAGTGTAAATTGACAGACTCACAAATGTATAGATATTTGTTGCTTAATTAAAAGTCCATCAAGTACCACTTCAAAATTAACTTTAGACTGCAAAACAATTTGCCATGAATTGTGATGGGATTTCAATCCATTCCACAGTTTATTCCCTTGGCTTTGTTCATTTGCCCATTTTAAGAATTAAATGGTTGAAACTTAAACTTTACAAAGGTAGAAAATTAAACTTTTTAAAAGCTTTTCAAAGGATTTTGCATTGCACCAAAAATAGCTAGTTTGAAAACTATGGATAACTATTTGGGATTTCTTTTGTCTCTGCTACAAACTTGCTCTGTGATTTTTAAATAGATTTGATTTTACCTTTCTATACTTCAGTTTCTTCACTTGCTAAGTGATGGGAGTCTGGGGGTGAGTTGACTACAGGATCTCTGAGGTTCTCTTCTACCTTGAAAATTCTGAGTCTAATCCATCTATCTTTATTAATCAGCTTTTACTCTGCAAAAAAGAAAATGAAGAGTCAAGGTTGACATGAGCAGAAATTATTTAATAAATACAAATATCTAGAATGGATTAGTGAGGGTTTAAAATCACAAATAGTTGATCTTTTGAATAAGAAAAGAAGACTACTGTACATTATGACATGCGGTACATTGTCACTTTACATCACTGTTCCTCCTTGAGAGCTTGTGAACAAAATTTCTTTGAAAAGAATTTGGAGGAAAGAGACTATTCTTGTCAACAATTTGCAAACCAGGGAGTCACAGCCTTCAGTGTAAAAACAAACAAACAAACAACCAAAAACCAACAAAGGTGCATTTCAAAGGAAAAAGTGAAAGGTTGGGATTTATAGCAAAAGCTCCCACCCAGTTCTCAGTAAGGTCTGTTCCGGCAAATGAAGGATTCAAACTTCTTTGTTCTGGTTGGTTATCATAGTTGAGTTCTGATTGGTTGATATAGTTGAGGCCTGATTGGTCAAGGCAGGTAAGTTCTGAAAGTCCCAAAATTAAACAGACATACGGGTTTTCAGAGAACTCAGAACGTATAGTGTAACCTCTAGTCAGCAAATGGTCATTTGGCTCTATTTGAATTTAGGCCCAGTTAGGCACTTGGAATCCATCTTAAAAAATCTCTCACGTTCACATTTGTTCACAAGCTGGAAATCTTCAAATCACCATTTCTTCTCTCTCAGAAGGTACTTATTTTCTCATTTGCCATTGCCTGAATCATTTGCAACATATAGCCATTGCTTTTTAGGCACCAACATTCAAAAGACTGTTCTGTGTGAAATCACATCTAAATCCACATTTATTAATATCTAATAATATGAATTTCAACACGAAAAAAATGCTTAATGTAAGTACTGCTCTTTTATGCTGACAGGCTAAGTCCCGTTAAGAAATATAGCATTTTTGCTGTGAAAGATGGATGGAAACGTGAAAATACTTTTTATTATTCAAATATGCTATGGTTGAATTTATACATACTTGAAGTAAAATATACCTTTTATATTCTAATTTATTGACATCTTGCAAAATTTCAATATAGAGATAGTTCACGCTCTGGCTATTTTATTCTCTTCTAAAAATCAGTAAACAAAGATGTTCTTCATGAGCTTGCAGCTGACCCTGGACAGAAAGTTTTAGCTTGTCCACCAGTTGTATGTACAGAAACAAAATGATATTCCTACACTTATTTTCCTTAAAATGCTACGAGCTAACCTAGAACTGCCAACAAAAATACTGTAGCAGAATTATTTCACTTTTAAAAATAAAGGTGGGTGTATGAGGCTTCTGTCACATCTCTATATTTACAGTGAAAAGTCAATTATAGGCAGTTTGTGTTGAAAATGACAGCATTTCTATCAAGCTCTACATCAGCTGCTGCTAGCTGGAGTCAGAATTATCATCCTTCACTGGGCTGTCTTGCTTTATGATATCAATTAGCAAACAATCTGTTTTGTTGGCACATGATACAATTAGGATGCAAAACAGAGTGACTGTGAAGCAAAACATTTTTCAGAGAGAAGGCTCAAGACTAGTGAGGAGAAATGGTATCATCTTTCTGTCTGTCAGTCTTTCTTTAATTTGCCACTGATGTTGGTTCTTTGACACTAATACATACAATAATATTATTAGGTTGGATGTTATTATTTTCTAGATAATTTTAGAAATTATTTAAAAAAATAATTCACAGATATTAATTATTTCTTCCTTAAGTTTTTAGTTGTTCTAAAATTTATGTTTAAAGCTCTAGAAAACATTTTTTTAAAAAATCACATTCCACATAAAGCAGGAGAGAAGGTACACTAGAGGGCGCTAGTAAGCTATATTTTTTATTTTATTTTTTTTCATTTACCAACATAATTTGCATGTCTTTAGGGATACTTTTACTGCTTAATCTGATCTACTTGAAACTACTCATTTTTCTTCTTCTTTTTTTTGTTGCTTTGTTTTTTTCCTTAAGATCAGTAGCTCATTTGGTATTTTTCATTGCTCAGGAAAGTTGCAGACCTTTAGGTTCATTATTTTGATAAACTTTATCCCATATGGATTGTTTGGGTGGCCTTTATACCTTTATTGAAATCCTCTGATCTTGTCCTATGACATTTCTGATGTTTTTTTGAAAGAGCATCTCCACAGCTGCAAATGATTGCTACTTAAGCCCAATTGTAAGGGCTTCAAGATGTACACAAATCACTCCTGGGTATTTTCTTAAGCCACATTTAAACTTTAAATTCCTAATCTCCAGAGGTGAAAGGCTAGATGTTAAGTAATCTACCACCCAGCTCATTTTAACATGATTGGTAGAGAAGACAAATTCATCTTCTGAAGAATATACAAGAATAGAATAATTTTTCCTAAAAGGTCAAATGAAATTTATGCTTCATGCTCAAAACTTTCGCATTTCAATTAACTTTTAAAAGTCAGAAACAATATAGGGAGCTCTAAAATGTGCTTAAAGAGAACAGGAATTGTATTTATTCTACAAAATAAACCAAACTTAATGACATTGTCAGAATATGTTGCTCTTGCCTCTTTAACAAGATTTTTAAAAAAAATTCTATGTTCTAAAATAGAAACGCTCTTTTCTTTTTCAAATCTTCATTGTTACTGGGGCATTTTTATTATTTTAGTTGCCTTCTCTTTGCAAATATTATTAGAATCATGAGTAAAAAGATGAAACAGTTATTTCACAAGTACATATAAAGAATGTGGGAAATTCATAATAATACTAATTACGTTAATTGAAATAGTTATGGTAGTATTCAGTAGAATACAATTAAAACCTTGATCATAGTCCAAATCCAATCTGTTGAAATCTAATATTTTACAGTAAAACATTTCTTGATATTCCTGCTCCTGAAGACTCAGCTATAAAAATACATATTTGTACTCTATATCATATGTAACATGTATTTTTATTCCAATACACTACCTTTCTCAAAACATAATACAGGTGGGGGCCATCTCAAAATAGGACTAAAGAAATTCATTTTGATTCTCATATCATCTTGAAATACAGTATTCTAAAATATTGCATTGATCACATTACTCTCCACCTTACCCCTCCCCCACAAAAATACACATACTACATACCTTTACTATTGTCTCTTTGTCTGCTGTTGAAATTATTTTTAAAGTTTGATTGGGATAATTTTCCCAGGTTGAGGATGGAATGGGGGAAAACCCACAGAATTCAGGGCTCAGCTCAGCAGGAGCATTGGTTTTCCCGTTTGCTATACTGGTAGTTATTTTCCAGGCTGTTGTCTTTAAAGACTGTCTTTAAAATTTATCATTAGAAATATAAACTTCTCATATGATCCCATATCAGATCATATGGGATCAAAATGAATAATTTTATTAAGTTCATGCTGACAGGCAAATGATATAGCCAGATCAGGACTGAAAATCAAATCTGTTGTAGCTTTAAGTCCAAGGTTTTTTTCTGCCTCACAAACTTACTGTGTGAGAGAAGTCAAAATCTACACCCAGATGTTTACCTACAGGTGTTTGTTAGTTTCCTCTATGTAACTTGTGAATAATGATTGTAATAATTTATTTACAATTATCAAAGGAATTCAGTTTTTATTCAATGAAAAGGATGACTAAAATTACTGTTTTTTCAGCTTTACTGAGGCATAATTGACAAATAAAATTGCATATATTCAATGTGTACAACATGTTTTTTGGTATTCATAGACTTTGTGAAATTAACATAATCAAGCGAATTATCATTATCTATTAATATTACCTCCCATAGTTAATTTTTTTTGCATATAGTGCAAATACTTATAACTTACCTTCTTTGCATATTTCAAGTATGCGCTACTTATGATTAACTATAGTCACCATGCTGTACATTAGGTCTCCAGAATTCATTCATCTTCTTCTAAGTGTAAGTTTGTACCCTTTAACCAACATCTCCCTCATTTCCCCCATTCTCCCAACCCCTGGTAAACCACTATTATACTCTCTGTTTGGATGATTAGATTCAAAATATTTGACATATAAGTGATATCCTGCAGTGTTTTTCTTTCTGTGTCAGGCTTATTTCACATAGCATAATGTCCTCTAGGTTTATCCATCCATTTGTCATGCATGGCAAGATATCCTTCTTTGTTAAGGATGAATAATATTCCATTTTATATGTGTGTGTGTATATAAATACACACACACATACACACACTGTATTTATATATTTACACACCACAATTTTCTTTATTCATTCATCCATCGATAGGCATTTACATTGTTTCCTTATCTTGGCTATTGTCAATAATACTGAATTGAATATGGGAGTGCAGATATCTCTTCAATACATTGATTTCATTTCCCTGGATATCTACCCAGAAGTGGGACTGGCTGGATTATATGGTAGTTCTACTTTTAATTTTTTGAAGAACCTCCATACTGTTTTCCATGATGTCTATACCAATTTACATTCCCTCCAAGTGTACATGGGTAGCTTTTTCTCTACATCCTTGACAACACTTGTTATCTCTTGTCTTTTTGGTATTAATAGTAGCCATCCTAACAGTTGTGATATTGCATTGTAGTTTTGATTTGCATTTCTCTCACAATTAGTGATGTTGAACATCTTTTGATATAACTGTTGGTCATACCTTCTTTGGAAATTGTTTTCAAATACAATTTATAAAGAAGCTTTTAACATCTTCTAAGTAAAAAATTATCTAGCTCTTTAAACATGCATTTTTGGCATATTCCCTCTTTTCCTAGTATGCATTTTGAAAATTAGCAACAAAATAAAGAAAGTTGAGTGTTACATTAGGAAATACAAAAAAAACCCCAAAAACCCAAAACAGAAAACCTCATTACTAGAAGTACTTGATATCTTGAAATGTTTAATTTTCTTAGTAAGAAGAATTTCATTTAAAATATTGTGTAGGATCAAATGCTTTGCTTTAAAATTAATTTATGGAACTTCCAACTTAAGGACAAATATTTTACGTGATTAAGTATGAAATGTCCGATGTCCTTAAGTACTAAGTATGACAGTTGATATCTCTGACGTTTTATTTTATTGTGAACTTACATCCTCAGCCTTTCCAATGCATGTTTTGGCTTGTGATTATCTTTCAAATTATGGGGTGGGGGCAATTTTTGTGGAACCATGGATAAGTAAAAAATTGTGTTATTTTCAAATATGAGTTATGCCATGGAACCAATGCAGCACAGACAGCTCAAAATATCAAGTAAGTGTTTGGGAAGGATGTAATGTACATTGATGGTTTGAGTTCTGTTGTGGTGATTTTAATATTGAAATGAGCTACATGTGTGACCTGAGACTGATGTGGATTATGATGAGCTGAAAGCTGTAGTGGAAGTGAATCCATCTCATCCTACATGTTAATTAGCAGCAAGGTTTTACATTAATATTCCAACAATATTGCCATTTGAAACAAATTGGCAAGGTAAAGAAGCTGGATAGATGGATTCCGCATGAATTAAATGAGCATCAGAAGAGAAACCGTCTCAAAGCTTGCCTTTTTTTTTTTGCTGTCAAGACATAAAGATGAACCATTTCTAGACAGTATTGTTATGTGTGATGAAAAATGGATACTTTTTGATAATTGCAAGCATTCGACACAATGGTTAGATAAAGATGAAGTGCTTAAACACAGTCCAAAACCTAATATTCCTCAAAAAAGTTAATTGTGTCTGTTTGGTGGTCCAGCGCTGGTATTATCCACTACTGCTTTATGAAATCTGGTAAATCAATTACAGCAGATGTCTACTGCAACCACTTGGATGAAATGATGAGGATACTTGAGATCAAGCAATCAAGATTGGTCAATAGAGACCCATCAACAATTAACAGGGGTTTGTCCTTAGTTTTGTGGATCAATGGCTGATAATTAAAGAGATACTTGTTATACTAAGGACTCACTCAGAGTAACAAATATAAAAATAGATCTGCTTTATAACTGCCATTTATTTTGCATTTACTATATATCTAACTTGCCAAACCAAGTACTTATGTTATCTCATGCAGCTCTGAAGCAGCATTTAAAAATAGATATTAGTGCTTCTCAATGGGGAAACTGCATCTGAGTATTCAGTACCCTGTCCAATATGTCTTAGGAAACAACCTGGAAGAGAGAATGTGGATTGGAATGATTTCAAAGCCTGGGCATTGTTGACTATAGAGTGCCAGTATGTTGATTTACCATGTAGAATATTTCTTTCCATTGACCAAAATTTGTATATCCATAATTGTTAATCAATTTTTATATTCATAATTTTGAATGTCTCCTTTTCAATTACCAGAACAAAATCAAGGTTGATAGTTAGGATTTCCTTGTTGAAGTTAGAATTAGATGATTGGGTGGAAAAAAGGGAATCTTACAAAAAAGCTGACATGAAAGCTGATGAAACATTTTCTTCCTATAACAAAAAGCACCCCTAATATTTAAAATTTTTTTGGATAATGTCATGATTAAAAATGCTAATAGCATTGGTACAATGATGAACTACCTATTTACATTGATAAATACAATAACCCCAAGTTTTTCTTTCATACAACTTTACATTTTGAAATAAATAAAAACTAAGAATAAATCAAAGCAATAGCGATTTTAGAAAGTAAATAACTTGAATTTGAGACAGCTTCTCACATCTTGGATTTTCTGATACCAGTGCAATTATTGATTCTTTCTACAAGTCTTTCTCTGCGTGTGGTGGAAAAACAGATACTTTGAATACCAAACTTGTTGTGTAGTTGCTTTCACAGTGGAAGTAGAGAAAAAAGTTTCACAAGTGTATGAAAAAGAAACAGTGATTGACTTGTGGGGAAAACAGAGAAATATTTCCTCCTCTCACCCATAATTTCTCCAAAGAAATCATCTATTATTCTTAACTGGATACTTTGAGTTCCAAATATTTCTCTTGAATACCTTGAGGCAAAAATGAAATGCCAGGAAAAAGACTTTCTTCTCATAGGTCTCTAAGTAAGATGTTTAGTTATCATATCAAGAATCTATTACATGAATTCATCTTATGGAAAAATTAGATGTGAATTTATATATTTTCTTGAAATTATTTCCATGAATCTTTTCTTTGAGTGCATCACTAAGTCAAAAATTGAAGAGATATTGTTAATACAAATTCACTCTACTCATAACTGTATTTTAGCTCTAAGTTCTTGAGGTACAATATAACAAAAATGATGTTGCTCTTAGTCCTTGAAGTTTTGGATTCATGGTATTCAAAGTTTTAACTATACCTGCAAAATATGCCAAGCTCCCCTGAAATTTGTCTTTATAAATTCTGAGGCAGTTGGTCTTTTCCTTGGTGTTCCAAAAATAGGCCAACAGCATCTTTCAGCTCGTAAATCTGTGGATACACATTTTTCTCTGACAACGAACAAACTGTGATGTGCAATAAAAGGATTTTGTAATCAACATTAAAATATTCACAAAGCAATCAAATAATATGATTTTGATTCTCTTATATAATTGATTATATTTCAGTTGAAATGGAAGTCTTCTATAAGATCCCAATGCAGAGATTTAAAAGTCAGTGCTTAATCAGTGAATGATTTAATCAGGGTATCCCAACAAAGACATAGTTTTCTTTGTTTTCATATTGAAAGTTTTGGTTTCGAACCCAGATTTATAAGAATATAACCACTGTTCTAATATACATATGTATTTACATATGTGTGTATGTATAAATGTGGGTGTGACACAGTTTCAGAAAATCAGTATCAGTGGTGGTCTCAAAACTTTGATCAGTAGCATTTCTACATAAGAAGAATATATATATTATTGAGAACAATTCTTTTTATCTGTAATGTTTTCAAAATTAATATAAAAGATATTACACTAATTGTGGTGATGATTTCATTGGTATATGCATCTATCCAAACTCATCAAAATGTATACATTAAATATGGACAGTATTTTGTTTATAAATTATACCTCAATAAAGCTGTTAAAAATAAAATAATCAAACGCTTTAAAAACCCTATATTTAAAAATGCAATAATCAAATTATTTTTGCAAGGCCATAATATTGTTTGCTGTCATTAACCTCATGCTTAGTGGTAGAATCAGAGAAAAATACACATTGTATGATAATATTCTGATAGTTTTCATGAGAAGTAGCTTCATGAGTTTTTCCAGGGGTGCAAGCTTTCCTCTGTTATTGTTGTTAAGCAGTTTCACATAAAATTTTAATGGGCTTTAAAGTTTCTGGTAGTAATATTTTCCAAGAATGTCAAGTTGTGTGTGCTATATACAATATTGTACCTAGCAGGAAAAATACTATTTAAAATAAATTTAAATAGTGTTTGCATGCATTTTGCCTATAACACTCAGATGTGAGAATTCCATAATGATAACATCACACTCAGCCTTTTTCAACAAACCAAGAGGATTGGATATCTAGAAAGAGAGTGCTAATTGGCTAATTGCTAATTGGCAGTTACATCTTCTCTTTTGCCTAGAAACTTAGCTAAACTAAGTTTCCCACTCTCCCTTGCAGTTGTGGCCTTGCATCTGACTTCTAGCCCATCCTGTGGCTAGGCTTGGCCTACATAAACTTCCTATATGTGATCTCTCATGATCACTTTTGGCTAATTAGAATGGAGAAGGCTTTATGGTAAACTTGAGGGCCAAGTGCCACAAAATGGAAAGACTTTCGTTTCCTAAATCCCTTCTTGGAGTAGAGCTACCTAGAAAAGCTGTTCATCCAAGAACACTCTCATTATGTTATTAGTGGGGGTGGAGTTGGGGGGTTTTGAGGTGGTTAAGCCCCTGAAATTTCGGGATTTATTTACTACAGCAACCAGTATTACCCTAATCAATAGACAGTACCCTTTGCAATTATTTCACTCCATACCTGAAAAAAATGTCCATTTTATTGACTGCTATGTCACCTTCCCCAAACAAAAAACAAATGAAAAAATTTTTTAAAAGGAAGAGAACAAGAAGTTATGATAAAAATCCCTGGTTGTCTTATAGGAAAATAAGTCATAGGTATCTGTCAGTGGGTGGTAGGGTTTTCTTCCTTTCAGTCATACTTGCATTCCAAATAAAATATCTATTAATTTTCCATAAACATTTAAGTGACTGGCCTTATAACTGTCTATCTCTGATGATGTCTAAAGCAATCTAAATAATCTTATTTTGCAAATCTCATTGCTAGCTTGCAATATTAACAATGAACTTTTACTCAGAATGGATAAAAGAAGAAATGTTAAAATAAATAAATATATAACAGGGCTCAGGATCTCTTTTAATGCGTTTTAGTAATAGTGAGAGTACTAGGTTTTTTCTAAGTACATTCTTTTCTTAATATTAAAATCAGGTTTATATTAGGATATGAAGTATGTCAAACAATATAAATTGTGTCATGTGCATGTTATTGTGTCACAAAGTAATAAAATAAAGGATATACATCATATTGTCTCATAATTATAGACCTTATTTATCTTATCCTGCGACTCTACAACGAGCAATGAATAAATTTCAAGAAATTTCCTTCTGAGGTTACAGGGAATCTCAGTGTGGGAGGTAATTTCATTGTGTGATAACTGAGGAATTATTCTGTAAGGCCCATTCCTTCCAACTGCATATCCTCCCTGTCTTGTCATGATCACTCAGGCATTAGGAAGCAAAGTCTAGAATTTTGAGATATAATGGATAGTAGAATATGTGTTCACAGACATATGAGATACAGGGTTCGTATGAGATACAAGTTGGCCATGGTGAAGTGGATTTTGAAATATGCATCAAGGTATGGTTACTACAGATTCAGGCATGAGAAATAAGTCCTGTCATAGCATAAGACTTTTCCCCAGGATATTGTGTGCCTTGTGTCTACTTTGGTGCTAAAGAGTTTCCTCTTTCTGATGAATAGGTAATGTAATGCTGCCCAGATTAAGTCAGCACTAGTTACTACTACAAATGAGGTCAGGATCTTAAAAATTTGGGAATGTCAAAAGGATGTAGAATCAGAAGTTTGTCCTTCTACATCTGATTAGGCATCTCCAGGATCACAATCTGATGACCCTAATTCTGCACTTTGATGGCAACACTGAAAATAAAATGTATTTAAAACAGTGTAAATCACTGGTTTCCAAACTGGTGTGCAGATTAGAATCACCTGGTGATCTGTTGAAACTTCTCTAAAGCATAAGTCACAGTCCAGAACAACTATTTCACAATCTCAGAGGCTTTCAGAATTTTTTGACTCTCCAGGTGAATTTAATCTGCAGACAAGTCTAGGAACCACTCAAAATTATGAATTTTGATGATGATAATAGGTTACCATGCCAACTCCTCAACAGAAGTGCTAACTTTTATATATTATGGAATATTCTGCAAAAAATATTATTTTAATTCAAAGGTAATAGAAGTTATAGATATGTAACAAAGAAAACACAAAAAGCATGGAAATTAAAGTTGCCTATAATCTCATCAACCTAAGATAATCATGGTAAATAAATTTCTGTCTTTCTAGGTATTTTCAATCAATTTAATTACTAATAAGGACTTATTTGTGTATATGTGTGTAGGTAAAACAAAAACTGTGATATTGTCATTCTGTTTTGTAGCCTTTTCCTTTTATTTTATAATACATAGAACTGAAGAAAAATTTACTTTAAATGTTGCTTTATGTGGCCCTATTCTACAGTCCTTTTCAAAAATTCTTCTGGATCATGGCACCATTTCCTTTTTAATAATTACTTTTCTTTTACCTTCCCTTAAGCCTCTATTCTTTGGGGCTATAAAAACAAAGATGAGGCTTAACATTTAGGTGACTCTTAAACATATTTGTTTGCATAAGTGAAAACTGGATCTTTCCCCCTCAGATCAAATCAGAAATATAGCAAAGAAAATGGTTCTTAAAATTACCTGTATCAGAATTACCTGGAGGGATAGTTAAAAGACCCACCCCAGAGTTTAATTCCCTAGGTTTAGTAGGTCAGTGGTAGATCCCCAGAAATTGCATTTTTAATGAGTTCCCAGGTAATGCCAGTGCTGCTGGTAAGGAGCAACACTTTTGGAATGATTTTAGGAAAAATTCTTAGTCTTCTTTGTTTTTTTCTGTCTCATCTTATTATGTTACAAGTGGTTTTCATTTGCTTCTGGCTTCATAAATTTCCATCTTTCCTTATAAATTTTCAAATGCCTCTTGGAAATATATTAATACAACTCCACCTAACTGAAACTGAGGACTACTTCTGAATAGTTCAAAGTTACTGATAACTTTTCTTAAAAATTGATAAGTATAAAGCCTCCTCATATATGTCCAATGGGCAAGTTAGGGTAACTCTTTTCCTCTTTGAAAAAAAAAATATCCCTACCATCCAAATCCTGAGGGAAGCATTTACTATAACTTTGAGATATCAAGGAAAAAAAAAAACTTTTGTAACAGATATGGCAAAATGATTGTGTAGTGTTTTGTGCACAAGGCTGGGAAAAAGCAAATTCCTGAAAACTTGCAGATGCAGGATATGTTGTGTTTGCCTTGGATGCAATTTTTTACATCTTTTTCTTTTCAAGTGTTAATTCCTCCAGTATAGATAATCTGTTCTCTTTCATGTCTCCTCCTTGGGCAATACATTTCAAAGATTAATATAATATGGATAACATGCCTGTGTATCTTGCCTAATACAAAATACTGAGGATATTATTTCTGGTTTAGGGAGCTTGGAGAAATTTATATCTAGGGGGTTTGGAATGCTCAGTTATCAGAGAAGTATTGCTGTGTGCCTGGCCCTGGCAGTTTGCCCACGTTCTCAGTGGATCATTAATAAAGGCTACAATTGCACCTACGTTTAGATTTGCTTCTACACTGACTCAGCAGTTGCAACTGCCATCTTACACTGCCATGGATCATTAAGAAGTTTCCCCTGTCATACTTTTAAAAGATGCTCTATTCCTCTTTAGGTTGGAGCTGTTTTTCTACCCTAACTTGCCTTTCAAAACTGAATTTTTAAAAAAGATATCTGGGGGAAACGTTTTAATAAACAGCTCAGATTTCAGTAACTAATGGTTTCAACTTCAGTTCCTTTGTGACTTAAAAATCAAGTATTTATTTAGAAAATGCCTTCAGCAAGAGTACAGTTTGGGATTTATATCATGTCGTAGATTAAATTATTGCTTACTTACTTCCTTCACATGAAATGCATAATTAATATTTCACAGCAAGTTTAGATTAGTAGTTACATTTTTTCTTTTACTTAATTTTCAAAAGTCACTTAAAGCCATCTGAGCCCCAGTATTTTTATATCACAAATCATAAATCAAGTTAAATGTTGGAGTCAGGGAGCTCTAATGCTACATTTAAATCCAAAGCGCTGGTAAAACTACAGTTTATCTAGCTGCGTTATAGGCTGTCACTCAACAATAAATAACCTTAAAAGTTTCACAGCTTTTTTGATAGACCAGCCACAATTCAAGAATTGGAAGGTACTACAACAAATTAATAATAAAATTATAAAGAATATATAAGCTCTACTTCTATTACTTCCATACACAACGTTTTAGTTTGGGGCTTTATAATTTTGAATTTAAAGTTTGAATTTGAATTTATATTTTGAATATTGGTTCCATAATTTCTTCAAAATCATCTTATAAGCATCACCCTGAAGATATATTCATTTTAAAAAGTATTTTTTAAAAGTTTACCAGTGTCTATTTGTGGGAAGGGAACTTTATAATGTTACAATGCTTCCATCTGAGACTAAGAAAGCACATGATCTAACAACCATTATCTGTCTCCGTATGTGTGATTGGTGTGTGGGAAAAACCCTAATACTGAAACACAGCCCTTTTCAAGATACCTTGCACTGTGGGAATAACAAATAAGCAATAAATAATGATGATATAATTGCATTTTAAGGAAATTCTATTTTCCTTTTGTTCTTTTCATTTAAAAGTAGCAAAGCAAAGCAAAAACAAGTAAAAAATAAAATAATAAAAAGTAACAAAATTAATATAAAACCAATAATTGGGGAGATGTGCTGGGTTTGTATTTTTAGAGAGTATGCAGTAGGACATACAAGTGTATGCTGCGTTTTAAGTCATGCAGATACACTGACCTTTGACTCAGCCACTTAATTGCTATGTTACAACAGAAAATTTATTTAACCTCTGTAAGCCTCAATTTCCTCAACTTTTGAACCAAAATAATACCAAAGTTAATAAGACCTGCTTATCTGTAAGAATTATCCTGAATTAATTTATCTAAGTAATAATAATAATTCTATTGGGTTTTCTTTTCCCAAATATTACCTTTTTATTGTATAGCTTTGATAATGTGAAATATTTACTCACAACTATTTATAATGTTGTCAATAATTTACAGTGATGTTTGTCTGTAACTTATTCCCCAGTCACAGACCACACTAGAAAACAACTGTTCATATAGCAGCTACAAACATTTAAATTAAAAAAAAAAACAAAAAACACAAAAAACAACAAAAAAAATACTTGTTACTGACAGGTACTTGCACACAAAAAGCATACTATCTTTCCCAATAGAACATCATAATTTTGCCTACATTGAAATAATCCACTTATTTATAGTAAAACAAATCTTGCTTTTTAAAAAAAAATCACATAGACAGATGTATTCTGTAGTATAAAAGCTTCATTTAAGGTTGAAGTAGTAACTAAGCAACAAAGCGGATGACAGTCACAATTTAAATGAAAGTTTACTTCAGACTCTGTTGCTCAGGGAAAGCTTTACACAGGAGGTGAAAATTTGGCTAGGTGTGGAAACAGAGGTGCGGTTTTTGGACAACACTGTGGGAGGGGTTGGCACAGTTATTCCAGGCATTGTTGTGTAAGTTCAATTGTAAAATGTAACCTTTCAGAATCTCCATAACTCCAAAACTCAAAACACTGTATGTTAGTATCACCTGAGAGCTTGTTAGAAATGTAAAATCATGGAAATTAAATAGCCAGTTGCTGAACATATAGTAATAACACTCATTGGGTGTCGGGCAGATGGGGGCAGGAGAGGATGGGTAAATTCACACCTAATAGGTATGGTGTGCACCATCTGGGGGATGGACACACTTGAGGCTCTGACTCGAGTGGGGCAAAGGCAATATATGTAACCTAAACAGTTGCACCCCTGTAATATGCTGAAATAAAAAATAAATAAATAAAAAAATTTAAGAAAAGGAATTCATGAAGAAGAGCCCAATGGCAATCACAGCAACAACAAAAATAAAGAAATGGGACTTAATTAAATTAAAAATCTTCTGCACAGCTAAGTAAATAATCAACAGAGCTAATAGATAATTAACAGAATAGGAGAAAATATTTACCAGCTATCCATCTAATGATGGCCTAATAACCAAAATCTACAAAGAACTCAAGTAAATTAGCAAGAAAAAAACAACTCCATTAATAAGTGGGCAAAAGACATGAACAGAAGCTTTTTTAAAAAAGATAAACAAATGGCCAAAAAATGTAAGAAAAATGCTCAACATCACTAATCATCAGGGAAATGCAAATTAATACCACAATGTGATATCACCTTACCCAAGTTAGAATGGCTTTTATTAAAAAGTTCAAAAACAATAGATGCTGGTATGGATGCAGAGAGAAAGGAACACTGTGGGACTGAAAATTAGTACAACTTCTATGGACATCAGTATGGAGATTCCCCAAAGAACTAAAAGTAGACCTACCATTCTATCCAGCAATCCCACTTCTGGATATTTTCCCAAAGGAAAATAAGTCATTTTATCAAACAGACACCCGTACCTGAATGTTTACTGCAGCACAAAATTCACAATTGTAAAGTTGTGTAATCAACCCAAATGCCCATCAATTCATGAGTGGATTAGCAAAATGTTGTACATGTATAGTATGAAATACTATTCAGCCATAATGAAGGATTAATTAAGGCCTTTTACAACAATTTGGATGGAACTGGATACTATTATTCTCAGTGAAGAATGGAAAAGCACACACACATGTACTCACTATTAAACTGGAACTAACCAGTGAGCACACATGTGCATAGAGGGAGATAAACTCAGTGGAAATCAAGCATGGGGGAGGGTGCAGGAGCAGGTGGGCAAAAAGCTGCCTAATGGGTACAGGGAACACCCATTGCCCCATGGGGATAGGCACACTTATAACCCTGACTCAGGCATAACAAAATTGATACATGTAACCAAAAAAATTTTTACCCCCATAATATCTTGAAATAACCAACTAAAAAGAAAAAAGAGTCCAAAATATTGAGCCCTACCCTCCCTCAAACTCCTCAAATCAAAATCTGGATTTTAACACTATCCCTTGTTGATTTGTATTTACATTCACCACGTTTCAGACAGTGCTTTGTAGAGAGTGGTTGGAAAGAGTGATTGCCAGACCCGCAGCATCAGCATGACTTAGGAACTTGTAAGAAATGCAAATGCTTGTCCCTACCCCAAACTTAATGAATCAGAAACTCAGAGGTGTGGCCTAACGGTCTGTGTTTTAACAATCACCTCCAGGTGATACTGTTGTACACTAAAGGTTGAGTCACTGCCTCATGCACCTCATGACAAGGTTTCAGCCAAGGACAGATAGCACACACTGCGGTGGTCCCGTATGATTATAATACAGCTAAAACATTCATATGGCATAGTGGCATCTTAGTCATCATAGCATCATAGCACAATTTCTTTATTTTTTATAAATTTAATGTAGCCTACAGGTACAGTGTTTATAAAGTCAGCAGTAGCGTACAACAATGTGCTAGGCCTTCATATTCACTCACCACTCACTGACTCACCCAGAACAATTTCAAGTCCTACAAGCTCCACTCATTGTAAGTGCCCTATACAGATGTACTGTATTTTTTTTAATCTTTTATACTGAATTTTTACTGTACCTTTTCTATGTTTAGGTACACAAATACTTACCACCATTGTGTTACAATGACCTCAAATATTTAGTACGGTAACATGCTGTACAGGTTTGTAGCCTACAAGCAATAGGCCTGGTGTACCATATAGCCTAGATGTAGTAGGCTATACCTTCTAGGTTTGTGCAAGTGCACTCTGTGATGTTTTCACAATGCTGAAATCACCTAAGGATGCATTTCTTAGACTATATCCCTGATGTTAAGGGTAACGTGACTGTATAGGAATCCCCTTGGTGCTTCCTTGGTGCTAATGCCAGGGTCTGATTAAAGCTTGGTGACCTTAAAGTGAAGCTGAGTTTGAGAGCCACTCAAAAGAGATAATTTCTGCCAAAATATATAACATTTATTCCAAATTATTCCACAAGTATGTCTTGGGGCAAGAGTAGAGAACTTTTTCATAGCAACAGTCAGTAGCTAATCATCAAGTATTGATTGAGTAGGTAATATGTGTCTTGTATAAGTAATAACTACAACAGCCATGTCACCCTGTCACCTGCAGGGAGGAGGAACCTCAGATATTTAGGACTTTCTACATATTTAGCATTCATGTGCATGACTAGTTATTTATGTTTGAGTGAGAAACTCTATCATCCTTATATTTGAAAGACTTGTTTTGACCTGTGGTGTAATTGATTTCTTTCAAAAGCTATGCATTTTATAAGTGTGTCCTGCTGAGTTTAAAGAAAAATACACATGGGATCACAATTGCCTAGGTGATTTCTACCTTAGATATAGTTTCACACAGTGCTTTAAGGATATACAAACAAAAATATAAAAAACTGAACTCTTGTACTTTTTAATTGAAAATAAACATGCTTCCAGTTACTTACTTCACCATATATTAGGCTGCTTTATGACATTCATCTTTCTAATATCTGCACTTAAAATCATAAATGGCATAGATGCCTTTGATGTAGGAAAAAGATAGAAGCATATGTATTAAAAGCTAAAAAGAAGTAGTCTATAGTCTGTATTCATATTTTCATATATTTCTTATCTTTTCTGATATCTCAGAAAACAATCAGAAGAAAAGTCTATCTGTTCCCCTTTCCTGACAATTGAGAAAGCAAAGCAAAGCATGATTAACATTACAGAAATATTGTTATGAAGACAGCCTATGCTTTAAGAATGGAGCCTTTATAAAAAGCTGTTTTAGGAACAGCATCTCCTTGCTCATCTCCTATCCCTTCCCTTGACTTGGGCTATTGGCATGTGTGATAGATAGCTGGAGTGTGAAGTGTTTTCAGGAACTCTGCTTGATATAGACCAATGTCATATAACCAATATGAATCCTGCTGTGAGTGAATTGTTTGTCTGCAAAGATCTCTTCCTTTGTGGTTCCCATTTCATTTTGGATTTCTGCTTGCGTTTGTTTAAAGCCACCTCTATGATTGTGTGTACATCTCATGGAGTCAGCTGCAGTCCAGTTGAAAGAAATAAAGTGCTATCCCAATACTTTAGTAAAGATATGCATTTTTACAAATAGGACCAAGTGATTTTTATCTGCAAAATAGACATTCTTGGAAGCTGTGATGATGCAGAAACCGCACACACACAGAACTTAGCTGATATGTGTTTGATTCAAATACATTAACTTTTATTTAACCCATACTAGATACAAATACTATATTGGATTTTATTCAGTTTTCTGTGTTCAATAAGAGTTTCAAAGTTAGATAAGAAGTTGGTCCAGCAATTGATTCAGTAATTGCTGGGATAACGCAGGAGAGTTAATATCAAAATTCTGACCCTGGCAGAACAGTAAGGGATGAACAAGATAAATTCATCCAAGGGGCACAAAAGTGAGCCTAGTGCAAGATTCAGAGCCTGAGAGTGGAGAAGATGGGTAGAATGAATGGACTGATTTTATGGCAAGTGACCAGTCTCACAGACAGATTTTAATGCACTGCAAAAAGTATGGCTTTGTAACTTATGTTCACAGGACTGAACTGCCTGCTCCTAATTCTAACCTCAGACTTCGGAACGCCAATAGCCAATGTCCTACTAATGATGGGGAAAACCGCGGGGCGCTGGGACGCACCCGCCGCTCCGCATCCCCGCGGCCCGGTGCTGTGCGGAGCAGGCTGGAGGCAG
>VBSM01000361.1:56451027-56470687 GCA_008086735.1 Cheirogaleus medius | reverse complement strand
GCTGAGGGTGCAGATGGAATAAAGGCAGTTCTCCGATTCTCCGTATCCTGCCCGATTATTTCCAGGGTCAACACTACCAAAGGCTGTTAATACTTAAGAGCTGTTTAACACTATCAAGAGCTGTTAACACTTGCCGCAACACTAATACATAAGATGGATGCTCTGCTCCCTTAACACATCCAAAATCTTATTTCAGGTAACTATCTCAAAAATCAAAATCAAAAATTTGTAATTTGGCACTCTAAGACAGCTGAAAGCTGATAGTGGATCTCTTATGTGTTTATTAAGTGTAGCACTATGGAACTTCACAAAAAGGAAGATGCCCTATTTAGAATGAATATAAGCAATTACCTCATAAATAATTATATTTAGTGTTAAGGTCAGTATATTATCACATGCTATTAAATATAACATTGAATTTAGTACACAGGTATGTTTTAGAGTTAGAAAACATTTTGTGAAGTACAATTGGTGAAGAGCTGCTAAGACTGATATTTGCAAGAGGAGAAAGAATGTTTTGTCTGTGTTTGTAACATTAGGGACAAACGTATAGTATCTATAGCAGGAAAAGAAAGCTTTTGTATTTTGCTAGCCTCTTTTTTTCACCTCTATCTTCCCTTTTCTAAAGAGGGAAATATAATCTGGCTGTTTAGAATATGGTTTTGTCAATCTTTAGTTAGTCTGGTGGGCTTAGTGGGATGGCTAACTGTGTTAAAGGGCCACACCTATGGTTGACCTCATTTGTCTCTCCTCTTCAATGTGGTAAGTGGACCCAGGGCTGCTAGAACTGTCCTACTGGGTCTATGGCCCTCTTCTATTTTTATGTTGCCATATTGCTTGATAGCATAGCTCAGTGCATTTCTACCACTGTAGGTGGTATCAACTTGTGGGTGGCACTACTTTGCAAATATTTTTCACTGTTTTGAGCATAAATTTTTACATGTGGGATTTCTGGGTCAAAGATAAATGGCTATCTAATGTAATTAGATGCTATTGCCAATTTTTCCTCCAGAAATTGCACCAATTTGTAATCCTATGTATCACAGTGCCTATTTTCCTACAGCTTCACCAACAAAGTGTATTGTTAAATTTTTGAACATTTGCCAATATGAAAGGTAAAGCCTTGCCTCTCAGAGTAGTTTTAATTTATGTTTATTTTTAGTCCAGTCGAGAATCCATTCATGTGTATTAGGGCCATTTATAACTAATTTCCTGCATAGCCCCTCATTGTCTTTTGTCAGGGTTTTCCTAGCTATTTTAGTATGTTTATGTTTCCATATATGGATTTTAAAACAAACTTTTCTCTATAAAATAATAGTAACAATAATAATATTCCTGACATTTTGTTAGAACCATTATCTTGTGTGAACTTGACTTATTTTGAGGGCATACAATAAACACACACAATGAAAAGTTAAAAAAAAAATCATTGCCCTCACTCACCTTTACATTTTATTGTATCTGTATTTTTTTTTCTGGGGCATAATTGCACATTTTAATTTTGTTAAATTCTGACTTATTACTGCATGTATAGAGCTTATATATCAACATATTTTTATGCAATGAGAACCTGATATGGGCTAAACAAGATAAGTTCATCCCAGCTGGCACAAAAGTTAGCCTAGTGCAAGATTCAGAACCCTGAGGATGGAGGAAGATGGGCAGAATCAATGGACTGATTCTAGGCAAATGACCAGCCTCAGAGGCTGAGATCTCCATATGATTTAGTAATGATGCCATTGAGTACACAAATGACAAGCATAATAAAACATAGTGAATAAAGTGCTCAATCTCTTCTAGTATTTAAAATGAATGTGCTTTATTGCCTGCCCTTTTATTGCTTTGATGCTCCTAAAAGAGTGCATTGTATTGAGAAGCATGTAAGCAACTTGTTTACTTGGGGAAAAAAAAAGTTAAGTTCATTAGTATGTAGGAGATTTAGCCACAAATGCATTTATATATTTCCATTAATATAAAACAGTGAGGTTTTTCTTTGACATTTCTGCATTTCTGAAGTTGGAATGGTAGTGAAATTGATGTCAAAAGAAACTTGACATTCTCAAGGTAGATGAATAAGTTATAATGTACTTGTTAGTACTTGTACTCATGAGAATTAAGCCAAAGCTTTGATTTTACCTTGACATTATTCTGTCTGTCTGAAGAATGCTAAGGAGGTCCAGATTGAGAACATGGGTTATGAAAACAGTGTTGCTCTGTTGCTATGCATAACTGCAGAATGCTGAAAGCAAAACAAGCCTCAGAGTGTGAAAAAGCTTATTTCTAAGCCCTAATTATTATCTTGCATAAAATCATAATTACACTTCCTTATAGGGATTATCATCCTTATAGGGATAAATTGTGCCCTTTGAGCTAGTTTCTTTTCATTTTTTAGGTATCTTACATTTGATGTGATCTTGGATTCAAGAAAATATGCCACGTTAATTTATAAAAATATTTACAGAGCTCTGTCTAAATGTTAGGCATTGATTGAACTATCATTCCAATAGGCTCTGTCTATATATGCAGTAAGAAGTCAGAATATGATAAAATTGAAATGTATAATTATGCCCATGGGAAAAAAAAATACATGGAAACACTGAAATATCCAGGTAAGTGAGGCAAAGGAGTTTTGTTTTTTTTTAATTTTAACTATTCAATTTATGTATCTTTTCTAGCACAGCGGGGGGGGGGAGGGTTGGCAGGGGCAATATATGTAACCCTAACAATATCTGTACCCCCATAAAATAATGAAATAAAAAAAAGAAAAAAATATATCTGAAAGCTTTCTTACAAAAAAATAAATAAATAAAAAATAAAAAAATAAATCAAGTTCACACATAATAATCAAGAAAATAATACAATTCTAAAATTATCATGTATTTAAAAATAATCTGAAGCAAGACATATATTTCTTTCCGGTCAATGTGAACTCCCAGAAGTAGGTTAGAGTTACCGCCACATGAAATGCTGGGAGCGAAGGGAGCATCTTTCTCAGGTGAGGAGAAATTGGAAGGAATATGGAACCATAGGTGAAAATCAGGACAGACATGACAATCCTGGAGAGGAGGTTTACAAAGAAATTTCTGTGCTAGGTTTTGAGAACTACAAAGGATTCAACAGGAAGGACATAGAGTAAGGGTCCAGTTTTGAAAGCATAGAGTAAAAATTGTGGCAGTGTCAGATGCAGAGCCAGCTATTTCTAAAATTCCGTCTAAAATATAATAAGAACAGGGATCAGTCACCAAGAAGTAAAGCTTAAGCTTTAAAGAGTCTTCCTCAGAGTAACATGGGGAGCATGAAGACCATAACGGCACAGAAAGTCTGAGCAGAAATGGACCAGGTAAGCAGATTTGCTGTTTCTCAGGAGAACCAGGGACCTATCTGTCAGCCATGTCTCTGGGGAGCCAGGCACGTCCAGACTTAACTCAGAGCAGTAAAGGCCATTTCAAATCCCTGTTGGTTAGTATAATTGCTGAACTGTCTCTCTGTGAAACTAGGAGAAGGGAGGGATTCTGGGACAGAAAATGGATTATAATCCTGATGAATGGGAATGATATTGGAGCAAATACACAGAGGGATGAAATAATATACTATTTATCAGGAAATAGCAGTATTTCAGAATTCAGTATTTCAGACTAGCAGAACTAGTCTCCTTAGTGAGATCTTAACAGCTCTCCAGATTATAAACACTAGGTGATAATTATAAGTAAAAGGTGGATAAAAGAGAACATCATCCCATTTGGCATGTTTATTTCACAGGATTTATATTATAGAAAATAGATCATATTTGGAGGAGAGGTCCAGTTCTATACAAGTGTTGATAATGAAGAATCCCTTTAACATATTCAATATTATATTCTTAAAACATTTTTGTATTAAATGCACTTCAAAAAGTGTTCAAAAATGTCTTTGACTTTAATCAGGAGAAATAAACATCTGTTCTTCATGAACCTTTCTGCTACTGGGTGAAAAAGAAAAGGAAATTCTATGTATAGTTCAGTTATTATACTTTATGGTCCACTAAGTTAAAAAAGATTCTGACCATCTGTCACCACATATATATTTAAATTGAAGACACATTTTCTTTTTTAATACAGTAGTGGTATTGCTCCAGATGACAAATCTATCAGCTGGGTAGGCTGTGGTCCCCAATCCCTGGGCCACTGACTGCTCCTGGTCCATGGCCTGTTAGGAACTGGGCCGCACAGCAGGTGGTGAGCAGCAGGCAAAGAGCAAAAGCTTCATCTGTATTTACAGCTGCTCCCCATTGCTGGCATCACTGCCTGAGCTCCGCCTCCTGTCAGATCAGTGGCATCATTAGATTGGCACAGAAGTGAAAAACCTACCGTAAGTGTCCATGTGAGGGATCTATGTTTTACGCTACTTTTGAGAATCTAATGCATGATGATCTGAGGTGGAGCTGAGGCAGTGATGCTAGCGCTGGGGAGCGGCTGCAAATACAGATTATCATTAGCAGAGAGGTTTGCACAATGAATATAATGCGCTTGAATCATCCCAAAATCATCCCCCATCCCCTGGGCCATGGAAAAATTGTCTTCCATGAAACCACTCCATTGTGCCAAAAAGGTTGGGGACCGCTGGTCTAAGGAGAAATGAGGTATTCTAAAAGACAATTATTATTTCAAGTTGATTTTCAAGAATCATTGTTAGTTCTCATTTTAGTTCAGAATTTTAAGAAATAACAGAGACTCGATCCACTAATTCATTAGGAACTTTTGGGGGAGAATTCCTTTAGTTCAGAAATATGTTAAAAATAAAAGGAGTTTATGGTTTGGATTCCAGCACAAGTAATGTTATTAAATTTTGTTAATGATTTATGGCCTGCAACAATTCATGACATAAGAAAACCCCAGCCATTTTATGATTTAGTCTTCTTCCTCTATAATCTCAAATGGGTAGGGACAATCTATCTAAATCAAATTCAGTGCAGTTCAACCATTCACTTAATTCAACTCAATAAGCATATAGTACACTTATTCTGTGCAGAGCACTGTGATGAAAATAAAAAAGTTGATTATATTCAAGCAATTATTTATAACAATGTAAATAATCAGGAGACTCATCTACATTTTGGAACTTAAGTTTGTCAATGGGCCAGTAAAATGGTCACCTACCTACCCTTTAGATATATGCGTATTTAAATTTATTTTAAAAACTTTAAAGAAATAGATTTGTTGAGATCTTTTAAATTTGATTTAGGAATTTATGTCTTCATTCATGTAATTATTTCTTCATTTAACATTCAACATGAATTCATGAAATATCTACTATTATTAATTTATTATTATTCAGAAATATACTAGACACTGAGAATACAAGTTAAAATTCATTCTCCCAACCAGCTCATGACCTAAACATAGACAAAAACACATAAAATATTAATGAGAGTTACTGTCTTGTAGTCTGGGGGATGGAAATTAAGAAGAGCTTCTTAGAAGAGTGGATTTCTAAGTAGAAGTCTAAGTAATAATGTATTTGGCAGACTAAGTGAAATGCCTGTCAATTGTATTGTCCTCGTTTTAGAAGCTTTTAAATATGAGCAATATTTAGGTCTATCACTTTCTCCTAGTGACTCTTTGGACCTGATTTTTCTGCTTATAACACATGATTCCATTACTTTGGACACAAATGATTAGGCTAGAAATGGATGACTGAACCAAAATCAGTCATCTATCACCTGGGCATCAGTCCAGATAGCTAGTCTGCGAGATTTTACCTTGCCAAACAATCAGAATATGTCTCTTGAGATAGTTAATTAATTATTAATTCACTCATTCATTTATACTTTCAACAAGCAATAATTTATCATATGTGCTAATTGCTGGCATATGGAGATGAATATGACAGATCAATATGGTCTCTGCCTTTCAGGATCTTGCAATCACATCAGATGACTGAGACAAATAAGCAAGTGACACCATGAGAAATACATGCTGTGGTGAATCAATTATAGGGTGTAAAATTTCTATAATCCTATTGTATTATTGTTTTATATTTATATATCCCTCTCTATATTTTATTCTATAAAATGCATAGGACTAGTATCTTAATGCACTAACCTGGACTTAGGTGTCTACTAGGATGGATCCTCAGGGGTGCATTCTAGTAAAAACAGTATCTAATATAAGGTTAAGAAGGAAGTAATCAGGTGATACATCAGAAATACCATTACAGGAATCTTTCTTGGAAACAAGGGTGGTGGGAACTGCGCTATAATCTGCAGACACAAAGTAGTTTATCTTTGCTTAGGCACAGCATAGCAGCAGGGTTGTGGAGGGGGAGATTAGACATGATTCTGAAATGATAAGGTGTGACATTTACAGAAAATGTATCAGTAGTATGGCTTATCCAGAAAATAATGGGGAACAGTGAAGCATTTTAGAAAAGAAAATTCTGGAATCAGATTTTCATTTTTAAAATAGTATTTGGGTTGCAGCTCAGGATATAGATTGGAGGTATCATCAGTTCAGAGTATAGTAGTCTGCCAGTAATCTAGGGAAGAGGTAATGGTGGCCTCAACCAGAGTGTAAGCACACAAGGAAATAATTTCAGTGATAATCAGAAGATAGAACCATTATTATTGATTAAATGTGTGTTAAAGAGGAAGAAAAGCTAAAGATTGTGACTAGGCTTCAAGATTGAACAATTTGGCAAATAGCAAGAATTATTAAAAATGGTTCAGTTTTAGTCTTACTGTATTTGGCGTGTTTGAGGAATGTCAAGTGAAGCTATCTGATAGAAAATTGTTTATACAGCTAAGGAGCTCTGCAAGAAGATCAGGTCTCAGTTTTCTCTTTGGGAGTTCTCAGTACATAGTTAATTAAAGATATGGATTTGGATGAGATCACATTACTAAAACAAAAATATTATAATGTGAGAATCAGGCATATAAAAAAGACCTAAAGGGCACCAAAACATGAACAGAGTAAGAAAAGCCTAATAAATAAGGGGCAGAAAAAAAGAGGAGGACAATAAAATGGGAAAGTGTATTGTCCTAGAAATCAAAAAAATAGACTGAAGAAATGAATGGTCAAAAGTGTCAACAGTCACCAAGAGGTCAAGTCTGGAGGAGCCTTTTTTGGGAGCCATTTCACATTTGGCAAAGTGGTGAATGGGTTTGTGTTTGGAAGCCAGATGAAAAATACAAGGAAGGTAAGGCAGTGAAGTATAGATCTGTTTTCTGAGATGTTCTTCTTTGAAAGATTAAAATAGGGCCACAGAGGTAAGGTATAGGAAATCTCTCTTTATGAAGCAGGCTTAATTAGGTTTTAATGCTTTAGGGAGGGCATAGTAGAGAGGGTGAAAATGAAGATACCCAGGAAAGGGGACTCATTTTACATTGGAGAAGAGATAGTTCTTACATGTAGACATAGGAAAGGAGGCAAGAATGCAGCGGACTTCTGTGTTCTCTTAGTAGTGGAAAGCAAGACCAAATACTGAAATTGTGGAGGAAAATGGTCAGAATCATATTTTTAGCACAGATAAAAGCATAGACAGTAAATAGGAGAGACTACTGTTTAGAAAGAGAGAGGGAGAGGGAGAGGAAGAGGGAGAGAAAGAGATACTGCAGTTTAGGCTGAAAACAATGAGTCAGTGGCATATTCTGTATGGTTGTACAATATTATTTTCTGGCAGGAGCAGATATTTAGATTGATTCCACTTTTCAGTGTTTCTGGCCTAGAACAACTGAAGGTAAAGGGGCAAGAAAGTTGGATTTTGGAATGAGCATTCTAAAAAAGATGGATTACACCATTCAGACTGGATAAATAAGGGAGGAAGGCAGGAATGTTATTGGTGGATTAGAGAAAAGTAGATGGAATAAGATCTTGAGTTTCAAAAGTTTGAAAAAACAGATACAGTGGTGAAACTACGTGAGAGTCACATTATGGTGAGAGTGGGATATTTGAACTTAATATGTCAGAGACAAAACAGTTCTAGATTTTAACTAGGTTTTGCTGTAGCACTATGAGTGGGTAGCCAAAGTGTACTGGAAATGAAGTTTATTAGAGGTAAGCAGATCAAGGATGCAAGAAGGGAAACGATGAGATTGGCCATTCCCATGGACGTTGGAGTCGTTCAGTATTATTACAGGTACTAGCATAAAGAGACAAATTATTTTTCTGGTCTGTAAATCTTCATTAAGGGAGAGCCCAAGCCGTGTGATACAGCTGAAAGACAGGGCTTCTAAGGATGAGCTACTTTTATAAGAAGGTGGAGGAGTAATGGCTGTAGATAGCACTGGAAAAGAAAAGGGTTGTCTCAGCTCATAATTCTGAAACTACCAGACTGCAGACGTTTGGAGCTGCGGAGAAGCTGGATTCAATAAGGACACAGTGGTGAAACAAATATTTGGTGAAGACTGTGGGAGCACGAGAGTTTTTATATTATGACACGAAACTTGAATAACTAGAAGAACAATCCAAGAATAAAGGAACTAATTTGTTCAGACAAGAGGAGAGAGAGAATGAGAGGTGTATAATAACGTCAGAGAAAAGAGAGCTTTAGAATTGTCATCTCTTTATGCCGACCCACAGTAAGAGTGCATGTGGGCAGCAAGTTGCCTTATGCCGGTCAGACAAGAGAGTCAGTGCAGTTACTGCCAAGGATCAGGAGGCATTCAGTCTTCATAAGCGTTTCCTGTGGTGGATCAGCCTGGTGACAGATTGCTCCTCTGTCATGGGGGAGGCAACTGCAGCTCTCTGAAGAGAGCTGTGCAATTAAAATCTCTCATAGAGACAGAGACCTGGTCTGCGTGCACTGAGCCCAGCAGACAGAGCTGTGGTTTTAGAGGTCTGTGTCTGAGTGGGGTGACGGTGTGCTTCCTGGGGACACGTGCAGGGTGTCCAATCATGCTGCCTTCTGAGGAGAGACTTTGGTGAACTCTAGGGCTGTGAGCTGCTTACATGCTTTCATGTGATTTCAATTTTATGTCTTCTGATGCCCATAAAATGTAGAGTCTGGGTAAAAACAAGCTTTTTTCTATCTGAGCATTCATAACTTTCCTTATGATGCTTTCATAGCAATTTGAGCCATATAGAGTGTGTCAGTTTATTCAATCCCCATGTGATGCTCCGTTAGGGATCAGAGCCACTGAATAAAATGTGATGATAAATATTTTGACTAAGCCTATTTATTTAGTGACATGCAAGGGAACTTGAACATGTCAACAGTTAAGGATGGTGGAAGAAGAGTCTTCAAGTTTTCTGTGTGGTTCTTAAAGACCCTTTTATCTTGTCTACTCTTACTCCAGTTACTGGTTTTTTTTGTTGTTGTTGTTTTTAAGTCAACTTTATTTTAGGTATAAATACATGCAATAAAATTCACCAGTTACTGGTTTTTATTTAGAATTTCCTGTTTCTTGTGTTTCTGGACTCTGGGATTCCAGGCTTTTATTGGACCATGCAATAGTGAAAGCCATCAAGATATCCTGAGACTCTGCTATTACAAAATAATTGTTAATCAAGTAGCACCTCTTCAAAATACTAACTCCTCTGCTATGGCGCTGGTTGTATATCCTTTCAGGCCTTGCTTCTCATGCTTTTAAATGCATTTTACTTAACAAAATCAATCTGGAATGACCTCGAATTACAAATTTTGATTCCCTTAGTTTGTCTACAAAGCTCAACTTCTGACACATTTGCTCTTTTTTCTTAAGATATTCTACTACCTAGAGAAAGGTTATGACTGCTAGATGACCTGAATTTTATTTGAGTTAATCGTTTTAGAAGGTAGATGGAAAGGTTTATTATTCTTCAGTCTGATTTGTATTTGGCCACAAATTCACAGTCATTCTAACCAGAGGCCAGCGTGTTTTGTACACTGGGGGAGAAGAAGGCAGAGCCAACTTTCTTTCTCTCTTTCTTTCTTTTTAAATCTTTAGTGTTCAAAAGAGGAAGAGACTTATTCTTTTAAGTCTCAAAACCACTGGACTAAAGTGGTGAATTGTCTCTTGTCTTTTTGTCTCTTGTCTTTTCTGTGTTCTTTTGTATGATTTTGTAAACATAATGCTTTTAATATTTATGTATGATGATGTAAGACAAAAGTAGTATGTAAGAGTATGCCTTCATAAAAACGTATTCAGTTAAATTAAGCATTTAATCCTTCCAAATGGTATTTATAAATGGAATATTCTTCTATCAGTTATTATAAATGTTAATAACATCAATCTATTCCATAAGTATATTTGGAAAGAATAACCAATGCATTTTTCTGAAGAACATAGCATTTATCTTCTACTTTTTAAATTTTGTTTCAGCTATAAGAAAAAATACTTTTGGTTATAACTTTCCTTTTACTTAATGCAATTTAATTTCCTCCTCACTGTTGAATTTTGGTGTGATCCAACATTAAACAGTACATTTTGACGAAATGAAAATAGAAGATTGATCTTTTCCAAAGTAATTATTGAAGTAAAACAATTTATAATTTCACTATGGTTATAGTTAGCCATCTGCAGAACCCCTGTTCAAAATCAATTTGCAATATGCCCAATTGTATCTGTCTGATTTATAATTAGATCACTGAAATAGCATAAAATTAACCAAGTGTTTTATTCTTCGAACTCCAATAAGAACTGTACATTGGGGCCATATTTTTTCTTGGTTATAAGAAGATTAAAAAGTTTAATGTGTGATAATATAAATATATCATTTTACTCATATTTACCATTTCTTCATAATTTATTACAAAGATTTATATAAATCTTGTTTGTATTAATATGAGCTTCATATATATATATATATATTTTCTTCTCTTTCGACTTTTTCATTGGTTCCTATCTGGTGTTATACATCTGGTGCCTATCTCAGAGCTTTGTGTCTATAGTGGTGTTATATATGTTTTTTTTTTCCCTCACATGGTAGAGTGAAAACTTCCATACTCAACCGTAACATTTATGCTCAAAGTAATATAAATCTTACATATATAAATATATACTCAAAAATTATATTCATGTGCAGAATGGTTACTAAACTCTTGTTAAAAAAACCTTGTAAAACAGTTTTAAAACACTCAAAAGTCATATCTAATACCATTATTTAATGAACATGTAAACAATGAAAAGAGATAATCTCTTTTTTCTCCTAGCCAATCTCCCTAAGAACCACCCATACCACTATAACAACAGTTAAAAGTTGAGAGTGGATCATAGACTAAAACTTTTGTTAGAACCAATTACCTTCTGAGCATGGAAATAATAATTGAGGTTGGGATCACACTATCATGTTTCCAGTCCATGGACGAGTGGATAAACCTAATTTAGAATGAGATATTTTAGAATTTTCTGCACTGAATACATTAAAAAGTTCAAAATATATAGATAAGAGAAATAAACAGATGGAGCTCAGTGTTGAGGGAGTCATACCAATTAGCCTTCAACCTGTAACATCTATTTCCATCTTTACATTTTTTTCTTTCTTTTTTCTCATTTGACCCTTGATTTTTTAACTCCAAACTCCCATCTGTTCTACCCTACAGCTCCTTCAGTGTGATATGCTCCTCTATTGACTGCTCTGGCTATAAACTCCATTCCCTTTTCCCCATATTATTTTTCTTAACTGATCATCTACCTCAGGTGTCCTGTACAGAATTCCTGCCACTCTGTCTGTCCATGCTTTATTTCCTCAAAGTTCTCACCCACAGCTCTCTTTAAGGGACTTCCTCCACATGGCTAACCTCACATTCTTCTACTTTTGGATCCAGGGGTAAGCTCTTATTCCCAGGTGACTTATCTATTGAACGGTACCTTATAAGGTGGTCTTTCAAGGCTCTGCCTAAAGTGGAATAATGCAATTCACTGGAAAGTCAGATCTTCTTTTGCATAAAGCTGAACTAGAGAAATAGGGTAATCATACTATAAATGAGAAAGCAGAAAAGAGAAAAGCATACATTTCAAAATATCTGAAATGTATAAACACAGAGTTCCAGAGTCAAGTTCATGCAGACAGCCACTGCTTAAGGATATCAAGGTAACCTAGATGTCACACTTCTGAGTCCCAGGCGTTGTTAGACCATTCCGTTTCCATGTGCTTTGTTGTCTTACAATTTCTACTTGATTGTTCAATTTTTCCAGATTTCTTAAAAGAAGTGGCTGAGATGTTTCTGTCTATAATCTTATAATAGACATTCTTGTATTACTTAATTTAACCTAGATGAGTCTCTCCACTGAAACCAAAAAAGAATATAATACTTCAAACTCACCTGGTAGGTATTCTGTATGGAGTAGAAAACAGGTATAAATTAACCCTGCCATTTGACACCCTCTGACTTGTACCCATACTTCCTATATCTAGTTTAGGATCTAATCAAGAGGAAAAGATCCCAGGACAGCAATAGATTATATATCTATATCTACATCTATATCTATATATCTCATGTATTTTATTAACATATACCTGCCATGTGATTTAAAATCCATAATCTTCATTCTAAAATTCTCAGTGTTACAGAGAATGATTCTAAGGTATGCAAGAGAAAGGTTGACAAGTGTTCTTTTCCACAAATTTATGATTCAGTATTATTGCTTCTGAATTTTAGTTTTATCTAAAAAGTTAAACTTGGGGATAAAGAGGTTAATAATGTCTTGTAAAAGATCTTGGCTTAGTATAAAATGTGAAATCAAATTTGGCTGTCAGATGAGTAATCTAAAATCTCTAGCTTCAGAGGAATTTCAGATTCTGAGTAATCTGTCTAGACAAGTGTAATTATAGAAAATGAATATTACTTTCTAGCATTCAGTTTAAAGTTTGATAATCAAAAATGAATATCATTTATTCAGATACAAATAAGTGATACACTCTACCAAGGGTCATGGTTTTACAACCACATATCTGGTGAATATTTCCCTCCCTCCCTCCTTCCCTCCCTCCCTCGCTCCCTCCCTCCCTTCCTTCCTTCCCCTCTTCCTTTTTTCTTTTTGTTGGGTTTTCAAAACTTTTTAGTAGTTTTTTTCTTCCTAAATGTTATAAACATGAAACTCCAGGGAAAACTCACTGGTGAAGTTTTGTTTTATTTTCAGTTAGTTTTTATTTATTTTTTATTATGATGAGAAACACATAACATGAGAGCTGCCCTCTTAACAAATTTTTAAGCTTGAAGTACAGTATTATTAATTAAAGGAACATTATTGTACAGAAAATCTCTAGAACTTTTTCAGCTTGCATGACTAAACTCTATACCCATGAAACAGCAACTTTCCATTATTTCCTCCCCGCAGCCCTTGGCACTCACCATTCTACTTCCGACTTCTGTGATTCTGATTACTTTAAATAACTCATTCAAGTAGAATCATGCAGTACTTGTTTTCCTGTGACTGACTTATTAAGAGATAGTTTGATTTTTCTCTTTTCTGTTTTGGATACCCTTTATTTCTTTCTCTTGCCTGATTGCTCTGGCTAGGACTTTCAGTACTATGTTGAATAGAAGTGGTTAAAGTGGGCATCCTTGTCTTTTTTCAGTTCTTAGGGGGAATGCTTTTGACTTTTCCCCTTCAGTATGAAGTGGATTGAGATTGTTGTGTTTGGCTTTATTATTTTGAGATATGATCCTTCTGTGCATAGTTTGTTGAGGGTTTTTTGTCATAAAACGATGTTGGCTTTTTTTGAATGTTTTTTCTGTGTCAATTGAGATGATCATATGGTCAAATCACATTTATTGATCTGTGAATGTTGAACCATCCTTGCATCCCTGGGATGAAACCCATTTGATAGGGGTGACATAACTTTTTGATGTGCTTTTGGGTTCAATTTGCTAGTTTTTTGTTGAGGATTTTTGCATTCATTTTATCAAGGATATTGGTCAGTTGTTTAATTTTTTTCTTATGTTCATTCTTGACCTTGGTATCAAGGTGATACAGGCATCACAGACTCAATTAGGGAGATTCCCTACCTCTCGAATTTTAGGAACAGTTTCAGTAGAATTGATGCTATCTCTTCTTTTTAGGTCTGGTAAAATTCAGGTGTGAATCTATCAGGTTCTGGGCTTTTTTGGTTGAGAGACTTTTTATTGCTTATTCAATCTTGCTATTCATTAATGGTCTGTTCAGGATTTCTATGTCTTTGTGATTCAAACTTGGGAGGTTGTGTGTTTCCAGGAATGTATTCATTTCCTCTAGATTTTCTAGTTTGTATGTGCTGAGGTGTTTATAGTAGTCTCAGATAATCTTTTGTATTTCTGTACTATCAGTTGTAATGTCCCTTTTTTCATTTCTGATGGAGTTTATTTGATACTTTCTACTTTTTTTATTTCAATTTCTTACAGTTCTCTGATCTTTGTTATTTCTTGCCTTCTGCTAGCTTTAGGGATGGTTTGTTCTTGTTTTTCTAGTTCCTTGCGGTGTGACTTTAGGTTGTTGTGATCTTTCTGTATTTTTGATACAGAAAGATCTGAGTTTAGTGCTATAAACTTCCTTCTTGCACTGCTTTTTCTGTATTCCAGACCTTTTGATAGCTTGTGTCATTATCATTCATTTTGAAATTGTTTTAATTTCCATCTTAATTTCATTATTCACCAAGAGATCATTCAGCAGCAGGTTATTTAATTTCCATATATTTGTATAGCTTTGGGAGTTCTTCTTATAATGATTTCTAGTTTTATTCCACTGTGGTCTGAGAATATCCTTGTTATATCTCATTTTCAAAAAATTTGTTAAGCTTTGTGGTCTAATATATGGTTTATCTTGAAAAATGTTCCATGTACTAGTGAGAAAAATGTATATTCTGAACTATGTATTTTTGGGTAGAATATTCTGTATATGTGAGTTAGGTCCATTTGTTCCGGAGACCCATTGAAGTCTGGTGTTTCTTTGTTTATTTTTATGCCTTGATGATCTGTCTAGTTCATCAAGGGGTGTTGGAGTGTTGAAATCTTCCACAATTAAGGTATTGCTATTTATTTCTTTTCTTAGTTCTAGAGGTATTTGTTTTATGAATCTGGCAGCTCCTATGTTAGGCACATATATATTTAGTATTGTCATATCTTCCTGTTAAATCAATCTCTTTATCGTTATATAATGACCTTTGTCTTTTTTTACTGTTGAGTTAATGTTTGTTTTATGTGATATAAGAATAGCTACTCCTGCTCACTTTTGGTTTCCATTTGCTTAAGTCTATGAGAATGTTTACAAGTTAAGTGGGTCTTTTGGATACAGCAGATATTTGGGCTGTGTTTTTCTTAATACATTCCACCAATTTATACCTTTTAATGGGACATTTAGACCATTTATATTTAATGTCAATATTGATATGTGAGATACTAGTTCGAGACATTATATTGATTGTTACTTAGTTTCACTGTATTCTGTCTTGTGTTACTGTTTTATAAAAGCTGTGAGGTTTGTTTTATTTTTGGATGTTTTTATACTTGTGAGTATTGACCTTTCTTTTCAATTTTTAAAACTCCTTTAAGTGTTCCTTGAAGAGCTAGTCTGGTAGTGACAAATTCTCTCAGCATTTGTTTGGGAAAGACTTTATTTCTCCTTCATTTAGGCAGGTTACAAAATTCTTGCCCAGCAGATATTCTTATTAAGAGAATTAAAGATAGGATCCTAGTCCTTTCTGTCTTGTAAGGTTTCTGTTGAAAAGTCTACTGTTAGTCTGATTGGTTTTCCTTTGAAGGAAAGGAATAGTGAAGTTACTTGATGCTTTCATTTCACAACTTGTAGGAATTCTTCTTCCTAGTCAATGATTTTGGTCATTGACTAGATAATTTCTAATGACCTATTTTTGAATTTGTTGATTCTTCTGCTTGATTGAGTTTGCTGTTGAACCTCTTTAGTGAATCTACTATATTCTGCAGCTGCAAAATTTCTGTTTGGTTCCTTTTTATGTTTTCTATCTCCTTGTTGATATTCTTATTTTGTTTATGCATTTTTTATCCCTGAGTTTGTTGAGCATCTTTATGAGAGTTATTTTGTTAATTCACAGGGAATTTATATACTTCCATTTTTAGGATCATTCTTGGGGTGCAGAAGCCTCTTAACTGTTTTCTGGATTTCTCAATGAGAGAATTGGTCAATGTATTATTGTTGAATTGATGTCTCCATAGGAGATAAAGAAGATCTTGGGCTTCTTAGTCCTACATTCTGCTGCCTTCCCCCTAGTGGATATTTCTACTGTGTATTCCATAGATGTCTAAAACTCAAAGCCAAAACAAAACAGTTTCACATCAACTTCCTGAAACCTGTTTGTCTTTGTCTAGGTGCTGTCTCTCTCTCAAATCTCAGTCACCAAGTTCTATAGATCCTACTTTGCAACTGTTTCTGTTTCTTCTCTTTTCTCTAGCTCAATTGTTACTAACAAACTACAAGCCATCTCCTGCCTTTATTTTCTGAAGTTTTCCTATATTTCCTGTCTACTCCAACCCCTCCAATTCACTCTTTACACTGTAGCTAGAGTATTTACTTTTCAAAATAAATACCTGATTTCCTTTTTCCTTATAAAAATATTTTACTGATTATCCATTGATCTTAATATAAAATCTAAACTTCTAAGTTATTTATCTTAGCATAATCTTGGGCAAACCAATGCATCCAACATTATGTCTTAAAATCTTTCTTCAAAGAACTTCTCTTCGTCTAACTCTGTGGTACTAGAAGATACCCCATCATATGGCCTAACAACACTGGCCGTATTTAAGTGGTCTGGGGTGAGCCATTGACTGAAACTGGGGCAATAACAACATTTTTTTTTAGAATCTGTAGAAAAGATTGGGCCAGCTTGGTGCACAAAATTGTGGAACATGAGAAGTAAGATTGTTAACAGCCATTTTTTCACTCCTACAGAATTGAATCATGGGGTTGTGACTTTATAAACATAATATAATTTTTTTTTTTTTTTACTTGTAAACTGCACTGCCTCTGGTCCATTGTCTATGCTCAAGCTTGCAGGATCTTGTTAAAATACAAATCTCATTTAATACTGCCTTCCTTAAATGTAGTCAATGGACAACATTAGTCTTCAAGATAAAGTAAAAACCATAAGCAGAAATCAGTTTCCGGTTTTCACTTAGATAAGACATTTATAGGATGCCTTCCTTGTCTTCCATTACTGTAGTGGGTACCTTCTCCCTTTATTGTGAGCCATTATCTCCAAATAATTAATCTGATTATCACGCTTCCTATATTTAGTTATAATTGCCTAATAGTTCTTTGTAATCCTAGTAGGTTAGAAATGTTTGAAATCAGAGACTTGGTTTTTTATTACTGAATTTACTGTTCATCACTGTTCATTCACTGTTCAGAACAGTGCCCAAAATATATTTGGTACACAAATAAAATTATTTGTTAATTAAAAATTGTAATGTCACACTTTTACCTTAAATATGAAAAACTTTATTAGGCTACTAAATGATATATACCAGTTTTCCTTTGCTTTTCAAGCCTAAAGATGTCTAGTTAACACAAACCTCCTATATTTTACAAGGAATTGATTCTCTTCTAGTAAAAACTATCAGAAAACCAGTCAGGGAAATTAAAATTCTCAGTGGATCTTATCTTGAAATTCTAATCTCTTCTGAAGTGGTGTAACTATTATATTGCCAGTGAATTAAAGAAACAGAGATCATTCCATGATCTGAAGGTAATAGCATAATGCACAAAGTTTAATTTTTTACTTCCTTAGATGAGGGTGCAATGATGTGATTACATTTCATCTGAAACCTAAAATTAGCTCAATCCAACATGTTCTCTTCAAAAGGGTAAAAGGAAAATGATGTAATGTTTTGTATGTCACATTTAATTCTGCTAGTAGTCTTTGTAATGACAAAGACTTGTGGTTTTTGTGTTTGAACTTTTATAGAAGGAAATAGAGCATTGAATGGGATATACTCAGTTAATTTTGTTAATCAAATGAGTGAAAAAAAGAGTTTAGAGGCAAGAAAAAAATATATTTTTCCTATTTCACTATGAAATAGGGTAGTAAAACTCTCAAAAACATGCATGATTATTTTTGGTGGTTCGAAATGATGTGTGAAATAAACTGATTTTCTATGACGTTACACCTGAAATTATAAATGCAAACAAATGTGATAAATAAGATCATTCAATGACTTTTATCCAGCTTGGGAAATTGCTATTTATTCACAACACTAATATGTCTAATCAAATGAAATGAGGATATACTAGTAAGAGAATTTTCAAAAAGTAAGACCCAAGTCAAATAAGAAATTAATCTTTTTTTCTTTTCCTTTAATCATTAAATTTGCATCATATTAAGAGTAAAACATCTTTAAATATTATTATCTATGTATCAAACACTATATTTCTAACTTATTTATTTAGCAATTTTGATTCTTAAAAATGATTTATTGATCAATAAAAATGACTTATTAATATAATCTGAAATACAGTATGACATATAGAGAGTGAAATTTCTGAGAAAATTCTGTCTTGAGATACCTAATGTCCTCTAAATATCTATAACAGTGAAGGGTTGACTAATGAATTTTGCTGGGTAACTTCTGTCAAAAAATTTTCTAATGAATTTCATTTTATTTTTGGTAGGTAGGTAGGAAGACAAAGAAGAAATGGAATGGTTAGAAACATGATAAAGATGCAGGAAACAAAATAGTGAATGAGAACAGCTCTTTGTGCACCAAAGAGTTCGTTTCATTCCATTTGTCTTTCATTATTATTGTTGGTTGAAATAATTGTAGATTCACGTGTAATTGTAAGAAATAATATAAAGAGAGTTCCTTTGTATACTTTGCCCTGTTTCTGCCTAATGGTAACATTTTGCAAAACTATAGTACAAGGTTACAACCAGGAAATTGACATATATACAGGTCCTTGAATTTTTATGAAAGGCTGGAATGTAATTATTTTCTTCAGCAATCTATCTTCTCTTCATACAGTTTCCTGCTGTGGAACCAAGATTACAACTGAATGTAGACAGTGTTTATAAAAATTAATGTAATTTATTACTTGGAATTATTTGGAGAATATTACTTATATTCTTGTATTACCAACTGCATACCAACCACAAAAAGAAAAAGGTTCTCTCTCTGTCATATATATATATATATATACACACACACATACATAAATATATATATATTTGTGTGTATGTATGTAGTTTGTTAGTTAATTTCTCATGCCACATGATAATTAAACATCTAGAGTTGAGGGTGGCAGCAGGGCATGTCATTCATGCTCAAGATAGAATGCAGTATACACAGTGCAATATTCAAGATACAGAGAGTGAGATCATAACCTCCTATACCTGTCTACCATACATCAATCACAACCCCGATGTACCTAAATCCAGAATACTACCATTGATAACTGTGATATCTAGGGCTTTTTTTCCTTACATTTGTGAAGACCATTTTGGATTTTGAGATTCCAGCTAGCAGCTCACAGGCACTTTTGTGTTTGCAAAGCTAGAGCCCATTTTATTCTTCTTAATAGTTTTCCTTAATTGTCTTCTTGCTTAATTGTGTAGTGTCAGTACTCTTTTTATTTAAAATGTTTTCATTAATTTATTGTTTTTATTGAAATGTTTTCATTGATTTATTTTTCTTTTGTATTATAAATAAGTTCAATTGTATAAAACTTTGTATAGCATATTTATATATGAGCTATTGTTTTCCTTTTTTTTCCCTTTTATTTCATCATATAATGGGGGTACAAATGTTGTTAGGGTTA
>VBSM01000361.1:56428970-56450927 GCA_008086735.1 Cheirogaleus medius | reverse complement strand
TGCATGTAGCTAGTCAGTTTTCCCAGCACCATTTATTGAAGAGAGATTATTTTTTCTATTGCAATTAATAGTGTGTCATTCATTTCAATGATAATTACATTGCAACTTTGATAATTTATCTTATGTGAGTTTGCTTTCACAATGAGTTACTCTATCAGAACTATTCTTTTTTTAAATTTTAATTTTTTAAATTGATAAATAATAATTGTAAATATTAATGGGTTACACAGTCATGTTTCATTTATTTAATGCATGGTGATCAAATCTGGGAAATTAGTATAGCGATAATCTCAAACATTGAAAATTTCCTTGTGTTGGGAACATTCAATATCCTCCTCCTAGCTATTTGAAACTATATAATATGTTAGTGCTTCTTATAGTCATCCTACATTAGTATAGAACACTAAAACTTATTCCTCCTACCTAGTTATAATTTTATATTTTTTAACAAATCTCTCCCTTCTCCCTAATCTTCCCAGCATCTAGTGTCCTCTATTCTACATTTTACTGCCATGAGATCATTTTTTTGAGCTTCTACATATGAGTGAGAATATGCACTGCTCAATTCTCTGTTCCTGGCTTATTTCACTTAATGTAATGTCTTCTAGTTCCTTCCATGTTGCTGCAAATGACAGGATTTCATTCATTTTTTATAACTGTATAGTATTCCTTATTGTATATATACATCACATTTTCTTTCATTCATTCATCTATTGTTAGATACCTAGGTTGATTCCATATCTTGGCTATTGTAAATAGTGCTTTAATAAACATAAGGATGCAGATGTCTTTTAGATATAATGATTTCCCTTCCTTTGGATAAATTCCCAGTATTGGGATTGCTGGATCATATGGTAGTTTTGTTTGTAGTTTTTTGAGGACTCTCCATACTGTTCTCTATAGCAGCTATACTACTTTGCATTCCCACTAACAGTATATAAGAATTCCCTTTTCTCCACATCATCACCAGCATTTGTTATTTTTTGTCTTTTTTATAAAAGTATTCTCTTTGGAGTGAGATGATACCTTATTATGGTTTTAATTTGCATTTCCCTGATGATTAGTGATATTGAGCATTTTTCATAGAATTGTTGGTCATTTGCATGTCTTTTTTTGAGAAATGTTTGTTTACATTATTTACCCACTTTTTAACTGGATTATTTGTGGTTTTTTGCTGTTGAGATGTTTCAGCTCCTTATATACTCTGGATATTACCTGTTGAATGAGTAGTTTGCAAATACTTTCTCCCATTCTCTATGTTGTCTTTTCTCTTCATTGATGGTTTCCTTTGTTTGTAGCTTGATATAATCCCATTTGTTTATTTTTTATTTTATTGCCTTTGCTTTTGAGGTCTTATTCATAAAATCTCTTCCTAGACCAAAGTCCTGAAGCATCTCCCCTATACTTTCTTCTAGTAGTTTTATCATTGTGAGTATTATATTTAGGTCTTTAATCCATTTTGAATTGATTTTTATACAGTGTGAGAGGTGGAAGTCTAGTTTCCTTCTTCTGCATACAGATATCCAGTTTTCTCAGCACCATTTATTAATGAGATTGCCTTTTCCCCAATGAATGTTCTTGGCACCTTTGTCAAAAATCATTTGGCTGTATATATGTGGATTATTTTCTGGGTTTTCTATACTGTTCCATTGGTCCATGTGCCTATTTTTATGCCAGTACCCTGCTGTTTTCATTCCTATAGCTTTAAGTATATTTTCAAGTTTGATAGTGTGATGCCTCCAGCTTTGTTCTTTTTGCCAGGACTGTTTGGCTATTCATGGTCTTTTGTGGTTTCATACAAATTTTAGGATTTCTTCCACCCCCCCCCTTTTTTTAAAAAGAATTTCATTGGTATTTTGATAGGGATTACATTGAATCCATAGATTTCTTTGGGTAATACTGTCATTTTAACAATAGTAATTATTCTGATCCATGAGCATGTGATGCTTTTCCATGTGTTTGCATCTTCTCCATTTCTTTCATCAGTGTTCTTAACCAGAATCCAAGGGTCCAACAATGAGCCCTCAGGATATTTCTTGTAATCAATTTGCCAGTGGGGTTGGATAAATTTGTCAGTACACTTTCCACATAAATCTAGTATCTAATGAATAATTTGCCTTTTATTCTTATCTAGGAAATATTTCTGCCACCATGGCCCTCATATTTGCCTCAGTTACATAAGGAAGAAGCCAGCAATATGGCCCATAGCACATTGCATTTGAAGAGTAATCAAACCTTAACACATTATCTTTGAGTATCATGGCTACTACTGAACATGGAGCATCTACAGGTCCTATCATCCTATCTAAGTTTGTTATATTTTATTACAAGAAGTAGGAAAAATTATATATAATTATAGGTTTATATTCTCCAAATGCAGAGTTGAATCCATGAAAACTATCAAAACATGTTTTCTGCTTCATTTCTTTTGCACAAAATGATGCCAAGTTGCAAATTTGTTACACAGATATTTTTGAGGTAACATTAATCGCCATGTAATATTAACATTCTCCAAATATCTATAAGAGAACATCTAATTAGTATATTTTGGATTGAATATTAGAATATCTTATAGTATCTAAGATCCAGGGCATCTCTGAAAAAAATGTAAGGCAGGGAGAAATTGGATAAAAGAAGGAAACCACAGACCTGAATGTGGAATAGTGCTCTTGCTAACTCTCACTATACAGTCCTTGACAATAAGAGTTGGTGGTGTTTGGAGGAGTGAGAGGTCCTAGAAGCACCCAGAGGGTAGTGGGATGGAAGCACCCCAAGAAACACAGCCAGATTGGTGGAAGCTTTCACATTGAGGATGCTCCCCAAACCCACATGTTGGACCAGGCAGAGGCAACTGTATTTTCTGCCTACAGAAGTGAGTAGTAAGTTTGAGAACTTGGGCACAAATGTAGGTGAAAGCTTGATAAACAGAAGTACCCTGGAGCAATGCCACCCTCAGTCCAGCAGATACAGCAACCATCCAATGAATAGTAATAAATACAAAGGTGGACACACAACACAAAATCATCAAATATTTGCAGAAATTCAATAACATAAAAATTATGGAAATCTCAACACGAAACATAAAACAGAGGAAACCATATGTATTAGAGCAAAACAAAGAGGAATTTATAATAAGTATTGTTAATACTGCCATATATGGTACTGTATTGCACCCATAAAAATAAATCAACTCAGATAATATAGATGAAACATATGGTCAGTGAGATTAAACAAACAAGCAAAAAACAAATCTCACAATATGATCTGAAATGGAAACAGAAATAAGAGAAGGAACAAATTAGTTAGACTGCATGATCAAGCTGAAGAATTCTTCCAGAATGCAGAAAGTATGTTTCAAAATATAGAAGGAAGAGGCATGGAGGGTAGATACAGAATTTGTAAAATCTGTCTAATGGAAGAGAAAAGGACCATTTGCATAAAATACATGAGTGTGTGCACACACATGCACTCGTGCTGACATAGCATAGTGAAATTTCAAGACACCAAAAATATAGAGAAAATTCAAAACATTCTTTAGAAGAAATATCAGATCCTCCACAAAAGGACAACAATCACCATAACTCCAAACATTTTTAACAATATTGTATTGGAAGAAATAGAAGAAAATTATATAACGTTTTGGACTACTTGGAACCTAGGATTCTATACATACTGAAATTATATCTACTGTGTAGGAAAAATAGAAGTATTTTCACTTATGAAAGTCTATGCATGGATGGATTCAGGAAATTTATTATGCATAGAACATCTGAAATAATTCTTAGAGACTAGATAAAGAGAAGACAATATGAATCTAAGAGAAATAATTGAGAATCATAATTATTTTCCAAATATTAATAAACTTATGCATATAGAATATTAAGAAGTATTAAAGTATAATGTAAAGAGCTTGGACACTGAACCAGACTGATAATGAGAATCCTAACTTTACCACTAATTAGCCGTGTGACCTTGGACATGTCTCTTAACTTCTTTCTGGTGCAATGTTTGTAAAATGAAAAAACTGAATGTATTCACCTAATAAAAGTATTCTGCATATTAAATAAATTAGTATTTAAGTGCTGAGAACAATGCCTTGCAAATGATAAGCACTTAATGATTGTTTCCTATAATTATTTTTGATGTAAAAATTAATAATAGTTTTAAACTAAAATTGCAGGTATTAAAAATAGGGTCTATTTGGGATAGAGAGATTATAAGTTTAGGTAGCTTTTTTCTAATGTTTTGTTTTGATATAATATTAATAGATGACATGGTTGCTGGTTAACTTTTGTCATTGCTGGAAATATGTTCATTTAGGAGTGTTTGTTAAAAATTTACTGAGTCAGGCCCTGTTTTTTGAAACCAAAGAAACTGGTGAAATTTTCTCCTTGTCTCTCTCCAGAATAATCTTTCCCTTTATTGTCCATTCTTCAGTTAAGCACTTCTAAATCTATTTCGGAGAAATAAATGACTTTTTGGAAAGTCTATCAGGTGTGTGTATGTGAAAAGTTGTGACTGTTTGGAATAGTTAATTTAGTTTTGGCTTCTTTTCTGAGCCACAATATTCAATTTATTCAAATAAAAATATGAAGGGAGGTATGATATATTTATTTTTCATAATAGATCATAGCTTTAAAAGACTGATTACTAAAATTTTGTTTTATAAATCTTTAGCAATTTATTTTCCTATAAATAAAAATGTAAAGTCCTTAGAATAGCACATATAATTGTTCATTTAACCCTTATCTAATTTCCTAGCATCCTCTACTGTTGATCTCTTGTGAACTTCAGTCAGGAGATATATGAATCTACTATTATTAGGTTGAGACAAGGAGGAAGGGGAACAGATGCTTTGTCTAGGGGGTTTCTATTGAGAAATAAATGGCATTAGAAGTTGCTTTGTCTACTAAGAGGAACAAATTGACCAGAATGGGCTCCTAAGAAACAACAGATGACATGTCAAGGGGACTTCAAGGACTGAACAGATGTTTGGTGTATAATAGGGGGTCTCCAAGGACTGACCAACCAGAAAGAAGTAGAAAGGCCACAAAGTAGAGACATGAACAAGGCCACAAAAGAGGGTCATTGTGTACATGTGTACAAGTAAGGTGACAGTATCCATAAGTGATCTACCCTCATTAGCATAGTAAAAATCATACCCACCAGCACCACAGCTTACAAATACCACAACCCCCAGAAATTGCCTCACAAGGTTAAAAATGGGTAGGATTCCCTTTCCAAGAAAAACCATGAATACTCCTCCCCCACTTAACATAAAATTAGGGAATCACCATAAAAGGTAAAATCTTGTTAAACTCGGGGTCTCCTCCACTTGCCGGGGTTGAACTGTTCCTTCTCCAGAACAAAATATGCTTTAATAAACTTTGACACTTTGCTTTCCTGTGCTTGCTTGGTCTGCTCATTTGCTTTGTCAACTCAGTGCCAGTAGCCATCTTCTGTACTGGGAACCAAGAACCAAGGAACATGGACCTGACATCTGGTCCCCAGAAGACACCACGACATCTTGCATTGTGCCTTGACTCAACTCATTCATTGTTTAAAAAGCTCATTATCTTCCAAAATGTTGTGCATATGTATACTCATATAGACAGTTATAAAAAGTTAACCTTGAATGAATGAAACTCAACCACCATCTTCTCCAAAAAGGTTTACCAGATTTCTTTGTATCAGGAATTAGAACTAGATCTGTGGACATTTTTCGAGGGAGTGGGAATCAAGATTTACAAATTGGGCATTGTGTACCACCTCTAATTTACTTACTTATTCCTAGGCACTGTGTATGGGTTTGAGATTTCTCTGACCATATTGGTGTGTCCTTCATATGGATGGTCCCTCAGAGGCTAGAGATCACAGCAAAAGACTTTTCTTCAGTTGCATGTTACCCTTAGTCTCCCTTCATCATAATGTTTAGCCCTTTAGCTCTTTCTCTTTTCTTACCTGCCTAGTCTCTACTTCTCTAAGTGAGGTGAGGGACTTTTCCAGCAACTGATAGTTGCTCAGTCTATTCTTGGGACTTGAAAATGTTTATGGACTCATGTATGGGTTGCAAGTATGATCATTCTTTCCTTTCAAGTTTTGGTTTCTGTTTATACTCCAGGATCTTAAAAATTGTACCTCTAGCAATGTAAGAGTTAATCTCCAATAGTCCTTTTCAAGACCATATCTGAGATTTGTATTCCCTCTGCAAGTATAAGACTCGGTACTTCAACTTTTAAAAGTGTCTCTCTCATTGATGATTTTGAGTTCTATTATAAATTCCTTTTTGATTAGCTTATAGTGGAAAGTTGCTGTGTTTAATCATTTTTTTCTCATTTCCAGGTTTCATGCCACATTAGATTTTGCTTCAAAATTGGACAATGACTTTTTTTGTACTCTTCTTTATTTTTCTACCTATAGTTATTAATTTTCTTTCTTTTTTCTTGTCATTTTTCCTTTAATCTATACTTATTTTCATTTCAACTTAATTATATTATGTATTTAAGTTCTGGATTTTATTTCAGTGTATTGGAGTCACTTGTTAAAAATATGTGCCCAATCTGCTATAGAAGTCTGTTTAGTGTATTTTAGTGTTTCTATAATAGTTCTTTGCTGACATGGTAATAAAAAGAGTAAACTGTAGATACTCCTATAACCTAAGAAGGCAAAATCTCTGCCTTTTAAAACAGTTTATTTTATTTTCAATTGACACAGAATTGTACATATTTATGGGGGTATAGTGTGATGTTTCAATACATGTATACAATGTGTCATATGGTAATTACCCTAATCTACATTTTTGATACTGTACACCAATAGTTTTTGTGGAGTAGAGCTCCTTACCAATTGCCTCTGAGATCTCACACACCCACAGAAAATCACAAGGCTACTGGCACAGCTGTTCTTCATTCTGAGTAGCAGTTAAGAAATAATTTTCTACGACTCTAAGCTGCAACAGAAAAATCAATCCTAAGACTGTGGAGTGTGAGGGGAGATGAAGCAGAGCACCATGCTACCCAGCCCTGTCTCTCCCTGGTTTTTCCTGGCCAAGCTACATTTCCAATACATGCTATGGAGGAACTGCATTATGCTGCAGGCAAAATAAGTTCTTCAAGACAGAAAACATGCCAGAGAGGTTTAGATTTATCAGAATGAACACTCACATTGAAAAACCGATTTAGAAAATGAAGCCTACTTAATGCAAAAAATTTTGGTGGGTGTTTCTTCTTCAGTAAAAATAAAAGCCAAACTCAGAAGAAAAGACCATAATTGCAAATCTATTGCATCAATTAAAAGTAGAAACTCTTGCTGAGTCATGAAGTGATTATTTTATGCTGGCAGTGGATCTGAAGTCTTTGTATGCATTTCAAACATTTGTCATGCTCTTCAGTTATTTTCTCGTCAATGTACTCAGCACATCATAAACAAATGGGCGACAGAAAAGCAATTAGAAATTTAGTATGTATCACTCTATATTGTATTTTATTTCCATTTTTCTTTTATTTGTTTATATGGCAGAGTAAGGGCACAGCCTCTCTAATGCATATCTACTACATAAATGATGGTGAGTGACAAATTTTTCTTTGAGATAGTACAACTGTTATTGTTGTTTTTATTTTAACACATATTTTCCAATCTCTTTGACTTATGTATTGATGAATATGTCTTCTGGGCAAGCACTCACACTTCCTTATTCATTGACAGGGCAAATAGAGATAGAGACATAACATCAGAGTCTTAAATAGGGAAAAGAGCAGTGTTTAGTGGGAAAAGTAGTTACAGAGAAGAATTTTTTTTTTTAATGGCATAACTCTGTGTCTCCATTTCTTTATTTCTTATCATTGGCTTCAAGGCAGGATAATCTTGAGTGTACATGTTTCTGTAAAAATCCATGTGCTTGGGGATTTTAAAAGTCCATTTACTGGCTTCTGAATTTTAGTGCTGAGATTAAGTTTAGATTGAGAGCACTGCATAGATTAGTCTCCAAGTCGCATATAACCAAGGTGTCCACCTAGCAGCCCAGCCCACACACTGGGAGTGGGCTCACTCATGGTGATTTCTCTCCAACTTTTTGCTCATGTGACAGAAGGTGATTCCCGGTGTTCCAATTACCCCAAAGCTGATGAATTAAAATGAGATGCTTATTTCTCATTGTCTAATATTCCTTCGAGAAATATTTAGACAAGTTGGGCTTAATTGTAGTGTTTTGCTTAGTAGGACAGATTTTTTCTAACACAGAATCCCAAAATAATATGATAGCCAGGTCTTTGTGATCAATTCGTTGTACTTATTCAAACAATGTATTCTAAATCAATGGAGACTGAATATTAATCAGCAGTGGAGCTGCAGGGGAATTTTTCCTTCTGATTTTCATTTATGTTATATGGTCATATTGAACACATATAATAGATCAGAAAATAATTTGAGACATTATCCAACATTTCCTTCTCCCACCCCTATCAACTACCATATTGGGGCCATCATTAAGTTTATGGGGGAGCTTTCAAATCAGTGTTGGAAAATAACAGCACGGAAGCTTTTGCTTCTATAAAGAAGAGCCTAGACTTTAGGTACAGGGCCCCAAATTTTGATTTCATAGCAAGAACCCAGTTATTTTTGAGCTCCCACTTTTTCAACCTCTCCTCCTACTCCTCCCCCAACATAAGTGAGAACTGTGTAATCTTATAAAAGAGTAAGAATTATTGGGAGAAATGAGAGAGCAGACAGAGTGAGTGAGATGTAATCAACTTGCTCCCTCAGCCCTCACAGACCACCTGACCAAGAAGGGTTCTCAGTGTAGGTAATAAAATACACTATAAATTTGGGATCTCAGGAGAGAGAGGCCTCTTTTCTCTCTCCTAGTTTATCTCTTAAAGGAAACTCATAACCTCTGAGACAAGATCCCTGAGACTTGAGGGTGTGGCTGAGTACCAATGGTGGCGTAGGCTGTTTAATGTGAAAAGGCCAGAGGCTACCTGTGCAGCCACCATAGCTCCTAAGTGACATGGGTAACCACTGAAAATTGTCTATGTATCCCCAGTATGTCATGTAGGTAAAGTGGGAGAGCAGGTCATGTGTGGGCAGGTGTAGTTGGAGACTATTTCAAAGGATACAGCTCTTATCAAATTTTTCTCCAATAACTCCAAGAGATACTCCCATCTGCCCTCTTTACAGTTTTTTCTACATCTTTCAGATAACTTACCGTGATATGCCATTTTATTTTATTTTATTTTATTTTATTTTATTCAGTTTTGGCACCTGAAATGTATATGCAGGGATCATTGCAGGGGCACAATAAACATAGAGAATTTGGAGGTTTTGTTTTACAGTTGAATATCTTTCTTATATAGATTATGAATTGTCATGCGTGCAACTACCATATTTTACATATTTCTACCTCTTGCAATTAGCTTCATTTCCACATGAAACTCTACAAAGAGATAGAAAGACAGAGAGTTGAGTGGGGAGGAAGAGAGAGAGTGAGAGAGATTAACTTGTGAATTCTAGAAACTTGATTGTGATTTTGACAAAATGAGTAACTACATTAGAATAGTGTGAAAGATTACAAGCACTGGCTGTGTGGAGTGACAAGTGTATAATTGTCGTGTCACAATTTATTCATCTGTTAAAGTGATGATAACAACAACATCTGCTTAATATGTTTGAGAAATAAATGAGATACCATTTGCTACAGAAAGTAGCATGATGTCCGACAGAATAAGCACATATGAAATATTTGTTGAATATACAAATTAGTTTCAATTTGGACAACCAATTTTAATTCTAAGGACACAGGAATCTGGCTGGCTAATTATATATTGAAGTCCAAAGAAAGCAATCATAATATTTCCTATGCTAGTAGCTAACTTAGACAGGGCAAAGTTCTGATTTGTGAACAAATTTTTATTGTCTACCTGATTTAGTATAACCTCATGGAAGAGATGAAATAGAGTTTAATTGATTATGATACTTTGAAAAAAAAGCAGTTTTTTAAAGCTATTAATACAACTATAGTGCTGTTCACAAAATGTACAACAAAAAGCACCTAAATTTTTAGTCACATTTTTGTTCCTTTCCTTTCCCTCTTCTTTTCTCCTTCTTTGCCTTTTTTTCTTTTTTTTCCTTTTATTCTATGACATGTTGCCTACTATATACCCAATCCTCTAATAGGTACAGACCATACAATGATGCATGAGGAATATTAAAATTGTAGTGGGGAGACAGAGCTGCACCATATACAGTGTGATTAAAAAGTGATGTTATGGGAAAAGGATACAGAATCACAGCAGAGGTACCAAACTCAGGCTTTGCAGTTTAGAAAAGCTTTCCTAGGAGAAGTAACATTTCAGGTAAGACCTACAGAATAAAAAGGTGTTAAGCAGGAATACAGGTTGCTAGTTAAGATTGTTCCACTATGAATATACATATGAGGCCTAGGAGATAACAGAGGTTGGCATGGGATTGCTTGAGCCCAGGAGTTTGAGGTTGCAGTGAGCTATGATGATGCCATTTCACTCTAACCTGAGTGACAGAGTGAGACCCAGTCATAAAGAGAGAGAAAGAGAAGAAGGGAGGGAGGGAGGGAGGGAGTAACTTGTATGAAACTGGAAGCCATTATTCTAGGTCAAGTATCTCAGGAATGGAAAAACAAATGCTGCATGTACTCACTTATAAGCGGGAGCTAAGCGATGGTATACATGGTCATACAGAGTGGTATAACAAACTCAGAAAGGAGAGGTTGGGAGGGAGATGAGGGATCAAAAATTACCTATCAGGTACAATGTATACTATTCAGGTGACAGATACACTAAAAGCTCTGATTTCACTACTATGCAATTCATCATCTATGTATCAAAAAACTACTTGTACCCTGTAAATCTATTGAAATAAATGGAGGAGGAGGAGGAGAAGGAGGAGGGGGAGGGGGAAGGGGAGGGGGAGGAGGTGGAGGAAAAATAAAACGTGTTTAGAGGGACTGGTGCCTAGGGTATGATGAAAAAGAGCTATGTGGTATAATCTAATTCGAGCCAGTCAATAATGTTGAAGGGTTTAGTCTTCACCCAAAGGAGAGGTTAAATGATTAGATAGGTTCACACATTCAGGATAGGAAGGATATTAAGGATACTTTTGGCATGGATAGCAAGGATGAGGGAACAAGTGGGTTTAGATGACCACTGGGCATTCACAAGGTGATTCTCAGCAGTCCCTGGTCCTGAAGGAGTTCCCTGCTCAGATAGTTTGGCAACCATTGGTATTTAGCTATATGGAAACTGAACAAGTTTTTAAGGAATTTCAAAATAGCCATTCGGTTGTGGGTAATGGAGAAAAGTCTGCTAATCTGAACAAAGAGATGAAAGTAGTAAAACACCAAGTGAAACAATTATTTTTATTGTCTTTTAACTATTTAAACATTGGACTATTTTATACTTTTAACTCTTTAGATAGATGTATCTGACAAAGTTCATCAGTCTCTTTCAGAGTTGTGAGAAATACTTCAATAAATCAAATTGAAAATAAGCTGCCACTTACCCAGTATGTAAACTTGCCCTTAGGTGAATATTCTAATATTATAATTCCTAAATGAGTTTTCTGACTAATGAATTGCTTACTTTAAAAAAATATAAACACATTGTATAAAATCACTATGCTTTATTCCTTCCATTTTTTCATATGGATTACAAATGTTCTTACAATTAAGGAATGGCAATTTTATTACTATCTTAACATGATAAAAAGCTCTGCCAAACATATTTTACATTTTTTTTCTTTTCTGAATATTAGTCCATTATAGGCTATGCGTAGTGGCTCATGCCTGTAATCCTAGTACTCTGGAAGGCCAGGGAGGGAGGATCGCATGAGGTCAGGAGTTCAAGAACAGCCTGAATGAAAGTTAGATCTCAGAAATATTGTGGATTTATATTTGATAAAACTGATTTTTGTTTTTTTTTTAAAAAAGAGTGAGACCTCATCTCTACTAAAAATAGAAAAATTAGCTGGGCATGGTGGCACATTCCTGTAGTCCTAGTTGCTCAGGAAGTTTAGGTAAGAGGATTGCTTGAGCCCATGTGTTTGATGTTGCAGTGAGCAATGATGGTGCCTCTGCATTCTAGCCTGGGTGACAGAGCAAGACTCTATCTCAAAAGAAAAAGAAAAACAAAAACATATATATATATATACACACACACACACATATATATATATATACGCACAGAGACAGAGAGAGAGAGGGAGAGTCCATTATAATTATTAGTTTCCTATATGTTAAATTGCTTTTTAATTAATACAAAAAGATTATTTCCTCATTGGTTCAGACCCCATTGTGTCTTGGAAAGTTCAATTGGAGAATGGGGTGGAAGGGCTGATTAATAATTTAAATATTAGAACTGATACAAGTTCACATGATAATTTTAAAAGGCTCTTTTTCATTACTGTTATTTCTCCTGATTTTGCTTCCTCCATATTCTCATTTTCATCTTCCAAGCTAGCACTACATTCGTGTCTTTTGCAGGCTGCTTGTTTTGGCTATCTCCACATCATGAGGCAAGGCCGACATAAACCCTATACTGAAGCTTGAGGAATGTTTTTGTTGTTGTTTATTTAGCTCTACCTCTCTTATAATTATTGCTAATGACTTACAGATTTCATCCTTAGTAAGTCTATAACTTGTCAGTAACAGTATTGGATGTTGTATTTTGTTATTTACTATGTTTTCCTAGGAATTTTCAAGAGATGTTTTGGGCTACTAGCCAAAAGCTATTGTATTCCATGCCTAGCTCTTATGGGTATTGAAAAAAATACACCAGATACTTTCTAAAGTATTATGTTTTCACTACTAAATCTTTATCCAAAATGTATTGTTCTTCAGCATCCACAAGACGTTATTTTGTTTTTCCGAATTTTTTTATGGATCTCATGTTATTTTTCTCTCTTCACTCATTTTTTAATGAGAAGAGGTCAGTCCAAGTCTTCTGTTTGCAAGGAGCAGTGTCGCTGTGTTCCGCTGTGTTCCCGTCCTGCCCCTCACTCTCCACATGCATCCTTTTGAGGCGTTTTCTCAGATCTTATGCTGAAGCCTACTGATATGCAGAGTGAACCTGTGAGACTGAGCACGGTGTTTCTGTTCTCACTGCCCGGTTCTCTGATTATGCTGAGGTGTATTTATCCCCGGAAAATTTGATGCGAGCTGTGTCTTTGATGTGTCTTTTCTGTTGATAGAAGGTACACAAAACCCCCAAAAGTGCACAGTCTGTCATGACCTTCCATTCTCTCTAGCCCTCCCTAATTATTTAGTTCATCTTTTAGTATCCAAGGTGCATTTTTTTGGTCTTATGTGGCTTCCTAATCTGTGGCACTACCAAGAAATAAAACATGAAATAGTCACAGATGAAAAGGTAACTAATTACTAATAGATAGAGTATCTTAAAGCAGCTCTGATCACCCCACAGAGCAGCTCTTCTGCACAGTAAATCTAACATGATCCTGAGTTAGGGTATCTAGCCGAGGAAGATATAAATCACTTACAGTTTTCAACATGTCTGGAAGCCATGATTTTTTCTCATCCATATACACTGGTGTCAACAGAAAAACATTGGTAACTCAAGGGATTTCAAACTTTTACATTTGTTTCTATATGTCTTTTAAAATTTTTAGTTAGAAAACAGGAATCGGGTGAAGGGACAAGTTAGACAGATTATATATCACCATCACCATCTTTACCTTACACCATCTTTACCATACATCACCATCTTTACCTTAAAATAGTCTCAAACAACTTTCATTGGATTTTCAGCTTGTTAAGACACTGTAAAAATAGGACTTTTCAGGGTCAATTACTGTTAATCTCAGCTACCCCTATGATTAAGATATTTAGTAAGAACTAACTCCTAAAAATATATATTCAAGACTTTTTATTTGAGGCCTTACAGTTGGGGGCTGCCCCTATGATGTCCATGCAATGCTTAAGAATGACTCTAGAGCTATCTATCTTGTGTACAAATTCTCCCACTACCATAGTTAGAGTGGTTGAATGATTTCATCTCCCTCTGTAAGCCTGGTCACCTTAAGCAACTTAAACTGCATGTGTTGCAGAGTTGTCTGTTCATTTGATTGTTTACTTGTCCCCCACCCCTGGCCATTCGTACTATGGGGATGATGATGGCACCTCTTGATAAATTTGCTACAGGATTAAATGTATAACTTGAGACATGTTTTATATGTAGTAAGCCTTCAATAAATGTCAGCCTATATTAGTTATTATGTTGCTCAAATATTTAGTCTATTTAGTTATATACCAGAGTCCTTTCCCTAAAAATAGACTAAGTGTATATGTTGACTGTATTTTTTATTGGCTAAATATATTTATTGGATGAATCGATAAAGTATACTTACCTGCAAGTGTTTATGACATTAGGTTATTCATGTAGATATATTTAAAAAATTATCAGTGTGGTGGGACTAATTAATTTCTTTATGACTATTTTCTTGCAGTCATTATGCATTTTGCATGTATTTTAGCACTGAAATGCTTCTTTACTTGTAAGATCTCTAGACGTTAGAACACTTGCATTATAGAAACTTGTTAAATACAGAAAAATGAGTAAAGGAAATTTACTTAACAATACTACCCACTCAAGCCAACAGCCCTTCTATAGTATTGCCTTTGAGGGTAACAGCTACCCTGTGAGCAGAAATTTACTTTCTTTAGGTTAACAAAAATAATAAGTGATAAAACCAGGATTTGGACACAGATATATTTGTGTCTAAAGCTAACAGTATTTCTATTATACCATGGTGTCTTCCCTCCAGTTTTAAAATACAGGCTGTACTTTAGCCCTAGATAGTACTTGAAAATATTGACAGTGAATAAATGTCACAGTTCTCTCCTAGTTGCTATAAGCTTCACAGTGACGTAGAATGATAAATATACTTCTAGGCTGTTAATTTCAAGTTGAGTTATAAAATATAAATAAACATATTCAGGCTACTTTAAAAGCATCTGGCATTTCCTATTTAACTCATGGTTGTCCGTGTGTGTGTGTGCAGGTGCATGTGTGTGTGTGTGCATGTGCATGTGTGTGTGTGTGTAGGAGGGGAGGCATACATACAGACATGAACGATCAATCAATTTATGTAATATAACTCATGAAATTCACTGGTTTGGACAACTGAGGAAAGACATATTCTCTCCTGCGTATAACATGTCACCATCCTGTAGTAGCCTTAAGCAGATCAGGAAGCACAGGAAGTGCGTGAGAAACTCTAATTGATGAATTGATCAGTGATTGTTACTTTCTGTTAAATATAAGTACAGAATAAATTATAGGAGTGAAAACTGTACACATGTCCAGGAAACATCTTGTTCTTTTACATGAAAAATAACATATTTTGGGGTTTAAACTTCTAATAACAGAAGTTCTTATTATAGCCATATTTAATTGTTCACCTAAGGTTCATGTCTTTTTAAAAGAAGTTTTCCAATTTACCACTTGGATAACATCAGTGCCATAAGCTTCTGCAAGAGTTAGCATTTGCAAGATAAGTAAAGAACTTAAAGAGTGCTCTCTTGTCATACCAGCATGTTGGAAAGTGAGAACATGTGGAGATGGCATGTGCTGAAAGGATGTAGACTTGGGAGTGTGTCTGGTGAGAGCATCTACTCCACAACTGTGATAAGAACAGCCATTTATTTACTGAGCTTCTATGGTGTTACTTTCAGTGTTTTAGGTGCTTCCTATACATTTCTTTAATATTATTCTCAAAAACAACCTGATACAAAGATATTATTTCCTTTTGTCTTTTCTTTATAAAAGCTAATCAGGCAAGTGAAGTTTGATGTAACTAGAATGAAAATCAGGCCCACCATGGTACAGGCACTAACACATTAGCTCTATGACTGCTCTTATTGAACAGGTGTACATGTTTTACTCAAACTTCAAGATTCACCTTGTGAATTTAATTCTATTCAAATCAAGTTTGGATTTTAAAATACTAGTGAAAATGTTAATATACAATTTTCAATTGCATGTGAGATCAGTGTTATTTCCTTCTATACTCAGAATAATTCCATAATATTAATACTACCTACTACCAAATACCCAAGATTTATGGAAAGCATATTATATTCCAGCCATAGTAGTAAATGCTTTGCATTCTTTATTTCATTAATGACACTATAATTGAGTTTACAGAAGTTAAGAAACTTGCCTAAAGTCATAAAGGTAAGAGGTATTTCTCTTTGTTATCAATGTTTCATATGATTTTTTAACACTACTGAAATTATATATTTTATAATAATTATGATCTTTTCAAAAACAATCAAAAAACCCAGATTCTGGACTCTCATCATAAATTAAGATAGTACTTTCTAAACGGTAAACAAGACATGTAATTATAAGACTTTATTTAGTTTCATCTAACTTTATTTTTTTTAATTTCAGCATATTATGGGGGTACAAATATTACGGTTATGTATATTGCCCATGCCCCCCTCCCCTCGAAACTAATATTTATGTTTCCCAATGTTTGAGTACAAATCTGTTATTTTATTCTCTGATTTCTCCACTTTCACCCCTCCTTTATGGATGTATTCACCTGGATTCAGTCATTATTTTCTATCAGTATTACAGTCTTAAAGAGCTCGTCTGCGATTATTTTTAACTGTCACGACTACCTGTATTCCCGTGTTTACATCTTGTTTTGAAGCTTCTTCGACTCTTATTTATAGTCTTATATAGTTTGAATAATAATCTGTTCATTTTGGTGCACATATTCAGAAATGCCTAGTAGTGAAAAAGATCCATTATAAGTTCGTTAGAATATATTCTCCCTTTCTAAAACTATGTTCAAGAATCTTTATGAAGGCTTAACAATATTAATTTCACCTATTATTCTTTTGTCTAGAGACACCTTCTTTTACATAGAAAATGTTGGAAAACATCATTAAAGGTTTGAAACTGCAACTTTGCCCATCTATTTATGAAAAATATCTTCCATGTGACCTAAGTTGAAATGCCAGCCTGTATTATCAAACCAGTCAACCAAATCAGCCTTGCTTGCTGTTAGGACAAACATTGAGGCATGTCTTTTCATTCAGAAATGTTTAAATACTTGTCCCCATGATATCCGTCACACATTTGAATTCTAAATCTTAGATAGATAGGCAGATAGATATAGATAGATAGACAAGTGGAGATTGGTAGATAAATAGATAAATGCTTAATATTTGAACAACTTTATTGAGAAAGAGCTTACATATGAGAAGATTCACCCATTTCAAATGTACAATTCAATGACTTTTAGTAATTTTACCAAGTGATGCAACCATCAGCGTAAATTAGTTTTAGAATATTTTCAACCCCTTCACCATTAAGACTCTTCATGCTTACTTATAGTTTCTACTCTAGCCCCACCCCCAGGCAATCACTGATTTACTTTCTGTCTCTGTAAGTTTGCCTTTACTGGATATTTCATATTAGTGGAATCACATAATATCTGACTAGTGACTGGTTTATTTTCCTTAGCGTAATGGTTTTTGAGGCTAACACAGGATGTCACATGTGTCAGTGGCCCATTCCTCTGTTTTTGCTGAATAGTATTTCATTGTATGGATATACAATATTTTGCCTCTTTATTAACTAGTTATTGGATGTTTAGGTTGTTTCCAGTTTTTGGCTACTGTGAATGATGCTGCTGTGAACTTTACATGTAACCTAATTTGTGTGCAAATCTTTGTGTGGGCATATATTTTTATTTATGTTTGACACATATCCAGGAATGGAATTGTTAGGATGGTATGGCGGTTTGTTTAACTTCTAGAGAAACCACTAACCTAGTTACTACTGTGTCTGCACCATATCATATTCCCACTAACAAATTATGAGTAATCCCATTGCTCCATGAGCTTGCCAACATTTCTTATTCTCTGTCTTATTTATTGTGGTCATGCTGGTTAGAATAACATGCTATCCATTTTTGTTTTAATTTGCATTTCCCTGATGACTAATGATGTTGAACATCTTTTCCTGTGCTTGTTAACCATTTGAATATCTTCATCTGTATATTTACATATTTTGCCCATTTTATTGTCATTTTAATATTGAATTAATAAAGTCTAGATATGAGTCTTTTACAAGATATGTATTTTGCAAATATTTTCTCCCTTTATTCATATTGGGCTCTATATTCATTTTATTATAAACTGTGAGGCTTATGATAATATAAATTGTGTAATTGATTACCTTTTTAAAAAAATAAACATTCTATCCATACATCTTGTGCAATGATCATAGTTGTGGGAGGGTCTGCCAGTGCAAATATGAACATTGTGCATTGGTCTCCTGTCATGCTTACCTATCACATTTTACCTTAGACATATCTGAGTTGAAATATTTGCTTGCAAACTGAATATTTCATAGGGAAATGCTTGACATTTAGATTCTCAACACCTATTATTTGAATGTGCATAGGCTTGTTTGCTTCCTAATTTGTCAGCATGAGGTATGCAATTATGGTTGAGAAAACAAAATTTAAAAAGTTTTCTTGTTTCAGGTTGTTTAGCAAAAATACAGTTGAATGTTCCCATCAGCTATTTTCTACATTGTTCTCTTTTTAAGGGTACACCCAGACACACAGTATGGAGAAATTATAAAATGGTTTGAATATCTATTAAGCATTTATTGTGACTGTAACTGCCTAATCATTTTTCTCTAAATTTATATGCTTATGATATTATGGTAATTTTCTTCCTAATAGGAAATATATTAGCTTTTTTTTTCTTTTCATGTACTCTATTTGGTATTTTTATAGTACTTAGTAATGCATGAATTTTCATTTTTTGTTATTAAGGTAATTTAAAATATAAAACACCAAATGTGACTTATTTTTAAATAGGTTTAATATTTTAAATATAGCCTAATTAAAATTGTCCTTAGCATTGAATATCAGATACAGATAATTTGGTATTAAATAAGGTGCCATAAGATAAACTTAGGCTGATATAATATTATGTTTAACATTTAAGAAAAATATATACATACTGTTAAAGTAAGATTAAGTAATATCAGAGCCTTTCAGAATGCCATGAAAAGAATTTTCATTTCAAAGTAGAAGCTAGCTATGTTATAAACAATGAGTTTTAACTATAATTCTCAGAACAAGAGACTTAGTTTATGAAAATAGAGAATTATTCCTTATCTTTTTATATGGTAATAAAGACTGTCTCCTTCACCAAACTCTCCTTCACCAAACCAAAGTCAAAGGTTCTTCTGAGCCCTCTTCTTGATTAGGCCTCAACCTTGGCCTATAAGAACTACAAACTCTCAGTGCAAATGATTTCATCTGTCACCCACACTAAAAGACTTGAATGAACACTAGTATGGTTACTATCAGCTCAAGGCAATGTCCTAGGATGGCAACCCCAGACCCATTAAAATGCCTGCCTGAGAAAGCTCAATGCTGCCAATAGAATTTACTATTCGTTCCAGCCAAAACCTGACTGTAGGTCTCTGACTTCCCTTTTCTTGGAAGAATTATTTTGGAAAACATACAAATATAAATCCTTTCTCTGTCCCTTTAAGATGTATCTTCTACAACTCAGCAATTTCTTTCTCAAGAACCGGGTGCCATCCCTTTGAAATGTGCTCACCAACAAAGATAGGACCCCCATGTCCTAGTCTCCTTGGGAGGGTGGAAGCCTAACTTTATAAATTAACAAACATAGGTGGCCTAATACAGTGACCGACTTCTCTTCCCTTCACCCCTTAATGTCCTTTAGTACTTTTCTTTTAGCATACCCTGGCGTTTAAAAAGTCTCCCGCCTTTTGTTTCAATGGAGTTGAACTGAGTTCATACAGCAGTCTGTCTCCTCTACTCAGTAGTCTGAATAAAATCTTTCTTGCCATTTTTAACATGTCTATTGAATAATTTGTCTTTGACAATGGCAACATCATCCTTTCAGTCACTGAGACTAAAACCCTTGCAGCCATCCTTGATTTCCCTCTATCTCTGCATTACATATCAATTCACCAGAAGATCCTGTAGGCTTTACCACTTTTGATTATCCTTTACTATCTTGGGCCAAGCCACCTTTCACTAAATTGATTACTACAATAGCGTCTTAGTCATTCTCCTTGCACATTGCCTCCTTCAGTGGATTTGAAAAACCATAGTCAGAGTGATTCTAATAAGATATAAGTACATAATATCTCTATTTTGCTTAAACTCCAGCAGTGACTCCCCATCTTATTATAAGTTAAATCTAAAGTCCTTAAAATGGAATACAAAGCCCTATATCTGTCCCCTCCTACCCACAATAATCCACAATAATCATCTAGCTGACTTCATCCCCTTACTGTTCTTTCCCCTGATTGGTTCCACACTGGCCACTCTGGCTGCTTTGCTGTTTTTAAAATACAAAGCACACAAAGCATATACCTGCCTCAGCACCTTTTATGATACCTTTTCAGCTTTATGGAATGTACTTCCTAAAAAAATCTAAATTCCTAGCTATACCTGTGCTTCAGGTCTTTGTGGAAATATCTCTTTCTAGGTGAGGTCTTCCTATATGACCACCCATGTTTAAATATGACCACTCATATTTAAAATCAACTCCCTTTTACCACCCTGCCAATCCAAAGCCAAATTCTTTCTGCTTTTTCTCCATATCACTTGAGCTACCTAAGATGCTATTTAGTTATTATAATACTCACTGGGCTCTACTAGCATTCGTGGTTTTAAGCTAGGATTCATAATTAAACTCATAACATGATAGGCCTCACCAGCACCAAGTTTATTTAGTTTTAAGAAAGATTGAAGACAGAAAATGGCATATAGCAAGCACAGATTCTTATATCCACATTCAGAACATGTTTAGTCACAGGAGAAGGGGCTGAGTGGTCACTGGCCAGAACAGCCTTCAGCTTTTAAATCCCTTCAGCTTTTATGTCTAGCTAGTCTACCATGCCCTCAGGGTACGTGCGTATTCTCCGTTCACCATTGATGCTCTACCTCAACAGCACTGGTGACTCAATTCTCAATGAACAGTACCAACAATAAAGCACAGGTGCTTGTTCTTATGCACAGTCTTTGGTTGAATTCTCATTTGTCTTGGATCTGATATTGTGTCTACCTATGCATTATTTGAGTAAATATTGCAAGGAAAATTAATTAAATGTCAAATATTCAAGCATCCCTGGGGCCATAAAAACATAAACATAGAAAAGCCATAGAAACAAGAGTTAAATCTTTCCTTCCACTTTATACAGATTTATTGTTAGTTTATTTTCTTTCTCCTCCGACTTTTCCAAAGTAGCAGTATATGATACTGTATGACATTAGCAGTATATGAGATTTATACAACTTTTACTGACATAAAGAACTTTGAGCTCAAAACATACATTCAAACGTTAAGCTGAATTTTGAGTTTAATGTTGTAGTGCTTAGATATTCATTACCATAAATATAGACTCTTACTTCTGCTTCCTTGTTGATTTTGTTTAGCTTTTCCAGTATGAGAGCTATGCCATTTATTGCATTCCTTTAATTTTTCTTCCAGATGTCATAAGGCTCATAGTTATATTTGGAACTCTGTGAAAAACATAGGTTAGCCCTTATAGGAAGCAGATTTCTTAACTGTTTCCTGTGATTTTGATTTTCTATCACAATTAAAAAACTTTACTTGAATGTCTTTCATTTTAAGCTACCTCAATTTATTTGTTAATTGAACAATATATAAATATACATCAAAAATAAGAATAAACAAGATTTACGGATTTGCTTTTTGTTTTTAAAGCCCAACTGACTATTAAGTAGGCTTCTACTTGATTAGAAGTTTTTAAGGTATTATCACCAGTAAAATTACCTTTGTGGTGTGTGTATATATTTTATTTTATTATTTTTATTTTTTTTTTAGATGAACCTAATTATTTATTTGACAAATGAAAACAGGAAACTTGATCCATA
>VBSM01000361.1:56403321-56428870 GCA_008086735.1 Cheirogaleus medius | reverse complement strand
TAGTATGATTTCAATTTTGTGAAAGCAAAAAGTGTGTGTACACATGTATACATCGAAAAACAGTCCAGATGGATACACACTAAATTGTTAATAGTTTTGGATGGGCAAGTTTGAATTGTTAAAATGACATTTTTATTAGTCTTTGAGAAGGTGAAAATGAGAGAATAATGAATGTGCTTGACTCTGTCAGAACAGATCTCACAAGTGGGATAGAATTGTTCTCTGCATTCCAGTAGGTGTCCAGACAAAATTCAGTTTAGGGCTGGGTCAAGCCGGTGGCTTTCTTTCTGTTTCCCATTTCTAATTGACACCAACAGAGCCCAAACCTATGTAATTTTGTTCTTGATCTTAATGGGTAATTTTCATTACAATGTGGGATTTGCGGGTGAGCCTTGGAAGGACAGGAAATTTCCTCAACCATAATTTGGGAATAGTGATATTTCTTGCCTTCAAGGATTGAGTATCAAGTATAGTAAGATGTATAAAATGCCTAGCCCAGTGCCTGGCACATTGTCAGGATTCATAAATGGTAGCCACTATTGTTATTTTTTTTTATGTAGGCATAAATATTTAAAATAACACTGAATCTTTTGTATTCAATCTGTGGATAGCTGAAAAGGATCAGTTCTTTGGGCAAAATATTTATAGACAAATGGTCTTAGAAAATAACAGCAAGCCATTAAGAGCAAGTCATTGCAGATTATTTTAAATGAATATTGAAACATTTAATAGGGTTTTTCTTTTTTCAAAACTCCATATTCTGTTTTACTTTAGGTAAAATAAATATTTTATTTGCTAGAGCTTTGCATTATTATTGTCATTTTCATTCAAATGGTAGTTAATAATAATGGAGAAATAGCTGGATAGGTTGAGATATAAAGTATAACTAAATCACATTACTTAAAATTAATGAGGGAGTTGTGGCAAATCCAAAATTCTGAACTATTATAAAGTCCATTTTTACTTATCTTGAAAGAGTTGGATGATACATTTTGAGATTATTTCAGTTTCTTTGAGCATATTTTTCATGAGTATTGGGAGATGGCAGAGTAGATCATCTTAAATAGAGATTCAATTTGCTTGAGATTCAATTTGCTATAGATTCAGTAGGCACATATTTGTAGATAATCTAGATATTACTGGAATTGGCAGTATTTATTATTTAACTCATTATATACTTGAAATATAAAGCTGAAACAAAAATTGTTGCATCCTCTGAGAAATGTCAGGGAAATGAGATTATTTCAAGTGGATATGATTAAGAATATTTTGAAGTAAAAGAGACCGAAAACAGGGTGAATACTTGCCATTTATGAAGTTAAAACTTTATTTCTGATTCACTAACATGCATTCATTAAAATAAATAATTACACTCCTGTAGGAAATGTCCTCGATCAGTTTCACTTATAATCATTTAGGTGAACTTGAAAAGGTTGCCAGTATATTAGCTAAATCTCAAAGATACCATGTTTGTACTGGAGGCTCCAGGAAAAAGAAAAAAGTGATAAAGGAGAGATGTTTTCATCATATTAATTAAATATAAAAGCAAAGAGTTAGTTACAGAGCTTGATCAGAGATGATGAGAAAGTCAGAGTCTCTGTCTAACTTTACATAATTAATATTTGTCAGGCATTAAAAATGATTGGAAGAAAAAAGTTCAGATTTAAGTTAAACAATTTGGTCTCAGCATCATTAAAAATAAGCTCCCACCTGCTTCTAATTTTCTTGTTGATTACAAAGGTCATTGGCTGTTTGAACAGTGAAGAAAAAAGGAGCTTTTAGAAGAGCATGCAAATGAAACCTCAAGTAAGGAGTCCTGTATGTTAATGAGCGAGGGGCGTTGATCAGTATGCAGTTGCAGGCTCAGATTATGATAAACATACTTGAATATCTTTCAATTCACAAGGGCACTCATTTGTGTGTTCAAGTCAGCAGCATAAATCCATTATTTGAAATTGTACTAAGACCTTCAATTACCTTTGTGAAAATAGGTGATATTTTTATATTTTATAGGATTTGGTCTAATGGCCTTAAAAGTAGAGTTTGAAATTCTGCTAAAATTACAGATCTCATTAAAATATGATATTAGATTATGTTATCTATGATCTCTTATAAATACTTCATTTTCTCTTTTCATGCAGTTTTTCAATCTTCTACAAGAACAGAAAATTATAATAACCATCATTCATTGAGTATCAAAAATGAACTAAGTATTCTCTCTATATTATCTCCATTAATCATTACAATGAACCTACTTGTAGGGGATCATTATCCTCATTTTATAGAGGATAAACTGAGGCTCAATTTTCTGTCTCAGGTGAAGGACTTAGCATTATTTCTTTGCAGCTAAATATTCCCTCATTATTTCTATCACTGAGTTCTTAACAAAGACAGCTTGTCAACATCACCTAAGACATTTTCAAACTTATATAAACCTAGGCCTGATGTCTAAAAATTCTGTTCAATAAGTTATTGGTGATGCCTAATTCTCTGAATTTTGTTTGTGTATAATTTTTAAGAGATCAACAGTGATGCTGATGTTACCCCTAGTTGAGAATCACTATTATTTGTGATTACAGAATACAGTTACTAAAATGTCACTTTCAGCCATCACTAATAATCAGATGGAAATTGATGGCCCAAGACTCTGAGTCCTAGAGAAATGGAATCTGTGCTATTAATATTAATACTGACTTATACTTATTGATCTCTTATTATGATCTTGATACTATTCTAAACAGTAATAATCACTTAATACTCATAAAGATATTACTGGATAGATATTTTTATAAACTCATTTCATAAACGAAGAACTGAGGTATGGAGTGTTAAGTAATTTTCCCAAGATAACAGAATGTGAAAAGATGCTACATGATTACAGAGCATACATTCTCAAAATATTCCAGGAGTATTTACTAACCTCTTTATGGCTCTCAAAGAATCCTCTTTTTTATATTATAAAACATTTCACATATATAATATAATAAGCATATCATTGATGATAGATGTATGGATAATAATAATACTCATATGCAGTAATAATAAACTGCATATTTAACTGTCAACTTAAGATATAGAACAAATTGAAAATTATACCATTACTTTCTATGTGGTTTTGTAATATATTTGAAATAAAGAAAGGTTCATTTTTGTCTATTTGTATTACACTGCAGATTTTTCATCTTTATTTTATTTTATGATAAATATGCATATATGTAATTATGTATCAAACACACATAATTTCCTTTTCTTTCCTGGCACATGAGTATTTTTTCATGTGTTTTGCTTTTTTCAATTAATAATATAGCCTACAGATTCTATTTGTTCAAAATACATTTCTCATTCTTGTGTTACAGTTTTATAATACTCCATTGTGTTAAATACCATAATTTATTAGCCTAATATCCTATGAATGTTTCTAATATTTTGTAATGGCAACTAATGCCACAATGAATAACATTTTGAATATGCATTTTTAGTTATTTGAGATGTAATGTAAGGATAAATTCATCAAAGTGAGATTGTTGGCCCAAATGAATATGCAGTTTTGTAATATATTGCCATCTTCTGCACCGATTTGCTTTTTTTTTTCTTGAGACACGGTCTCACTCTGTTTCCCTGCCCTGAAGGTGCAGCAGCATCATCATAGCCCACCGCAATCTCAAACTCCCAGGCTCATGATCCTCCTGTCTCAGCCTTCCAAGTAGCTGAGACTACAGGCATGCACCACCACACCTGTCTAAGTTTTTCTTTAATTTTTTGTAGAAAGAGGTCTTGCTATATTGCTCAGGTTCCTATTGAACGCCTGGCCTCAAGCAATCCTTGTGCCTGGGCCTCCCAATATGCAGGGTAGGATATCAGGTGTGAGCCACCATGCCCATCTTATTTTGTATTTCTACCAGCATTATGTGAGTTCCTATTTTTCCAAGGCTTTATCAACAGAAGTGTTGACAACTTTTGAGTTTTTGCCAACCTGATAAGTGATATATAATATTTCAATGTAATGTTAATTTGTACTTATTTTATTTTGAAGGATGTTGAACTGTTTTTTATACATTTAAGAACCATTTTTATATCATAATTTGGAGAACTATTCATATTTTGGGCTACTTTTCTTTCTGATTTTTTTCATCTTTTTTCCCTTTATTCTTTGAAAAATTAATCATGTCTTAGGGGAATTTACTTTCTGTCTTTAATATCTGTTTCAAATATATTTTTTATTTATTTATTTTTTAAATTTCAGAATATTATGGGGGTACAAATGTTTAGGTTACATATATTGCTTTTGCCCTGCCTGAGTCAGAGCTACAAGCGTGCCCATCCCCCAGACAGTGCGCACCGCACTGATTTCCTGTTTTATCTTTTGACATTTCTCTATGACGTTGTTTTCCAAGCACTTTTAAAAAGCATATAATTGAATTTGTTACTTTTTATTGCCTCTGTTGTTTGAGTCACAGTTGGTTTCCAATCTTCCACCCCTGCCCCCACCAAGGAGAAGACAGACAAGTTACCTTGTCTCTGCTGTGGAAGTAGAATCACTCCAGGCTCTCTCTTTCTAACTGCATCATCGGTCAGAAGTCAGAGCTTTGTGTGAGGGTTTCTGAATCAATCCCCCAGCATACAGTTTCTCATCCTGAAACTCCATAACACATGGATTTGGAGATTGCCAATTTCTCCAAAAGCTGATTACCCCTTTGTTTTAACACCTATTTCTCTCTCTCTCTTTTAGAAATTTCTCTAAATTTCTTAACATTTTCACCAGTCATTTATAACAATTTATTTTAATGTAAACTTTATTAAGCTTGTTTTAGGTGTTTTATTTTTGTTGGATTTTCAGGATATCTAGTTTGCCGTATTGCCTTATTAGAGAAAACAGAAGCATCAGACATTGTTTTTCAATATTATGGAATACATTGATCAATAACATTGATATAACTGAATGAAAACTCTATCTGAAGCATTCCTTTAATCTCATTCTGCATTTTCCTTCAATGATGATGTATGATAAAAAAATTTAAAAAAATATTTTATGCACTAAATATTTGTTCTCCAACTACAACAACAAAAAAATAGGTACCATGAAAAATCACTGGGGATGGGGGGATAGGTATGAAGACAAAAAGTAGAAAACTCCAGGGGAATCATTTTTACAGTTAAGCTATGCCCAAAAATCAGATTAAAATGATTTACTCTTTTTGTGTATTTGTTTTTATTCATGGTTTTCCTCTGTACAACTTTTAAAAAATGCCTTACTATTTAATATTTAATTTTATAATCAATGGATCCGCTTTATATAAAAACAAACAGGAAATAGGATTGGTTTGGGGCAGTAGCTTCCAGCACTGATTTATAGACCAGATTCAGGGTAGCTGCATAGGGATGACTCAAAAGTTTATTTAAAAGACAGATTCCTAGGACTAATCCTTAGTTAACACAGATAAATATTGATCTATCAACTTTACAGATAAGGAAATGGATGGTTAAAAAAATAAATTGCCTTAGGGCCTACAGGTACTATCTGACAAGCAAAGTCAGTTGACAAATATTTAGTGTAAAGATACCAATGTCAGGCATATTCTGTATGACATTTGTGTCAAGCTTCTGGGTTTTTCTAATTATCTATTTGTCCATCATGAGGACAATGCAACTGAATAGTGTCTGCTATTTGGAAATAGCCTGTATTTATTACAAAGTAATATCATTCCTGTAGCTGTTAGGTAGAATTTTCCAAACGAAATAGAAAAAGAAACTCTAAGAAGAGTTGGTCAATAGTTTAATGTGATGTATATTTATTTCTGAAATTGGAGGTGTCACAGTATATTTTGTGGTGGGGAAATAAATTATATGAGACTAAATAAACATAAATTGCAAATGCAAATTTATTTATTTAGAAAACAAAAGCATATAAACAGTTTACTGTTGATTGATGTTTCACAATTCTGTTGATAACAACACATTTACCAGGGTGAATGTGAAACAAGGTAGAGAATATTTTGTAAGTTTCTTCTTTCTGAAGGTCATTCTTTAAACCAAGCAAAGTGGAACTCTGGTAAAGCTTAAAGGGTACACGAATACCCTAGGGCTGTGGTCCCCAACCCCTGGGCTGCAGACCTGTACCAGTCCATGACCTGTTAGGAACCAGGACACACAGCAGGAGGTGAGCTTCGGGCAGCAAGGGAGTGAAGCTTCATCTGTATTTACAGCCCCTCCATATCACTCACACCACTGACTGTGTCAGATCAGTGGCTGCATTAGATTCTCATAGGAGCGAGAACCCTACTGTAAACTGCGCATGTGAGGGGTCTAGGTTGCGAGCTCCTTATGAGAATCTAATGCCTGATGATCTGAGGTGGCGCTGAGATGGTGATGCTAGTGCTGGGGAGTGGCTGCAAATACAGATTATCATTAGCAGAGAGCTTTGACTGCACAATAAATGTGATGCGCTTGAATCATCCTGAAACCATCCCCTCACCTCAAGTCCGTGGAAAATGATCTATCATGAAACCAGTCCCTGGTGCTGAAAAGGCTGAGGACTGCTGCCCTAGAGTATGTAAAAGACATAGAAAAGGACTCGTCTCATGTTTATTCCTAATTTTGAAGTAGGCTATATGACTAAATTCTGTAGGATTTCAGCTTCTCTTGCCAAAATTCCCCCTGCCCTTTCGTTTTCTTCAGACAGACTTTATAAAGAAAATATACAGGGGAGATAAGAAATGTTTAAATGAAAGAGATGTATTCTGCTTACTCTGCCTTAATATTGGATTTCTGAGTATATATTATTCCATCAAACCTTCCAAATAGAAGCCCCAGATTGATTATCAGTAAATATTTGTTTATGTAATGTCATTAGTAATAAAACAACTACCTCATCGAAAGAACTCTGTTTGTCCAATGGACCAGATCCTAGGGATCATGTGCTAATAGAAAGAGTCAAATATAAAAGTCTGAGGAAATACAACACAGGAAAAGATAAAAATACATTCAGGAGAGATGTAATAAGGGAGTGTGGGTTCAAAGGGGGAAAAAAATCTAGGAGTTGGCCTAGAACTGCTGACAGCTTTGTTAGGCCAAAATGCGCCAACCTAATATTAGCCTGTTGTAGCTAGCGTACCAGATAAACCTCAGAGACCTCACACTCTAGCACACCAGGAAATGTAATGGATATGTTATTCATGGTATGTGGTGTTACTATCATGAGTTGCAGAACAAGTGTGGGGACTCAGTCTTCTGGCCAATTTTCTCCAAAGTACCCAGAAGATATTGGAGCATTCATAGTGTTCTGAAAATTAATTGTAATTAATTTAAATTCGGAAGCCTCCCACAAGCCGGTGCAATAAATGAGGTGGGGAGATGAGTGAAACATTTTTTGAATATTTCACTCAGAAATGTGAGGAGAATTTATGTTTGTACATGAATTACTCTATTTGACAGAGGAGACTGAGTTAAAAACCTTGACAGTTATTAAAAGTTAGAACTTTCAAGAGATGTTATCAATGCATCACATGAAAACCAATAAGCTTCAAAGCAGCTCTTTCAGGGAGTATAAAGAGCAAAAAAGTGGTTAGTTACAGTAATTTTCAAGAGTAAGCACAGAAATTGTGAATATCTGTGGTTTGCCTTAATAATGCAGAACATAGACACCAGAGAACTGTTTCTATGAGCAACAGTGGACAGGTTGCATTTATCTTTTTTTCTGAGGTTATCAACAAGTACATTGTCTATAAATGAAAGATGATACTACACCTGTCCCCTCAAAAATACTCCCAAATGTGAAAGGATGTGAGGTATTCCTATCTAAGATGGATTGTTCCAGAAACAGGTCCAGAAGGATACATATATATATTTTTACACCTCTCAAAAATATAAAATAAAAACATGCATTATTTTTAGAGGAAACAAAATAATTATCTTCATTAAATTCAGTCTTGAAAAAATCCAAATGCAACTTTCAGTTGTTAATTGAACTGTTACACAGTTTGTGTAAGTAGAAATGTTAGGCCAGATCAGGTGCAAGATTCAGACAAAGCTGTTTTCATCACGTAGGTGATGACAAGTCAGCTTTCCCCTTTGATAACGGCTCTGTGATCCGCCATTTTTTCTGGCAACAGTTTAAAGAAAATGAACTGGCTAATGGAATCTTGACAGGCCATCTTGCATCTGAAGAAATATTTTTTTAGCTGTAAAATTTCACTTTAATGTTAAAGCAACTCAGAATTTTGACTCCCATCTCAGGTATTTATATAACCACACTTTGAAGCTATTAATAAAAGGGCAGATCCTGGTATGGGGTAAGCAGGGTGCCCCCAGAAATCAATTTGTCCTAGAGCCTCTATAAAGGCAGGAATTGCATTCAAACTTTTTTTGCAGGGTTTTCCCGCCCTCTAGGAGGAGACTTGAGTACTTTTAAACACTAGCTGACGGAAGCCATGTTGGCTGCAGTGCTGGGAGCGTGGATCCTGTCTCTGATAGAGCATCTGTGAAGTGGGAACGCAAACCATCTTCTGAGAGCATGAAGCCATCGTCACAGTATGTGTCATGTTATGGGATGTCAGTTAGTGCTAAAGGGCAGGGAGAGATGGTGGAGCTTGGACTTTGGTGGGCAGGAAGGACCACTGAGCTGGAAGGTCAAGACATATATCCCCCAACTACATATAACCTCCTAGTGGGAGCCCCTGGAAGCTAGAGACCCCAGCCTCAATCAGAGATCAGATAAACTGAGCCTCCTAACTCTTAGATTAGATTATATTCTTAGTTTATATCTAGTGCGTATATCTTGATTATATGCTCAATTCCTTTACTTAGTTTTCAATATTCTGTACTCTAGTGAATTTAGCTATAGTTTTAAAAAATAGTCCTTTATGATTTGAGCCTTGAAACTCCAGATTGAAATGTTAAGTTTCTTCACTCTCTGCCTGTACTATTCTCCATCTTTGCCTCTATCATCTACAAACAAAACAATTCTTTGCCTCCTCAAAACTCAGCTGAAGTTTCATCTCCACAATGATGCCTGACCAAGAGTAAAGAGTCTTCTTTCTCTTCTCAACTCTAGCAGTATTTCCTGAAATGTACAGGAAATGAAAGCATTTTCACAAAATGTGTGTAGATGTTAAGTGTTCCATCAGTAAATTAATTTGGAAAATATTCTGTTAAAATTAAACAGACTTGGTTAATATATGACATTTGAGATTGAGAAATGTAGCATGTTAATGTGAATTATGAGCCTTAAGAGTGAGGTATGAGAGGAAAATTTTCATAATTGTATTTAATGAAAACAATTTTTTCAGTGTTTTGCAAAACTGGAAAGTATTCTGTAAGTCACCCTTGAGAAACACTCTCATCATATAGTCATTATTATCTAAACCATTTATTTTATATTTAATTACATATCACCTTTAATTGTTTGACTTTCTATATGTATATATCTTTTTTTGCAGTCAAGGCAAATGCAATTGCGGCAAGGCATGTGCAATAAAACTTTATGCACAGTCTCTTCTCTCAGTCCCATGGTGCCTAATATGATACTGAATCGTAATGGATATTTTTTTAAAACGTTAACCTCTACGTGTTTTCAACATGGAGATTCTCCCTGCTGGTTTGTTCACAACTTTACCAAACTGTCAACAGCTACATTTTTTAATATAAGAGTCTATTTTCATAGTTACATTTATTAATATCTATATATGTATGTGTTATTCTAATAATCTCACACCTATATCAATTTATTAGACATGTAAAAAATGTCATATGAGATGTTAATTCTAAAAAATGATACTAAGAGTTTTTAAGGAGCAGGAAGAATCATAATTTTATAACCCATACAGATTCTTACTTTCTTAGTTAAGAAAATTGCCCCCAAACCAAATTTCTCTCATTTGAATTCTCTTTTATTTGTGAATTACCTGGTAGAATGGGAGCATTTTTATAAGGAAAAAAAAATCTGCCAGTAAATTCACCTGAAAAATGTTACAAGTCAGAGTGATACCTAGTGCTAGATTTTTCTTCACATTGAAGGACACATCCTTGCAGAGCAAGTGACTCTAATTCTCACCCAGCAGTTCTCATTTCAATAGGATCACCCTTTTGGACTTTCCCTGGATTGGTGCCATTCCTTCAGCTTTCCTTCAATCTTAGTCTTAGTGACACATAACTCTATGAATTAGCTCCTCTTCATCTTAACTATGAATATTATATTTATAAATCTCATTAACTCTGGGCTATGATACATGTGCCTCCTTGCCATTTTGTTAGTACATGTAATTTGATATATAATACATGCCAATCTGCAAATTTCTTAAGCATGATTTCAGGTTGAAGAAAAAAATGTGAGAATATAGCAAATAGGAAAGTATTATATTTTACAAAATAAAATGGTTTCATCAAAATTTATTATTAATATTTTTAATTACAATAATACTTTTCTTAAGCTCTAGAAAGACTTATAAACTGACTTTTTAAAACTTGACCTTTACTTCCCGTAGAAGTGAAAAATCACAACATGCCACAGACATATGTAATAATCAATCATTCACAATGTGGAATTTCCTGATAAAACTACCATATTAGTATTAAATATTTTATCTGGGTGTTGACAAGGACAATGTGATTTTTATATAGTTATACTTTTTAAAGTTTAATAAAGAAAATTCACAAATTTGGCTTTTTTAAAAGTGATTCAGGTTTATATATAAAACTGTCAAATCTTCTAATGAGGAAAAATATGAGAGAATCACAGTATCATTCATTTCACTGTTAAATAAAATGCTATATATTCTGCTATACCTGATAAAAGGAATTTTTGGATCTGAACTCAGTCTTGAGCAAGCTCTGTGGTATTATGCTGAATCTATAGCTTTCCTGTGCATTGCCTTCTCCTTTCTCAACCTAAGAAAATTATATCAAGTTAGGTAATGTATTTAAATTCTCCGTATCAAAATAAAATTGTTCCCTCAGTGAGGCCTGGATTTTCAATTGAGAAGGCCAGATATAGCCCTAGAATATTCAGTGCTCTGGTGATTTGGGGAAAATAATGGCTGCTTTATGGTATCTTTCTGTCTAAATTTGATTCGACACATCTTTAAGGATTTGCTCAACCCTAGAATCCCATTGGTACTTTTTCTGAATATGTAGATCATCATGGAGCATTTTGTTTCAGATTTCTGGGTGTTCTAGTATGGTTAGGTGTCTTACAGATGATCTGTAGTGAGCTTCAAGGTACCCTCTGTTTTTGTTTATGACCTGGCATAGGTCTTCATCCTCCTGGATACTGCCTCCTGGTTCAGCTGTGGGCTGTCTATCTGGACCATATGTTTGACATAATTAGTGAATTTGTTCCTGAACTTCTCAGTGCTTTGAGGTTCAGAGAATAGTCCAAATTACTTTATTTTATGAGAAATACAGTATTCCCACTTATTCCACATGGGAATAAATGAGATTTTTAGAAGTATTTGCTGGGAGATGCAAAGTTTATATTAATAGGGAAAATACTGAAGAAATTTGGAGGAAAATGCTTGTAAATAAATAGGCTTCTTATAAGGAAAGACTAGTTAGCTTTTTCAATTGTGCCTCTAGCAGATGTCCTCCTATTTTCTTGCTAATAGAACCTGGTTATCTGAGGGAATTGATGAGAATGTTCCAAGAGAAAGTGCAGCCCACCACAAACTCCAGGGCTTTTTGCCCCGTATATCAACCCTTTTTATTTTATTAGAGATTAGTTTAGAGTTGGGCATCATATCCAATTTACTTTAATGAGAAGTCAGAGAATTTTGCCAGGGAATTAATAAAAGAGAGATTTAAAGAAATTTCCCCCTCCTTTTCCTTCCTTCCTTGGAGCTGATGTGTGCAGTACTGACAGCCACCTTGCAAACACATAGGGGCACCAAGAGAAGCACAAAGCAGGTGATCTAGATCCCTGACACTGGTGAGCATCTGAATTAATCATCCCTGACTTAACCTCTTTCTAGATTTTTGTCATGTGAGGGAATAAACTTTTATTATATAAGCCACTTTTTGTTTAGAATTGCTACCTAAAATTTTGTGGTATGTCTCTGTGTGTGTGTGTATCTGGGCAAAGAATTTAAACCTGCTAGAATAACGTAAGTTATGGCCCCAGGCTACTAGAGGGTCTTTTAGATTTGCTAGGTAGACTTAAATGAGTTCCACACTATTTGCTGTCAGGTGGTCCTCAGTAGACACCTCCATTTGTGGCCCACAGGCCATCAAATAGGCCCCAGTGGACTGTAAGGTGGGTGTATTCACTTCTGTTAATTTGGGCCACATTCCTGTTATGTCGTTGCCCACTTTTCATATTTGTGTGATCTGACTGGCTGCTATAGTCATATGACTTGAGCCTCCTGGTTAAAGGCCTACAGAAATAATCCTTGAAACATTTTTACAACCATCTTAAGGTATTAAAAAGCAACATTTGCAATATTCTCAAACATTTCCTATATCAATTCCACCACTAAAACTTATTAAAAGGAAACTAAATGTGACTGTATGCAAATATGTAGGTATATTAATCTTTATAACAGTGCTAATTTCAATGATGGAATCATGAAAAAAACTTAACCAATAAAATGGTGACATTTTTCAATTAAAATATACTAGACTTAGTCATGAAAAAAGTCATATTTTTCATATTTATCAAAGTTTTATCTATTATAATAAATTAAAAAAATAACTGATTCAGACCCTGGATTACACAAAACAATTTTATGTAGCTGAAAAGCAGGTAGATTTTATGATTTTTGATGAACACCCACAATGCCTGTCATGGCCATATTATATACAGAATAAGCACTCAATTTCAGATTTGATTGTGCTTATACAACTATATTTGTGGAGGATTTCTTGTGAAAATTTGCATATTTAGATTGCAAGCCAAATAAAGGAAGGACTATTTATCTGTTGACATGACTGAGGATGGCAAAGTAAATTGTGAGCCACTCAAAATTCTGTAATAATTTGTGAAAATGTCTATCACTGACACCAATTTAGGGTAACTTTTCTTAAAAAAGTTGGCATAGCACAGTTTTTACTCTTGGTTCTACCACTTTGAGGAACTCAAAAAGTGATGTCATTCTTTAAATTTACATTATCTTGTAATGGTGATTATATCTGCCTCTACTTAGCTTCAAGCATATGAATGTAAGTGATAAAAATGTATCTGAATGGCTTTTGAAGAAAATGTGTTATTTAGTAAACATATCTTACTTGAAAATGTAGCATTTTGGTCAAAGATTATTGATATTCAGGATATTTGTTGATATTGTATAGCATGCAAATAAATGAGAGTCTTTTAAAAGTGAAGTATTAAATAAATTGGCTTCAACACTGTGTTTTTATATACATTTTGCTTCAGTTACATTTATCTTTAACCTCAGCCAACTGTCACAATCATATTTTGTGAGTGAATTTTTATGAACTTCATAAATTTTAAATTAGAGTTTTCTTATAACATTTTAATAAGGGAATAAGCTACTACTTGTAGAATGGAAGGGCAGAGACACACTAAGTCTTTTATTTATGCTTTCTCTTAATCTTAAATTTTACCTTAGCATCCTAGACTTTAGTAAACAGTGTTCTAACCAAGGTAAACAAGAAATCTGTGGAAGTTTATGTTTTTCAAAATAAAACAATGAGGCAAATAGAATGCTAGGCTGTAAATCTACCCATCTATGCCAAAGAAATGTGCAACAAAAAAATAAGCAAGTTCCTATCATGGATATTTACATACACATTTTCAAGTTTGTCTGGTGCTTTTTGGATGCGAGAATTGTCTGATGCTGTTAAGGGCTAGGTACCTTGGAGGGAGGACCGATAAGACATTTCATAAATTTTGGAAACAGGAATGAAAAAAATAGAGAAATAAAAGTTTATATCAGCTAAAGAGGGGTTTCCATAATTCATGACACATAAATGAGATTGTAGTGAAAGAAAAATGAGATCTTTCTTATATGTTTCTGATCATGGCATTTTGATCCAAATGGCATATATTTTTTGCTTCCTACTAATTTTGTCTTGGTGGCAAAATAATGGTGAGCCCCAAAACCCAGCCCACTGTCAAGTAGGTTTAGGAAGTGAAGTATTGATTATAGAAAAAATGTAGTTTAAAAGAGCTTATTCTTCACAGGAAGTACAGCATGTCATATAACAGAGCAGGAAGGATTTCTGCTGTATCTTTAGACTGACATGGGTTCAAATCCTAGTTCCACCAATGTCTCCAGAACAAATTAACTAATTTTCTGAATCTTAGTTCCTTAATGTCTAAAATTAGCATAGTAATATTTACCAAAAGATAGAAAATATGTATAGTTCTTAGGCAGCCCTGTGCAGAGCAACCAGAAGGTACCCAGGATGCTATAGTGGTAACAGAAGTGGGGAGGGGCATGGGCAGGGTGAGTTGAGGTAGAGGAAAAGGAGAAAGAAGGTACATAGAGGGCATAGGAGTAGAGGAGGAAGACAAGGCTATAAGTTGTTGTGATTATGGTTGTGTAATCCACAAAAGCATGTGCTTTTAATAAAGGGAAGCCATTTATGTGCCCACAACAAAAAGTGGAGAAATGTTGGACTAATGCATGGTATTCAATTTGAAAAATGGAACACTCATGAAAAAGAAGCATGAATATTAAAAAAAAAGAGTCATATTGGCAAACTCAAACCCCATATCTAGAAATAAAGAGAACACGTGAGTGTGGGAGATACATACTTCTGGGAACATACTATTCCTTCCTGCTTCCATTGTTGCCCCCACATCTGCATTGGTAAGGGTGAGAGATATGGAAGAACTGTCAGTTTTGATGGGAACACAGCAGCGGATTGCACAGAGGCTAACCACACAGCCCCAAGTGTTACAAAATAAAAATCCTGGGGTTTTATTTCTTGAAGAACAATACCATATCCTCTTGTGTCCCTGGAAGTGGTCTCTGTGATGCCAGAGGCACTCCTTCAGTATCCTGTCTTATGTCAAAGGAACCTCGCCATGTATAATACATGTATTTAACAGAACAGAATAAAATTCAGGCAATGGGATTCTTTTAGATGATTCCTTATGAGAAAATACTTTATGTTGGCTATATGGTGTGATTGACATGAAAAGCATTGAAGTATTCAATAATTAAGCATCAAATTAAATGATTAAAAAGAACACATTTTAATATCTACTCCTAGATTTAGGTGGACAATGCTAAATTTCATCTGAATAAAAATTAAATTTGATAAGATTAACATACTATTTGTTAGGTAGATAGCAAGGGACCTCCTAGACTCTCCTAGGGACAAAAAAATGGGTGCCTTGTCTTGGTGCTGCCGCAAACAATTGCCCCACCTGGGAAGAAGGACAAGGCTGGCTTTGTCTTGGTGCTGCCCCGCCTTAATCCTGCCCTGAGCAATTGCTACATCTAGGAAAGGAGAGAATGTCCTACGAATCTGCCATTCAGAATTTAGTGCACAAACTGCAAAAGAACGGAGAAGTACAATAGGGTCTGAAAAGTGACCTAGGAAAACCTAAAACTAATTATCATATCATTAGTTTAAATCTACATTGCAGTTCACTCTCCCAAATGGGCTTTCAGAGAGGCTCATGAGAGATCCACATGCTCAGTAAGACTCAGGTCATGTAACTCCCAACTGTCCATCAACATGGCTCATTGTGATGTCTGAACCATGAGGAGGGCCCAGTCAAGGCACTATAAAACAAGACCCAGACCATAATCAAGGCCCTTTTGATATGACAAGGGGACCATTTGTCATTGTGTGGTGAATGCATCTTGTTCTGTAAAACTATATATTGCTCTTGCTGTATAATCCTATCTTTCTCTCCCCAATAAACCTCGTTTTGTGCTTACCTTGCTTTTGGTGTGTCTGATCTTTCTTTGGTCAAGAACACACCAAGAACTGACATTTCAGATTGCTAACCCGACACATTCAAGAAAAATGTGTAGAGATAGAAATGCCTTCATATTGCCTTAGAAGCAAATATCAAAACTTTGTGTTTTGTTTTGTTTTCAGAGGTAGCTGTTGAACAACAACATTGCATGTGGTATGTGTGTGTGTGTGATGTTTTATATTTGGCTATATAAGAACTAAACTTAAACTGCTTTATTTGATGTGGTAACAAGATCCAAAATCATGGATTGGAAAAATTGACAGCTTAATATTTATTATTTTCCCCTTATGCAAAATAAATCTTAAATCTGTAGCCCGTTTTCATTTTTAAATGAAAACGTTAGCAGTTGCTACTTATCTACCACAGTCGTGAAATGTTGACATGTAAAGCTTCCTTAAATTTCTTTGGCAAATACTTCATTTCAGGTGACTGACATGATCAGCCAGTTTTCAAACTGCAAAATGCTCTCTGTGCTCTCCAATATTTGGTTGTTATGTAGCTCTTCTTCCAAAAGCACCAGGAGACATACATGGACTGTATTTTGAAGTACATATTTCAAATGATTACTACTTTTTATAAACCATTACAATCCTTCATGGTAAGAGTTAAAGTCACAAATAATATTTCACTCATTCTTTAGAACAGAGAACACAGCTAGTTAAGTTTAAGCTAAGCATACTTCATCTAAAAATAACAGTTGGAAAACTTGCTTTATAAATTTTTCTAAAGTCTTATGAGTATCATGACCCAGAGATTCATGCTAAATCATTTTGTTCCAATGAATGAGAGAACATTTCCAGAAATTTCAGGCTTGTCAAAAACATTAGTCATCTATTTAAAAATCCATTACCATGAAATGCAACTTTTAAGGAAGAAATGCATTTGTCAGCATAACTTGTACACATTAAATGTTCACCTAAAAAAAGCTGTTGTCTTGCTCTAATGGCATAAATTATGAATACTATTCATTTTATTTTAAAAGTTTTGAATTCTTTATGAGAAATTCAATTAAATTTATTTGCAAAGTATTTAAAAAATATTTGCATTTTGGGCCCCAATTTAAATTGTGAAATAAAAGGCTTTGTCTGTTAAAAACATTTTTCTGACATCAATGGTAAGTATGGCTGTACCAAAGAACAAAAGGGGTGCCTTAGGTAGTACCAATTCAAGAGGAACCTAGTTATATTTTCAATAGGTGAGGGCTTTGGTTCTGAGGAGTGATTCTGACTTGATTGGCAATTTGTTGATAAAGCCATCATGCTTGTCACCTTTCTCTATTCTTAAATGATAATCATTTGTCTTTACTTTGTGAGTTTTCATGGGTAATTCTGTGCTATAGCATAAAAATGAGGTCTAAAATGTACTCTTAATTATTTAATTTGGTATATGCTGTGTGCTTAAGGAATCCTTTCTATACCTCCAACATTACAGAGTTTCAATTAGCATAGTAAATAGCATAATGAAAAGGAGCAAGGAAATAGGTCATAATAGCTTTTCACAGACATGCCAAATAGATGGATAATGATTGCATTTTCTGTCCTCATCTTAGTTTTAAATCACATGTCTATCTTAATAAATATTGAGTAATAGGCCTCAGACCTGTAGTCCAAATCTAATTTCTTTGTGAGATTTGAAAAGCTTGTGTATTTTTATCTGTGGAATTCTTAAAAAGTCTATAGTGCCAAGAATTTAGTTTGGATAATAGCATAGGCTGCTGAATTTATTTAAAAGGGGGGAGATGGAATAAAATTAGAAAGTATTCAGGATTCACCTGCAGGATGAGATGTGCTTGTCTTGAGCATATTACCACATTGCCAGGAGGTGGCAATCCATTAATTTTTGTTTTCTGTGCTATTAGTGATTTTGAGCTTTGTGATTTCTTCAGTACTATGCAGTTTACAAAGTTTTTTCAAAAAAGTATTCTCTTATGTGATTCTCACAATAATCTCTACAAAAAGATAGGACACATGCCCCTTATTTTTCAATTTCCATGTGAGGAAATTGTAAAAAGAGAGAAGCTAAGAGACTTATCCCTACCTACAGCGGAACAAAATCTTCCACTCCTGATTCAAGGCTCTCCGCATTGCATTCTGCTATGTTGATTCCTGAGGAAAGAGTATTTGCTGATATGATGCATTTTTATATATCCTGTGCTGATTTTAAGCCTTAAAAAAATAGAGAAGGTAAGGAAGACACACTAGATGTAAAATTCTGAAAATAAAAATGTGCATTATTTATCTCTCTATCTTGTAAGGCTGCCTTCATAGTTCTCACTTCTACAATAATTTAAACAAAGAAGATGAGATCCCACTGGAACCTCTGCAGGTTCCTTTGAAGTATTTAGTAGGCACTAGAGAAAGTTGAGTATTTTTTTTTTTAATACTGTGAAAAATTTTGTTTTGTCTTGGTATCTACATAGTCTGGAAACTTGTGAATATTTCTATTCTATCCAGGACAATAGAGAGTTAGGGGCACCTCACTCTAGCAAGAACACACGCTCTAATAGCAGCTATTCAAAGAAATCTTACGTAAAACACAAGCCAGAAAGAAATTATATAAATTATATAAATTCACAAATAAAACAAAGTATTATTTTAATAGATTTAATTTCTATAAATTAAATTTTGCTTTGAAAAGTTACATACCATAAAAGGAAACAAGATATTTTGTTTTAAATAGTTTTTTTATTATTCAAAAAAATTAAGAAAACAATTGTAGTAGTACACTGTATTACCACTAATGATTTGCTTACATTAAAGTTTGGAGAATTGAACATTTACTTTATTTAGCAAAAAGTGAAGATAGAGGGTAGAGATCTATATGCTAATATTTTATAAGTGTTCCTATTTTTAAAGAACACTAAAGTGCTGGGGAGAGCTTACATTTCACATCTAGAAAATTCACTTGGTTTTAAATATTGCTGAGATTCTAAAGAAAATGTGGCAGAAAATGTAAAGTTAATGTGTCATTAACCATAATGTAATACAATTTCAAGCAAACTGAAGTTCAAAATGTTATACTTGAATTATCACTCTTAAGAAAGACATTTCTAAAAAAAAAAAAAAAAGAAAGACATTTCTATATGAGAATCTTTGCTGTGTCTGTGTGTTCATGGAGAGACTAGAGACTATATAGAGACTATATACATTTTTGTATATGGCTTTAAGACAAATGATGAAAATGACAGTAAAACATTCTAAATTGATGGACGAGTGTTTCAGCCAGGGGGCAGGGCAGGATAGTACCTTTTTTTTTTGCCATCTTTAAAATACATAACTTGTGCTTTGGCAAAAATTCAAACATGGAAGCTTTTGTTAATATGGTTTCATAAAGTATCTCCTAAGTTCTGAGTTCAAATTCTAGAATTTATCAATTGCTTTCAATGCACATGGTTGCTTTGATTCTAGTATAAAAATTAATTACTCTTGTGAATGTGTGGAATATCTAATAGACTACCCTATTTATTTATTTATTTTCATTTCCTTGTTTTTTGAATGGTGCCAATGCTCATATTTTTTTATATATGCATTTAGACTTTCAGATAATCATATTTTTTATTTCCATTATCCTTTCTACTCCCATCATGCTTTAGTCTCTGATATCCATCTTTCCTTCACCATTATAAGCTATAGTGATTTTTCTCAAATCATTTTAGACTTCAGTATGATCTGTTCTCTTTTTAACATAAGAGACTTATTATTTATAGGCCATTCATTTAGCATGTATTCTTAATTTGAATATATTTTATATAGCATTGCTATTTAATTTTTGTTTAAAAGTTACATGTATATTTATGGCTTATCATACAACCAGATAAAAAGCGAGGACCATGTTTATGTTTTTCTCTATTGTCTTTTGTACTTGAACTTCATTAGACACAATAAATTTGGATTCTGAAAGTGAGCTTCATGTGCACTGGCTGGAGTTGAATGCCAAATATCCCTTTTTAAGGATTAAAAATCATATTAAATTTTGAAAGAAATTTACTTATTTCAAATATATAATTTCACCAATCAAATAAATATAGGAGTACTTTAGGGAAGGCCCAATGTGCGCAAAAGTGAAATGTGTAATCTCTGAGAGATTTATGCTAGAAAAGAAAACACACTGAACATACAGGTGTGAGCAGGAAACAACACTGGAAAGGTCATTTTTCCTGTAGAGTTGGCATTCTAGTCAAGACCTTCCCACTGGGTATAACCTTCATCCCTAATTGTCGGTGTGCCAAATAGTACCTGGAAGTGTCCATGGGCTAGATGCTTCAGATGCACCAAGCTTTGTCCATTCCTTCATGTGCCACACAAATATTATTTTTTTTCTTTGTTCCATTACATGAATGAGGTGGTAATAATATAGTTCTTTGACTCATCCAAGCAACAAAATTTATTCATCATTCACTATATACTAAGGATTGAGCTCATGATAAAAGCTCCTAGGCTCTGTAACTTCCACAGGTTAATTTTTCCTCAGGTTAGACCTGGTCCCTCTAGTTTAGTTCTTTTGCATATGTGTAGCTTTGCTTCATCAAACTCACATTGGTTGTAATTTTACATTTATTTACATGAATATACTATTAATTGTTACTCCACAGAAAGATTGGCATCTGTACTAGGAAAGAGATAGTTTTGATTATCATTAAATATCTAGTATACAAAAAAGATAACTTGTTAATACTTGTTAATTGAATGAATTATTATATTCTAAAAACTTTTCTGTAGTCTCAGAACATGTAATTTTTATTTGCAGAAAACCATGATTAAACAATAATTAATCATATTTCATATGTCCTCTATTATTTGGATTTTAATATTTTGCTCTTTCATAAATTGATAGTAACTTGATATTATTATTTACTCTAATTTGTGTTTACTCAAAACATGTGCATTTTTCTTTACAGTTGCAATTACTTTTGTAAATTTTTATTCTATGCTGGTCATCACTCAAAGACAACTGTCATTTTAAAATAGTTTCCTTTTGATTCTTAAAATATAAAAAATGTGCTCCCAAGGAAAATAATATTTTAAGAACAAATTTATAATTGTCACTTCTAGATTCACCTGGAAATGAATAAAAGCAAATGGATTCATTTTTAAAATCTCATCTTTATTAAACCTATGTGCTACAATTTTATGTTAAATCCTTGAACCAGATAGGATACAAATTGCCTCAAATTAAATGAATACAAATAGTATAAATACATAATTACCCTTTTTAAAAACAGCTTAATTGAGGTATAACATTTAAACTGTACACATTTAATGCATACAATTTGATGACTTTGGACTCAGGCATACACACATGAAATGATCACCACAATTAAGGTAACAGACATATCTAACACCTCCAAAAGTTTACTTGGATCCCTTTTTTAATTTTCTTTCTGCATTTTGTGGTGAAAACACTTAACATGAGATCTACCATTTTAGCAAATTTGTAAGTGCATAATAAAATATTGTTAACTGTAGGTGCTATGCTATATAGATCTCTAGAACTTACTCATCTTGCATAACTTAAATTCTATAACAATTCAACAACTCTCCATTTTCCCTACCCCCAGACCCTGGTAACCACTGTTCTATTTGAGTATTATTTTACAATGAACTCCATGGTAATATGCCCAATGTTTATATTTGGATATAATACAATTGATTTCCACCTTCTGCCTAGCTTCAATTTTTAACTGTGGCAAGTCCAATGTCATCTTTTCTGGGAGAATGAGTAAGAGAGACACAGAGGAGAGAATGAAGCTAGATAAAGAGGAAATAAACCAGACTTGGAAAGTAGGGAAGCACATGATGAGTAATTGATTTTTTCAGTATTATTATTTTGATTCTTGATTGAATCAGTGACAGAATCCAGAACTATCACCTTTGGTATTTAATCTGGAGAGGGCAATTACCAACAGTAGCTGCTACCACCAAGGAAGTGGGTGATGCAGTAGGATTCTAGAACTCCTGAGTGGATGACAATACAGGCTCTTCCTGGTCATTTTATTAACTAATAATAATGTGACTCAATCTTGTATGATCAAATTTTATAGACCTTACTCTATTTTGGCAGGGCTTTATTATTCATGTGTCTATGTCAGTAATACAACACTTACTTTTTCTTTTAACATATTCTTTTTGATTCAATAAACATTTATTGAATTTTTTGTAACTACATTCATAAACACAATTACTTGGAAAGTTTGTGTGTGTATGTCTTGGTGTTAATCTGTTATTCTTGTCCATGTTTGGTATTTAAGTTATGAGAGTACAGTTTAAAAAAACTGAAGATTTCCATATTTTTTCCATGTTTGGATGAGTGTAAAAAACCACATTGCCATTTTTTCCCCTGCAGAGACCACTTCCATATTTTAATGATACCTAAATCAATATGCCACTTATGATGTGTGTTCATTTAGTGGATGGTTTCTTTATTTTGTCTCAAAAGAATTTAATCAAATCAATAATACTTCCTAAAGTCATTAACTTATTTGAATTAAGAAAATAAGATATCATTTTCTGAAGATCTGCTATACTCGTTATCTAAAATCTAGTAATTTGAGATGAATAGATCATTAATCACATTTTAGATTTCTTTTATAGCTATTAGTTTATTAAAGTTTTTCCCTTCTGCTTGGATTAAGTTTGTTCATTTTTATGTTCTTAGATACTGACATTTTGTCAAAGTTTTCAAAATTTATTGGTATTTGTCTGTAATATTCTTAAAAAATTCTCTTTACCTGCCTCATATTTTTCTGTGTCTTTGCTGCTGCTTCATTTGATTTTTAAAGTTTATCTATGTTATTAATCTTTTAAAAAAGCCAAAGTAATGGTTCTCAAAGATAAATTACTTTAATTAAGTTTATACCTGAATGCATGCATGCGTAATCAATTAAGTGATAATTTGAGTATAATTTCTATTTTAAAATCATCTTTTTTTCAGAAGTCTTAGAATTGATTCCATGGGTCTCCAATATTTTGTACTAGAAATTTTATTTTTAGTCTTAGACTATTTGCTTTACAAGACACCTGGTTTACCTTCTGGAAGCTTTTAAAGTTATCCTTTCATTTCAAAATTTTTACTAAGATGCATCTGATTTAGTTTCTTCTTTCAATAAGTGGGCCATTAGACTGGTAACTTTCAACAATATATATGGTAGATTTGTTCCCTGGACACTGCTTAGCTTGATGGCGGGGGTTGGGGGGGTCTTCAACAATTCTGCTAGTAATGCCTGTCTATTAAATTATCCTGCAATTTTCTCCATTGACATCAAAGTAGAGGTTTCTGAGTTCTGCCTGATTTTGCCTTCAATAAGAATTATATGTTCGGTATTTTCTGGAGAATTACTAACGTTTGCTTACATTTCTCTATTTCCTCTTTTGATCATGATTTTGTTTTTAATTTTTTCTTTTTTTTTCCAGTGGAATTTATGAAGGGGATTGAGTGAGTTCATAGGCTACATAGTTAAGTCAAAGAGGAAATGAGTTCCTCTTGATTCAGAGATTTCTTTACTAAGGGCATTAACCCTTTATTTGTGATCTCTATTATGATTTATACATTTACTTGTTTTGAATTTTGTTTGTAGTGTTTTTGATGTGCAGAAATATATTTTATTTAATAACTATTATTTTTATAAATTCTATTCCTTTATATTATGTAGACTGTTTCTATCCCAATATTATATAATATAATAAAAATTTTCCAAGTTTGTTAGATAAAGTTTCATTATATACATATACAAACACACATACATACAATATCTATCTAATCTATCATGTATCTATTCATCCAGAGAGAGAAACTACTTTTTAATTATATGAGATATGCTTTATTTGTTTTTCAAATGATGAGTTATTTTATTCAAGACTATTAAATAATGTATCTTTTCTCATATATTATTGTACACTTCACCTACTATTTGCTACAAATTATCTTAGGCCCTAAGAAGGTAAAGATGAAAGGATAGATAATATCTCATCCTTAAGGAACTTAAAGTACAAAATGGAAATATAGGAAGAGGTGTGGTTTGGTGGGTATAGTGAATTATCGACAATTGTGTTTCAATTCCTATGTTTTGTTTTTCTGGACTTTGTTGAATTTATTGTACTTGACCTCCCACTAGGCCAGATTATGGCTTTCCCAAGAGAAATTGTAAAGATGAGACCGTATATCAAAGACATCAAACTTTTGTATTTAACATAATTTTTTTTTGTAGCTCGGAAACAGGAGACTTTCAGAAGACTATTGTGTCCACGTAACTTCTAAGACTATTCTGATTATTGTCTACTAGCAGGACACAATAATCAGATACAGAAAGAAATCGAAATTGAGAGGCTAGTGCTTTTTAAAGTGTCTTGATTCCTAAATTGTTAAATTTTTAATCCCAAGTGGCATAATTCAAAGGGGACCATTGATTTAGGAATAGAGGCAGCCTGTACCCTTCTTTTTAAAAGATTTCTCTGGGTGACAGCAAGCCCCAAAGATAGTTCCAGACATCTCATGGTAGATGGCAGTAGAGTAACTAGAGCTGCAGAAGGGGCATAAAGATCTCTTAAACTCTCAGGTAACCTATACGCTATTGAGGCAGCCAAATACTTTCCCTTGGTTCTTCAAGTGCTATGAATATGACATTATTCTTGTGACCTAGGGGAGTCTTGCAGTATTAAAGCATCATGAAGACATTGTGTAAAAATACATGGACAAAGAGCCTGAAAACCAAGTAGATAACTGAGCCTCTTGGAAGCATACATTCAGGTAAAAAACTGATGGAGAAGAAGCTTCAAACCATGAGAAGTATGAGGTCGATATTTTTCCAGACAGAAGAATTCGTATGTTTAAAAGAGCTGGGGGTGTATGAGGAATTGAAACTCCAGTGGGTAGGTAGGGGTAAGGTGGTAACTGGCAAGACAAAAGCTGTGAGAAAGTGGCAGAAAATATACCATAATAGCACACTGTTAAATTACTATAACTCAGTAACATGTTAAAAATATACTGTAGAGAAACTCTTAGCATATTATTATACTAAATTTATTTTTTCTCCCTTCATTGATTTGTTATTCCAGATGAACTTTTAATATTTTTCCAGTGAAACAGGACATCAGTCATGCTGACAAAGATCATTCTGGATACCTAATTACTGCTTTGAGAAACGATCCTCCAAGTTCAGATCAGGGACAAAAAGAGTGAACAGTAGCTCTAGGAAGAGATAACCTGTCGAACTATGACGAGCAATAAGCAACGTCAAGATAGGCAAAAGAAAACTAAACAAAAAAAACCTAGGATTTTTTAAAATAATTACTTCAAAATATTAATTAAGGGGGTACAAATGTTTTCATTACATGGACACACTGTATAATGAAGAAGTCAGGGCTTTCAGTGTGCCTGTCACCAGAACAGTGTTCATGGTACCTGTTAGGTAAGTTTTTATCCATCATCCTCCTTCAAGACTCCCTTCTTCTTAGTTTTCACTGTACTTTACCTCTTTTTGTGCCTGTGTGTGTTTACCATTTAGTTCACACCTATTAGAGAGAACACGTGGTGTTTGTTTTCCATTCTTTTTTTTATTTCAGCATAATATGGGGGTATAAATATTATGGTTATGTATATTGCCCATGCCCCCCGTCCCCCTCGAGGCAGAGCTTCAAGTGTGACCATCCCCCAAACGTTGCACATCTC
>VBSM01000361.1:56346108-56403221 GCA_008086735.1 Cheirogaleus medius | reverse complement strand
CTACTTGTATTGCTTTAAGGTATCTCCATATTGCTTTCCACAAAGGCTGAACTATTTTGCAGTCCCATCAGAAGTGTAGGAGTGTTCCTATCTCCCCACATCCACGCCAACATTTATTGTTTGGGGAATTCTAGAGGAAAATGTTGGAAATACTCTTCTAGACATTGGCCTAGGCAAAGAATTTATGAAGAAGACCCCAGAGGCAATCACAGCAGCAACAAAAATAAATAAATGGGACCTGATCATATTAAAAAGCTTCTGCACAGCCGAAAAAACCATCAAGAGAGCAAACAGACAACCCACAGAATGGGAGAAAATTTTTGCAAGCTGCACATCTGATAAAGGGCTGATAACTAGAATCTATTTAGAACTCAGGAAAATCAGCAAGGAAAAATCAAACAACCCTATCAAAAAGTGGGCCAAAGACATGAACAGAAATTTTTCAAAAGAAGACAGAATAATGGCCAACAAGCATATGAAAAAATGCTCAACGTCTCTAATCATCAGGAAAATGCAAATCAAAACTGCAATGAGGTATCACTTATCTCCAGTAAGAATGGATTTTATCAAAAAATCCCCAAACAATAAATGTTTTCCATTCTTAACATATTTCACTTAAAATAATTGTCTCCAGTTCCATTCAAGTAACTGTGAATGCCATTATTTCATTCCCTTTTGTGGCTGAGTAGTACTCCATAGTAAGTATATATGTGTGTGTATGTGTGTATATATACATATATACATATACATATATATATCTCCAACATATTCTTTTTCCACTCATGAATTCATGGACACTTAGGTTGATTCCACATGTTTGTAATTGTGAATTGTGCTGTGATAAACATTCAAATGCAGGTACCTTTGATAAAATCATTTCCTTTGGGTAGATACCCAATAGAGAGATTGAATGGTAGGTTTACTTTTGGTTCTTTGAAGAATCTACATACTGTTTTCCATAAAGATACTACTACTTTGCAGTCCCACCAACAGTGTATAAGCATACCTTTTTCTATGCACCCATGCCAGCATCTATTGTTTTTTGACTTCTTAACAATGACCATTCTATGGGAGGATTGCTTGAGCCCAGGAGTTTAAGACCAGCCTGAGCGAGAGTGAGATCTAGACTCTACTAAAAATAGAAAAATTAGCCAGGTGTGATGGGGTGCATCTGTAGTTCTAACTACTTGGGAGGCTGAGACAGGAAGATTGCTTGAGCCCAGGAGTTTGAGGCTGCAGTGAGCTACGGTGACGCCATTGCATTCTACTCAGGGCAACAGTGAGACTTGTCTTAAAAAAAAAAAATGGCCATTTTACCACAAGTAAGGTGATATCTCATTGTGGTTTTAATTTACATTTTCCTGATGATTAGTGATGTTGACCATGTATACATATGTTTCTTGGCCATTTGTCATCCTTTGAAAATATTCTGTTCATATCTTTTGCCAGTTTTTGATTGGGGATTATTTATTTTTTCTTGCTGATTTGTCAGATGTATAGTTTGTATAGTCCTTTGTCAGATGTATAGTTTGTGAATATTTTCTCCCATTCTGTAGGTTTCCTGTTTATTCTGTTGACGATTTCATTTACTGTGTGGAAGCTTTTTAACTTAATTAAGTCCTATTTATTTATTTATTTTTATTGTTGGTATATTTGTCTTTGAGGTCTTAGTCATAAATTCTTTCCCTAGGAATATATCTAAAAGAGTTTTTCCTATGTTTTCATCTACAATTTTTATGATTTCATGCCTTACATTTAAATATTTAATCCATCTTGAGTTAATTTTTGTATATGATTAGAGAGAGGGATCCAGTTTCATTCTTCTACATGTAGATATCCAATTTTCCCAGTACCATTTGTTGAATAAGGTGTCCTTACCCCAATGTATGTTTTTGTCTGCTTTGTAAAAGACCATTTGGTTATAGTTACATGTGTTTTATTTCTGGGTTCTCTGTTCTGTTCCATTAGTCTACATCTCTATTTGTGTGCCACTTCATGCTGTTTTGGTTAGTATAGCCTTGTAGTGTAATTTGAAATCAGATAATGTGATGCCTCCAGATTTATTGTTTTTGTTTAAAATTGCTTTGTCTATTCAGACACTTTTTTGGTTCCAAGTCAAGTTTGGGATTATTTTTTCTAGATTGTGAAATAAGATGTTGGTATTTTAATGGCAATTACATTGAAACTGTAAATTGCTTTGGGCAGAATGGACATTTTAATGATGGTGATTCTACCTTACATGAGCATGGGATGTTTTTCCATTTGTTTGTGTCATCTACAATTTCTTTCGTCAGTGTTTTGTAGTTCTTGTAGAGATCTTTCACCTCCTTGGTTAAATATATTCTTAAGTATTTTATTTTCTTTTTAGCTATTGCAAATGATATTGAGTCATTGATTTGAATCTCAGCTTGACTGTTATTAGTATATAGAAATGCTACTGATTTCTGCACATTGATTTTGTAATCTGGTACTTTGCTGAATTTATTCATTAATTCCAGGAATGTTTTGGTGGAGTGTTTAGTGTATTATAGATATTAGATCACATCATTGGCAAAGAGGGATAATTAGTTTATCACCTCTTTCCTGATTTGGATGTCATTTATTTCTTTCTGTTGCCTGATTACTCTAGCTAGGTCTTTCAGTACTATATTGTATAGAAGTGGTGACATCGGACACCTTTGTCTTGTTCCAGTTCTTAGGGCAATGATTTCAAGTTTTCCCCATTCACTATGATGTTGGCTGTGTGTTAGTCATATTTGACTTTTATAATTTAAAGTATGTTCCTTGTATGCCTAGTTTGTTGAGTGTTTTTATCATAAAGAAGTTCTGGATTTTATTGAGTGCTTTTTCTGCACCTATTGAGATGATCATAAGGTCTTTGTTTTTAGTTCTCTTTATCTTGGTTGATATTTTTGCATTCTGTTTTGAAATGACCAATGCAACTCTAACCATCATGTCTGATTTCCAGGTAGGAAGAATAAAGAGGAAAAAAAGAACAAAGTTATCTGTTGACTTACTTAAGTCATTTTTTAAGGCACATGCCTCACAATCCCTTCTGACAATTCCCATTAGTGTTAATGAGCAAGACTTATCAAATGGACTTTCCTACCTTCTCTGGGAAATACACCATTTTGTTTGGACATTTTGCCACCTCCAACAAATTACAGTTCCATTAATATAAAAGAAGCCTTGCTATTGTATGCTTGCTTTTGCTCCTTAATATTGTGTATGTGGTAATTTGTAATTTTGCTCAGACCATATTTTATATACAAAGGGAAGCATTTACATTTTATTATAAAAAGTTTAAATTGTTTTTCTGATGGTTGACGAAAACATAAGTATAAAAATTGTTCTCACACAGGAGTTCGAAACCAGCCTGACCAAGAGCGAGACCCCGTTTCTAAAAAAAAAAAAAATTGTTCTCACAGTAAAAGTATTTGTAGTCAGAAGAAATTGATGAATACCAATAGACATTAAATTCATCTACTGTCCTTCAAAACTTTATGCTATAAAATTATTTTGATGTTATACAATTTTTAATTTATCTCAATTGAGTGAGTTTTGCAACATCTAGAACAATTTTTAAGGTGTGTAAGATTTGAACATTAATGTTAAGTAGCACTAGTTTGTAGTCCCACCAACAATATATAAGTGTTAGTTGCTCTCTGCATCCATGCCAACATCTGTTATTTTGAGACTTTTTGATAAAATCCATTATTAGTGGGGTTAGGTGATATCTCATTGTGGTTTGATTTGCATTTCTCTGATGATTAGTAACATTGAGCATTTTTCATATGTTTATTGGCCATTAGTCTATCTTATTTTGAAAAGCTTCTCTTCATATCCTTTGCCTACTTTTTAATGGGGTTGTTTGATTTTTTTCTTGCTGATTTTTCTTGCTTGAGTTCTTTGTAAATTCTGGTTATTAGCCCTTTACTGGATATATAGCATGAAATTATTTTTTCCCATTCTGTAGGTTGTCTATTTGCTCTGTTGATTGTTTTCTTCATTCTCCTCTTAGCAGAGAGCCTCATTTGTCTCGAGACAGAGGGTTTTAAATCATACAACTAATGATGTGGTACAGTTGTTTCCAAGGGAGAGTATGGTGACAAAATAAGTGCATCACTTGCCTTTGTCTTGCTAACTTTCCACAAAGGGCTATATTGTCATGGTTTCCTCATTGATGCACCAGACCACTGTTCACTCTAAGAGCAAAAATATCAGCTCTTCTTCTCTGAAACTCTTTATTTCATCCCTCCCATACTCACACAAATAAGAATATGAGTTTAGCTGGGCTCAAACAGAATGAATATCAGAACAGAGATTTATTTTTTATTTGTAATAAAGATTTCCCAAATGCTTTACTGCAAAGTTCACTGAACTTTTATATCTGTTTATTAATGACTGCATAGGGTCAAATACTGGTGATGCAAAGATACCTAAGAAAAATATTGAGTTACTTCACTAATTAGTTGAAACTAGGGAGATGTAGGAGCCAGTACATCTGGCTTTATGTGTCTTACCAATGGGAGTAAGTGGAATTCTTTTTTTTTTTTTTTCCAAGTTTGAATCCCAGGAATAAGGCAGCTATTATTAGGTGACAGGTGACTTAGCAGTGTCTGAGCCACTGGTAAACTTGTTATTTCCAGAGTCAGTTCTGAAGTGGAAACTGTGAGCTGAGCAGGCATCCTATGCTGTCTACTAGTTTAACTTTGCAGGATTAGTCATCCTACACTCCCCAGTGAGGACAAAATATATGGAAGAAACCAGAACTATAAGTATTAATGTAGAAGCTTCATCTCCGTGCTTCTTTTCAATGTTTAGTGTGGCAGTTACAAAACAAACTCTGCACATGAGGCTCTTCTTGATAATAAAACATTTGAAATTATTTCAGCAGTATTTATTATATTGTTCTAAAATTATATGCTGATACTTTAGAATTACTTGAACTGCCACGGATCTGTAATGGTGTTCTAAGCTCTCTGATGACAATTGTGTTTTTATCAATTTTTCTCTTTTCATTTCTAATGGATTTTGCTTTATACATTTTTCATGAAATGTAATTTGTCAGCAAAAGCTTCATGATTGTTGAAGAGTTTTGTGGATTTGTATCTTTTCATCAATATAAAACTATTTTTTTCATGCCAATATATTCCCTTTACTTTCTCCCATATTCTGTCTGATACTAATTTTACCACATCTATTTTCTTTTTAACATTTGCTTAATAAATCATTGTTTGTCATCTAACTTATAGCCTTTGTTTGAAATTATGTTTCTCTTTGGATTCTTTTTTAACAGAATATAACTGAGAGTTGTTATTGTATGCCATGTAGTAAAATAACCTTTAAAAGAAAGATATGGTGAGGCATAGTGGCTCATTCCTGTAAGCCCAGGACTTGGGAGGCCGAGTCAGAAGGATTGCTTGAAACTGAAAGTTCAAGACTGCCTGGGCAACATAGTGAGCTGACCCCACCCTACAAAATATAAGAAATATTAGACAGGCATGGTGGTGTGTGCCTGTAGCCCAAGCTACTTGGGAGGCCGAGGCAGGAGGATCACTTGCGCTCAGAAGTTCTAGCCTGCAGTGAGCTATGATTGCTCCAGCTGAAGCAACAGTGTGAGACCCTGTCTCTAAAAGAAATAAAAGAAAAGAAACATTTAATTTCCACCTTTGGACAGATATTTTGTGGTGTTTATTGTTTCTATAATCTTCTATTATGTTTTTAAGGCACACTTGTAGTTTATATTTAGGTTTGTACTTTGTTGTAAGTGCATATTATTTGTTCTCAATTATTTTCTGCCATGATTAGACTCTAAATATGAATGTTACTATTTCTGTTTTTATATTAAAGTTTTAAAAATGTGATCTTAAAATTTCACTTCACAATGACAGAAAATTATTTATTTAAATGCAATGTAATTTTTGTAATATTTTTCCATTCTTTTTTGGGCATCCTTCCATTCTTAGTCCACCAATTCTTGTTAATCTAGAATTTATAACCTCTATATTGAGGTTATAAATGTAGTAATTAATTAATGTAATAATGTAGTAATTTAAATAATTAAATGCAATTAATTGATCAATTCTTTATCTTTTTCATTTATTTTAATTTCAACAGATTTTAAGATGATCCATAAGAATTAATTTGAGAGTTCATCCCAGTATATTTAGGGTCTCAAATTATTGGGTGAATATTGGATTTTGCTTTCCTTGTTTTGGCACTGGTCTTCAAATAATTTATCCAAAAATGATACCTATTTCTTTAGTCTATGCTGATATCAATATGTCTCACTTTTTTTTGTTTTGACAGTTCAGCAATTCAATTACTGTGCCTATTACTTCAAAGTGTAAATATACATATAAATGTATATACCTATGTATTTATATATTCTAATTGCATATAATGTTATATTTTTAAATATTAATATTTCCCTTTACATTTTAACATTTCACCTGTTTACTAATTTTATAAATACTTGGGATTTTAGGTAAAGCTGAGAACAATTGGATTTGGACTTTATTATTAATAGTCTGAATTTTTTCCTGGATGCTTGTATTTTTTTCTTTATATTTGAAAATCTAACCAGGGTATTTATAGTTATGATTCAACTTTCAAATTTTTACAAGTATAATGCACTCTTTCAATTTTAAGGACAATGTATCAGTAATTTTAAAAATTGCTTTAATTCATTTGCTTCAGCTCTATCAATATGCTATTTTTAGAAATACCTTTTCATTTATAACTTTATCATTTCAATATTTACACTGTTTTTAAATTATTTCCTTATTATACTACCTAAATATGGTTTTCATCAGAAGACTCATGTCTCCTACAAATATTTTCTCTTCTCTTAAATGTCTTCATTAGTTTTTCAAATGTGGTAATTGGATTTTTTCTCTTCTTGCAGTCTTTCCACATTTTCAGTTGTTCCTTTTTCCTAATTGATGTCATGCTTTAAATTTTACTAAAAACATGGTTAATATTTTCTAACGTTTATCTATATACTATTATACATCTATATCAATAGGAAGTATCTGCCCTGATTCCTCAGAGTTTGAAATTCAATTTTTTCATCTATGTCATCAGTTACGTTTTCTGAAAATGTATATTTAGAGAATGATGTAGGACTTCCATTTACTATATTTTAATTGGCTAGGATATTGTGCTAACCTTTCTCAGACAAGAAACTGTGGAGGATGGTTAAAATGTATTTTAAAATATTCTGAAAGTCTTTGAATACAAGTTGTTAACCTACTATCAGGCAAAGATATCAGTGAAGGCAAAGAACTACAGAAGAAATCAGAGTTGCAGCAGCTTTAATCCTAAAGATATTCGCAAAATCTGTGGAACTTAAGCCTATGTTTATATACCTCAAAGGATATATGAAGGAAAAAGGATAAAGCACTTGTAATTTGGGATGTGAGGTGATCCAGAAATGAATATGACCTTCCCCCTACATGCACAAGGTTGAACAGAGAAATTACCTTTGTGCTAAGTTATGCAGGAGTTAAAAAAAAAAAGTCCCTGAGGAATTATAACTGAGATGGCCCTCCCATAGATTTGTACACATAACTCAAATCAACATTTGATCGATAAAACCTCAAGCCTCTATTATAATTTAGAGCGGTCCAGGGCCAATAGTTCTAATATGTCCCTTTTGGCAACAAATACAAATCCTATCTAGAGAATTGCACCTGTATCCTAGACCACAGAAATTTCCAGAAATTATGTTCTGAGTAAAATGAGCAGCACACAGAGAGAAATCACTAATTCTTCAAAGATACAAGCCTCCATAATATGAAAAAAGCAGAAATGATTAGCAATTTATGAATTCACAGAATGTGTTATGTTAATATCTCCTACAATTAAAAACTAACATGGATCAGTATATTTGAGAAAAAAATGAAATAAACTTTGAAAATATCTATAGAGGAAAAGAAACCAAAAATAGCAGTAGAATTTTTAAAAATTAAATTTTTAGAATTAAAAATGAATGTAGAAGTTAAACATTCAATGAAGAAACTTCTGCTTCCAGTGATACCTGGCACTGGACATACCTTCTGAAGATTAGAGAATCAAAAACTGGAGTAAACTGTGTGCAGATATCACACATGAAATAATGCAGGGTTATATTTCTCAAGAGATAAAACTCAAATGGCATGAATTATATTCATATTTTTTCTCAAGACACTTTCCAGATTGGCGCCAGACAGAATAATGCAATCAGAAAAACACCACTATATCACCAATTAAAGGATTTAAATTGGAAATCTGGGTGGCTGAGGTAACTGAAATTCATGGGGAAAAATATCAGAGAGGAAGGAAGTACTTAGCTGTGTAAATCCACAAAGAGTTAATTTGAATCTTTGAGTAAACAACAATCTGAAAATATATATGGTAAAATTGCACAAGGCCAGGCAAAACCCTATAGTGGGGGGAAAAAAAACTACTGTTTTTACTGGACAGCTGTAAATTACAAAGTTTCCAGGACTTACATAAGGCTGAGTGATGTAAGAGTTCTAACTTATCAGAGTGAAGAGGCAATGTTACCCAACTGACTAATTCAGGAGAGATTTCATAAGTACTATTACACATTAGTAGTTTTAGAGCAAAGTCTACTCTATATACAATCTAACAAAGCTAAAAACAATAAGGTTTAATGGATCAAATTGATCTGCAAACCACATAAATGCCTGACAAAACATATTCTACACTCATTAAAGGAAGACAACAAAATCCAACAGTCGATAATGAAATACACTCAATATTCAGTGTCTAATAAAAAAATACCAGACATAAAAAGAAGCAGGATAGACACATGTAGAAGACTGAAACAGGATCTGCACCTTTCACTTCTCACAGAAATTAATCCATGGTGGATAACAGACTTAAACCTAAGGAAACAAACTATAAGAATTCTAGAAGAAAATGGAAAAACTCTTATAGACATTGGCCTGGGCAAAGAATTTATGAAGAAGACCCCAAAGACAATGACAGCAACAACAAAAATAAATAAATGGGACCTGATTAAATTAAAAAGCTTCTGCAGAGCCAAGAAAACTATCATGAGAGCAAACAGACAACCTATAGAATGGGAGAAAATATTCACATGTTACACATCTGATAAAGGGCTGATAACTAGAATCTACAAAGAACTCAGGAAAATCAGCAAGAAAAAATCAAACAACCTTATCAAAAAGTGGTCAAAGGATAAGAACAGAAACTTTTCAAAAGAAGATAGACTAATGGCCAACAAACTAGTACTAGGTATTTTTATTTTTATTTTTTTTTATTTCAGCATGTTACAGGGGTACAAATGTTTAGTTTACATATATTGCCTTTGCCCCACCTGACTGAGAGCTTCAAGTGTGTCCATCCCCCAACCAGGGTGTACCGCGCCCATTAGGTGTGAATACATTCATCCCCTTCTCCCCCTCCCATTTACTATACACCCAATGAATGTTGCTACTGTATATGCACATAAGTGTTGATCAGTTAATACCAATTTGATGGTGAGTATATGTGGTGCTTGTTTTTCCATTCTTGTGATAGTAGAATGGGTTCCAGCTCTATCCAGGATAATACAAGAGGTGCTAGATCTAGCGATTTTTAATTGGATTGTGAGCATTATGAGTTTTACATTATTTAGTGCAGGATATGTTTTCTTTTTCAAAGAATATTTAGCTTAGGCTGGGCCTGGTGGCTCACGCCTGTAATCCTAGCACTCTGGGAGCCCGAGGCAGGAGGATTGCTCAAAGTTAGGAGTTCGAAACCAGCCTGAGCAAAAGTGAGACCCTGTCTCTACTAAAAATAGAAAGAAATTAATTGGCTAACTAAAAACATATAGAAAAAATCAGCTGGGCATGGTGACACATGCCTGTAGTCCCAGCTACTAAAGGGGCTGAGGCAGAAGGATTGCTTGAGCCCAGGAGTTTGAGGTTGCTGTGAGCTAGGCTGATGCCATGGCACTCTAGCCCAGGCAACAGAGTATTTAGATTTGTACTTGCAGACTGTATTCCTGATTGGCTTGATCCTTTTGTTTAGTTTCATTTTTAAGTTCTACCAGGGCAGGTCTTTATAGTTAGTCATACTATTATTGTATGTCCCTTTTGGAGTTGTTGTTGGATATCCAGAATTTCCCAAATTATTCTACACTGTCAGAGATAGGACTTAAACATTCTCCAGCTCTGAGCTATACCTTTCAATTGTTCATCTTATAGCTCCTTAAAACTTACAGGAAAGTTGTACTTTGCTCAGTCTTGTGAGGTTTCTCTTTATGTTTGTTCAGTTTACCATTCATTAATGGATTCAGTGGAGACCACAATCAAATAGCTGAAGTTCTTTCTCTTTGTAGCTTCCTATTCTCCAGTACTTTGCCACACAAATTGCCTACACTTAACCTCATTGAATTCCTATTTCAATTGCCTCCACTCAATGAGACTACCATTCCCGGCCGGGATTCTCCTACCACCACAGCTCAAGATGATTATTCAGGTGTAAAATTAGGGAAATATAGGGGTCACCTCATTTCTTTCTGTTTTCTCAGGAAATACAGTTTTGTGCTAACTCTTATTTGGTCTCTGAAAACAACTTTAGATCTATTTTTCTCCGAGAGTCTAATTTTTAAGTAGGAGGACAAGTCCAGTCCCAGTTATGTCATTATAAGTGGACATGAAAATCTGTACTACTATTATTTTAAAAATATGATTTTTATTTTTACTACAAGGGAATACTTCATGTAAGCAACATAAACTTCACTTATAATACTCAGAACAAATATATTTAAAAATTCAGGGCAAAGGGGAGTGGCTAATGGCTATAGTCCCAGCTACTCTGGAGGCTGAAGTGGGAGGATTGCTTGAGCCGGGGAGTTCAACCCTGCAGTGAGCTATGGCCAAGCCACTGCACTTGCAGTTTAAGAAAATGGCATGGATACTGTCTTAGTCTTTTTTGTGTTGCTGCAACAGAATATCTGAGACTGGGTAATTTATAAAGGGAAGAGAATTCTTTAATTCACAGTTCTGCAGTCTGGGAAGTTCAAGTTCGGGCGGCCTCATCTGATAGACTGTGTTGAGAGCCTCATGCTGATTCACAGAATGATAGAAAAGCAGAAGGGGCAAGCAAGGGCTCATGAAAAAGACAAACGTGAGGGACAATATTTAATATTGCTTTGTAACAGCCCACACTCACAGTAATGAATCCGGTCCCTTAAGAGCAAGAACTGTTTCCAAAGACTACATTAATCCCTTCATGAGGGCAGATCCCTCCTCATCATTCAAAATATCTCTTAAAGGTGCCACCACCTTCAACATTGTTGCATTAACAATTAAATTTCAACATGAGTTTGGCAGAGACAAACTATGTACAAACCATAACAGATACATACTGCACTTTCTTCTTATTATTACTTTGTCGCACTTCATTTATGATAACAGATGCAATGATACTGTATTGACTACAGTTCACTTGACTCTTACACTATAATTGGTACGATTTTAAACCAGTAGTTTTTCCCCTGCCTTGTTTGATAAGTCCACATTCCCTGGTGTGTTTACAGAAGCTGCTGGGGAATGTTGAGATTATTTGCTTGCTTATACTAAGATGGCATATTCATAGTTTCTTGGTCCCATGTACACTATATATTACAGAAATTGCTCAAAATTTTTTACTTGTTCAAAGTACCCTTCCCTGTTTGTTAGCACTGTTACATATATAAAAGCTCATTTTTATATCTCTTTTGCAATGGGGATTTTAGAGGTCATTTAAATGCTTGGGCTCATACCTCTATCTTGAAATAAAAGTCCTCTACAGATTTATTAACTGATATAATCAATAAATATCCATAAAATATAAGCATCAAGGATAAAGTTAAAGCCAAATCCATGTAACAATCTAAATCTGTATTTGGTATCCAGAATTTATGCTATTTATCAGATAAGGAATAATAGGCAGCATGATATTTCATAGAGGAAAGTACAGTCTCAGTGGCAATTAACAAGATGCAAATTAAAATAATTTTAAGGAACAATTGTATTCCTATTAAGGTAGAAAAACAAAATAAAATGTAAATACCACATACTGGCTTTTTGGGTACATGCAGCTTATTAATATATGTCTCTTGTGGCACTTTAAGTTTAATATGCTTTTTATTCTAGAGTTAAGTTTGATAATAAAAAATCAGAACCAACAAAATTATCGATATACTTTAAAACTACATTTTCCCTTTAGGAATGTTCTCCCGGAAATTTACACCTCATGAAAAAATTTCAAAGTAACTTAGACAAAGTTTTTATGGTCTCACTACTACTATAAAATAGCTGGAAATGTACACACAGCCCAACAGTAATATCATTTATACACAATGTGTACCCCATGTCATAAGATGAAAATATTTACAGGAAATGCTAATTAATGCAAGACAAAATACTATGAACTCAGTGATGTTGAATCATATGCATATCTACATAAATATTATAATACTTCCATTATATGTTGAAGACAATCAAATAATTCATGGTCAATATTCTGAAGGTCTATCAGTTTATATAATTTCCTAATATTAAAGCTTGATGCTATTTTCTGCTAAAATTTTAATATAAAGAAGCTTAAATGCAAAATTCAAACTTCCTTTGAAACAAATTTTGTGTCTAATTGTCATATGTACATTTTAAGCAAGTGATATGAATATTTAAGTAACAGTTACCTTTTTGAAATTTGTCATTTTAAAATATTTTCAGAAAAAAATAACAATTGAATAATATTTCATGGAAAGTGGCAGAAGGAGGGTATAAATCTTAAGAATTCATCACACTGAGCTGCTGTGTAAGAGGATCACTGTTGTGTTTCAGAGACAATAGACTTTCTCTTGCAATTACCATCATTTTCCCCAGTTTCTGATTATTTGCAAAACAATAACCATTTGGGCAGTAGTTAATTGTTTCTCTTCAAACATCTGACATATTCTTCATTACTTTTAGTGGATGTGAGTCTTTTACTAAACCACAATTATAATTAAGACTGATGAAATCATTAGGCTTGTTGTAAACATTCAGTTTATCCAAATAGAGTTTGGCAACATTTTAAAGGTCTTCTGTCAGGTTCATTCAATGTTTAATTATTTGTTGTTGATGTTGAATTGCAGCATGATTGTTGTCATTTGTCATTATACTATATTGTAAGTCAACTAATTTTATTTATATTGCTGAGTTACCTACATTCAAAATAACAGCAAATATTACTTTTTAAAGTGTTTATTTCTTCTCCTATTATTAATATAGTGGATACCAAGAAGTATTGTAATTCTGTTCACTTGCTGATTAAATGCATAGGTATTTAGCATTTGCTGTGGACCAAGCTCAGTGAGACAAAGACTAAAATGAAACATGTCAATGTGTCTCTGACCTCAAGGCTCTTATATTCTTTTGCACAGATAATGTCATATACACAAAGTGCTATGAAAAACCTAGAGAACTCTGTTTAAATCCTAATCAGGTTAAGATTTTCTAAGACATGTTTTCCTTCTCTGACTTTTTATAATATATTCTGGGAGAATAGGTAAGATGCTTTTACACAAACATCAATGTTAGGAAGATCCAACTGTGTCTTATCTGATTTTTGTTCCTTGTGAATCTTTAAAGTTTCCATAAAGAATGTGGGAACTTCTAGGTAATGTTCCTTCTTTCTTAAAGATATATGGTAAGCAAACTGTTGTAGCTTTCACTTCAGAGAACCTTTCTGCAACATTTTTAGCACTTTATTACTCTAATTTTTCATTTACATTTTTCCTCTTAACCAGAATGTAAGTTCCACAAGGACCGAGATCTTTGTTTGATTCACTGTAGTATCACATAATCAGACCAATATAAGCACTCAGTATATATTTGTGGAAAAAAAATACATTTTATATAAAAATGGTATCATTATATGTATGTAGATTTGTTTTCTTTTTTAATTTAATTTTACATTATGAAGATTTTTGCCTAGTTTTTAGATATTATTTAAGCTTTTTAATGAGTACAACAAAAGTTTAACCATTCAGTGATTATTGGAGTTAAGCTTCACACTATTAGATATAATGCCTGAATGAAAATTCGTTTAAATGAGTTTGTGTTAAAACAAATTTAATAAGGATTTTTGATGGATCAGAGAGTATGAACATTTTTAAGTCATACTTTTTCTAAATGCAAATGTAATTAATACTGAATACTAATCTCTTTATAAAAATGAAAATTAAATTGAAGGTAAATAAATAAATCACAAGTGATTTTGTTTTATATTTTATCCACAAAATTATAAGGCAAGTACAATTATATAGCATCAAAATATATTTCAGAATTTTGATTAGATTCTTTAACATCTGTATTATGTCATGGACAATAATGCCTGAATATAATTTAATATAGTGCATGAAATAGGAGGCTGAGTTAGAGTTAGGATTCTGTATTTTCAGTAAAGTATTTTTATATGACTATATTTTAGAAAAGAATTTTATCTAGTAGTAAACATTAATATTATTAACAAATCTTTAGAAGTTGTATGATTTTTCATGAATTCATCTTTCTCTACAAATTTTATTAATTTTTTTTTGCTAGGAAGAAATAACATGAGTTAAAGAATGAATATTTTACTTTAGCTTATTAATAAAATACTAAAATATACACTGCCTAGAAAATTCCCCTGACAATCATGTAGCCATAACTGATCATTTCAGCTTTTTTAAATTGCAAGAAAGACACAAACTATGATAGAATAAATATAAAAAATTTTTAATTGTTCTTACCCACTGTTTTTGATGATGTACATTTCCCAGAGATTTTCCTTTTTACAAAAATCAAACAATTTTGTTCATTTTGACCTTTCTCTTAATTTTTAAGGCAATGCTGAAAGGTGTTCATCTGAAAAAGCTAATTTTTCCCTGATGCCTTGATTCACATTTATATCCTCCTTCCAAAGCTCCTTCTGTAACTTTTGTCTGATAAAATTAGCCACTCATTACATGTTTTTGTGTTCAGCACTGGCCCTAAGGAAAATAGTGAGTTCACAAAGGTTGCCTGAGATCTTCACCTGTCCTTTTTATACACTATTCCTTCTTTGTAGGAAAACTCTAGCTCAGGTACTCTAAAACCTCCATTCCAAAAAATGTTTCAGGATGAGTATAAACATAAAACAGTGATTTCCTTCTTACAACATTTGCCATTTTAGCTTTTCTCTAATTTTTGTATAAAAGATTCTGTTGCTTAAAAGAAAAAAATGTTTTTATAAAAATGTCTTTTAAGTGGTAAGTGTTCAGTGATTATAAAATCATAAGACATAACTTCCCTGCTACTTCTCCATACGTAAATATCCTTGCCTAGAAAAAGAGGTGAAGTTTCTTCAGATGGAAGTTTAAGTGTTGTTTGCTCAAGTCATGTGTAAGTTTATAGAGGAAGAGAATGCCTCTTTGCCTTTGTATGCCCTTTAGCACCATGTATGATGTATGTCAGGAGCCTGATATACACATACAGGTGGAAAAAATAATATTGATGTACATTATTTTATTTCTGTGGATTAGGCTTATTGGAGGGAGCATGTCTTCTGGTTTGTGTAAACATAGTTGTAGATATTTATTTGTGTTCATATGCCAGTAAAAGTAGAGATAGGTATTTATATAAAATACTTTATAAATTTTCAGAATAAGACATAATTAACAGTTTTATAATATAAAGTATTTAATTTGAACAGGCAAAACAATCATAAATGAGAAAGATTGCTGAAGTTCACATAATTTTTTTACCAAAACAATATTTTTTTAAAGACATTACAACAGTCTTTCCATTGATTTATAAAATCTAGATTTCTTTCCTTGAAACTGGGAGGGTTCATGATGACTTCAGCCACTAGTGTATGGTGGGTTTAATGTAATGTGAGTTCTCATGAAAGCTTCCACCTGACTTACATGGGATTCTCACTCTGGGAAAAGCCAGCTGCCATGTGCAATACCAATTTATCCTGACAGCATGCTAGTCACCAGATTAGCTAAGCACAGCCTTCTTTCTATCTCCAGTCGTGCAAGTGAACCCTTCTTGGATTGTTCAGACCAGCTCATTCACTAATTGAGTACCACCACATGATCTCACTGTCTGATATAAGGACAGAAGAATTGCTCAGCTGAGCCCTCACCAAATTTATGACCTACACAATCTATGAGATATATTGAAATGGCTATTTTCTGAGCTGTTAAGTTCGTAATGGCTTTTAGCATAGCAATGTATAACTGCAACAGCTGTTAAAATAATAATAAAAAAAACTACAATGAATTTAAAGAACTATGCTGCAAAAACTTCCTTAACCAAACTGAGGAGTATAAGTATATGTGAAACAGGCCCAGGAGTATGAGGTCCAAAATAAAAGATAAGCCAAGAGCTCTGAGAAGAATCTATTAAAGTATGAAACAAATTCTTTGTTACAAATGATATAATGAAAATGCTGGATAACTTTAACAAGAATGAGGAGTGTTTCCATATTATAGATTTATAAATTTATTGCAATCTGCCACCTTCCTTACCTAATTCATTGTATCCTCTTAGTTTATCCTAGGTAAATTTCTTTTTTTAAGGAAAATATCTAATGAGAATTGACTATATTGATATCTTTATGAAATAAAAATCTATTGTTTCTTTTATTCCTATGTTTTTCTGAAGTCAATAATAGATCTATGCACATATTAATATAATACATATTAGATATATACATATATAAACAATATATGTACTATTTATTAATAAAATGTAACAATATACATAGTGATTATTTACAACTTAGAAAGCTAAATTATACATTAAGGATGGAAAGATGTTCATTATTGTTACATTATAGAACACAAATGCTATAAACTGAAAGCAGTGTTAATTTGGAAGGAAGTTTGGTGTTGGAGGCAGAGGATTCTAGTACAATAGAGCAATAAATTAGCACACAAAAAGCAAATGTGAAAAACAAATGATTTGGTAAGCTAGTAAAATCAGGAGTTATATAATGTAGAATAAAATATGATTATTATATAAAATAGTCTACAATTTGAGTGATTCTGGACTATAGAATGAATGAAGTTCCTTGAGAACTTGCAAGAAGTTTGCAGATAAGGAAAGTACTAGGATGATCATTTTCTTGCTGAAAACTATTGAAAAAATCTACCATCTGTAACATGCCATTTAGTCCTGTTATTATGCAGCTCCTGCTTTCCTCTCTAGATTCAACTGTAATCAATTTCTGCTTAAAAGTTACTCTCCAGTAATCCTGAATTGCTTGTGGTTTCCTCACATATATAATTGTGTTTTTTTGTTGTTTGTTTGTTTTGCACCAAGTGCTTTTATCAAGTTGTTTTTAATATTTGTCTGTCTCCCTCTGCACTATTGGCCTTTTGACAAGGGGTCCATCTGATGGAACTTGTTCTCTATAGTCAGTAAGAAATAAACAAAATAAATACAAAGCTCTATAAATTAGTAAATTAATGAATCAAAGCTTGAGTATGTACTTCCATTTATTTATCCATTACTAGTTGTTGGACAGTTGAGCCAGTTTCATTTCTTGGCTAATAAGAATAAAGCTTCTATAATATATACAGACAGATGATTTAATTTTCCTTGGGTAAAAACTTAAGAATGGGATCGATGGGTAATAGTTAACGTATATCTTTAACTTCATAAGAAATCACTAAACTGTTTTCCAAAGGTGCTGTGACCTTTTGCATTCCTGGTAGAAATTTATAAGAGCTCCACATTTTCTCCAATACTTTATATTTTTAGTCTTTCAAATTTTAGCCATTCTCATAGATATAAAGTGGTATGTCATTGTGATTTAAATTTATTTTTTCCTAATAACTAGTGATGAACACTTTTTATGTGCTTATTTGTCATATGCTTCTAATGTGAAATATCTGTTCAAATCTTTCATCTTTCAATTTTTGAAATCAGTTTCATTTTCTTCTTATCCATGCAGTGGGATACTACCATATAATAACACGAACAACTCTCCAAAGCATTGTGCAAATTGAAAGAATCCAGACACATAAAACATACTGTATGATTTCTAGAAAAGACTATATAATAACAGAAAGCATATTAGTGATTATTGAGGGTAATCTTTCAGGGTGATAGAAAGATTTTATATCATGACTGTGTGGTAACTATAAGACTGTATATATTTAAAATATCTTTGGCATCTTCATGAGATAAGAATCTATTGTTTCTTCCTATGCTTTTCTGAATTGAATAATATATGTATGCACATATAATTATATTAGATATATGCATATATAAACAATCTGTGTACTGTTTAATAAAAAATCTAACAGTATGAATACTGGTTATTTACAATTTAGAAAGCTAAATTATACATTAAAGATGAAAAGATTTATTATGGATTCACTATCATTACATTATAGAAACATGTAAATTTTGGGGGTGATAGAAATGTTCTATATCATGAATGTTGTAATTATAAGACTGCATATATTTATAAAATCTCACTGAATGGAACACATACATTTTTACTAGAAAATTAAGACTATGGATCAAATGGTGGATTTTACTTGTGAATCAATATATAAACTGGAAAGTCATTAGGTAAAAATTGTTAACAGATAAGAGAAAACAAGAAAATGAGCCCCAGCATTGGTTATTTTGGGACTTTTTGATAGAGGCCATTCTCACTGGAGTTAGGTGATATCTCATCATAGTTTTGATTTGCATTTCCCTAATGGTTATAGATGTTGAGCCTTTTTTATATGTTTGCTAGCCATTAGTCTGTCTTCTTTTCAAAAGTTCCTGTTCGTGTCCTTTGCACATTTATTGATGGGGTTGTTTGATTTTTTCTTGTTGTTTTTCTTAAATTCTGTATAGATTCTTGTTATCAGCCCTTTATTGGATGTGTAGAAAGCAAATATTTTCTCCCATTCTCTAGGTTGTGTATTCTCTCTAATGATAGTTTCCTTGGCTGTGCAGAAGCTTTTAAATTTCATCAGGTCCCATTTGTTTACTTTTGTTGCTGCTGTGATTGCTTTGAGGGTCTTCTTCATAAATTCTTTACCTATGCCGATGTCTAAAAGAGTCTTCCCAACATTTTCCAGAATTCTTAAGGTTTTGTGCCTTAGGTTTAAGTCTGTCAGCCAACGTGAGTTGATTTTTGTGAGAGGTGAGAGGTGGGGATCCAGTTTCAATCTTATGCATGTGGTTATCCAGTTTTCCCAGCACCACTTATTGAATAGAGATTCTTTTCCCCAGTGCATATTTTTGTCTGCTTTGTCAAAGATTATATGACAATATAAGGATGGTTTCATGTCTGGGATCTCCATCCTATTTCTAAGTTCTATATCTATGTTCTTGTGCCAGTTCCATACTGTTTTGGTTGCTATAGCCTTGTAGTAAACATTGAAGTCTGGCATGTTAATGCCTCCCAATTTTTTCCTTTTGCTTAAGATTGCTTTGGCTATACGAGGTCTTCTCTGATTCCAGATAAAATGTAGAATTATTTTTTTCTAAATCTGTAAAGAATGATGGTGGAATTTTGAAAGGCATTGCGTTAATTCTGTAGATCACTTTAGGTAGAATGGACATTTTAACAATATTGATTCTACCAATCCATGAGCATTGTAGGGATTTTCATCTGTGCATATCTTCTATAATTTTTTTCAGTGTTTCGTAGTTCTCCCTATAAATATCTCTCACCGTCCTTCGTTAAATATATTCCTAAATATTTATAATTTTCTTTGAAGCTATTGTGAAAGGTGTTGTATCTTTGATTTGATTTATGGCTTGACAGTTATTGGTGTATATGAATGCCACTGATTTGTGTGCATTAATTTTGTATCCTGAGACTTTATTGAATTCATTTATTAATTCCAAGAGTCACTTGATTGAATCCTTGAGATTTTCTAGGTATAATAGCATATCATCAGCAAAGAGTAAGAGTTTGACCTCTTCTGCATATGGGGAACAAATTAGTGGTTGCCAGAAGTTAAGAAGAGGTTTGGGCTTGGATGAAAGTGGTTTTGGGGTTGGATAAAAGTGGATTTGGCCCTAAGCATGAAGGATCCTTGTGGTGATGAAAAGGTTCTGTATCTTGATTGTATCAATGTCAATATCCTGGTTGTGAAATTGTGCTGTAGTTTTGTAAGATTGTTACCATTGGGGGAAATTGAGTAAAGGGTATGTGTAGCTCTCTCTGTATTATTCCTTACAACTGCCTGAGAATCTTCAAGTATCTCAATATTAAAAATTACATGGAAAAAAAAAAAGAAAAAAAAAGAAAATGAGCCCCATATCGGAAACTTTGAAAAAGACCCTAGACCTTGAAAAATAGAGATTTAGGGATTAGTTATTAGACAAATGCCATAAGTATTTTTGAGATTTTTGTCCTGAGTGGTATTATGCTGAGATACCTACTCTTCATGGTATGGATACTACTACGGGAAAGCCCAGATCTCCACTCTGCTACCTCAGGTTGTGCATGAGATAAGCAGTCGGCACTAAATCATTCTACTTCAAGAATAGAAGTATGGCTTTCCCTAGCATTTGGAATACAGTCTCCTTACTTTAAAATATTTTAATTAATTCTAAAAATGTTCACAAATGTTTAATGGGTATAAAAAACATTTGTTTGGTTTTTTTCCAAATAGCTCATGTGTCTATTTGAAACCCATACTTACAATTCAAATGAGACTGGACATAGTATTAATTCTTTTCTTTTTTTAATTTTTATAAATAGATATTCTGGGAAAATGTGTCTACACAAATAAGAAAAGTGATCAACAATATCCCATAAATCTTTGAAATTCTAAGTTACGTGGAAAAACTCAGAGCAATTTTCATCAAAAATTATTTTAATGGTGACTCAAAGCATTCTTCAGTTTTGTTTAAAGCAAAGCCTTTTCCACTCCCTACCTAATAGATTTCCTACCTAATAACTAAAAGTAGGTAATTCCTAAAAGTATTACAGTGAATTTTACTAACACTAGAACATGAGTGTTAATTATGTTTCTAAATCTTTTGTTTAAAAACACTTTGTTTTATCTGATATCCATACAAAAAGTTTAAAAAAAAATCCAAACACTGTTAATGTTCAGCAAGGTCAATATGTTATTTTTGATAAAATGATTTCATTGTATCACTCTTTTTAAACATATTTTTGTCAGAATTTTGAAGCTGAGCATTTAGTTGATACAATATATGAGAAATGGCCTAAATGGCCAGTTCTTGCCAAATTTATCAGCCAATCATCCTGTTAGAAATAAAATCTGACTTTGTTTTTTAGTTGAAATAAGCATGTTAATATGCATTCTAGTCACAACCCCCCTAACTTCTGAACTCTAATTCTAAGACAAAGTAATGAGGTATGGTGGAACCTCTACATTCAATGTTCCTTAGGATGTTCTCTTTGTTTTTGTATCAAATTATTCACCTGTGGATGTCATTCATTCTTTGATAAGAGAAAAGTTAAGTTTTTAAAAATATTCCTCTGATAAACACCCAGATACTTTTATACTGCGAGGAAATGTGTTCTGTGTTTATTTATGTGAGGGTTAATCAGGTGTGGCCACAAGAGAAGACACAGGAAAACAAAGTTCATTATACTTACAGGTTTTAGTAACAGGTGTCATGCCACTCCATGCAGGGCACATGGGAAAACACTAGCATCAGTCAGGAGGCAAAAGGGGCCAAAGCAGGCAGAGAGCTTGGGCAGTGGCCTTTATGGGAGTTTCCATAGGAAGGGCAAAGCAGGGCAGAGTAATGAGTTTAGAACTGGCTAGTTTGAAACATTCCAGCAGGCTTTGCACAATAGGGGTGGTCTCTAGTTGCCTGGAAACTGCACCTCAGAAGGTAAAGGCAGATGAATATTGGCATCCAGGGTGTAGAGACAGTTGGAGAAAGTATGTCTCTGGATTGGTTAGTGTGTATATCAAAGGTATGCTGGCTGTGCCCTTTGCTATCTCTAAAATCACCTAGCCCTGGAAGGAAAGTCTTCCCGCAACCAGAAAGGTCTATAAACATGTCAAAACTTCACAATATATGGAAAATAAAAAATATAAACAATACACAATGCCTTAATCTAAGCTTCTAGGGTATTAGAATAACATTATTATTTTGTGGGAATGGGAGGAGGTTTGTGAAAAATGAGATGGAAAAGAACTGGCCTTATATTAATAGTTCCATGAATTGTTGTTCCATTCTTGAGCAGATTAGTCTGAGAAAGGAGCACATTGATAAGTTGAAAATCTATAAGGTGATTTGCTTAAAACTCCCCTGACCCACTTACTCTTTTAAAAATTTAGATGTAAACCCAGGTTTATAAATCTCTTATTTTAAAGAACACTGATCTAAAAACCCACAAATACTCCAGGTTTTGGGTTGATTTAATAAAATACCTAATGGCTTTATTACTCCAAAGTCCACTGAGTCTATTGTTATTTATCACTCATTAGCTACATCAGCCAGGAAATGAATCTTGAGTAATACAAAAGTACACATTATAAATTCCCAGACTATAGAGGATTAGCTGTCATCAATTAGCTTGTAATAACCGAAATCATTGATCTTTCATGTTTTAGCCACAATGTTGAATTTGTTGCAACATGAAAATTATGTAATTTATTTAAAAGTAATTGTTTTTATAAAAGGACACAATGCTAATTACTTCATTATGTATTTTCATTTCCTTAAGTTCATATAATCAGTCTCAACTTCACTATGCAATAAGAAGTCATTCATGTACTCATCATATTTCCATTCTTATTTTCTATAATTGTATCATCTGAGCCACCCTTATTATCACTTTAGTCCAACATTTAGTCATGTGCCCTAAGATTGCGACTGTCTTGTTATCACCATATTCACAGCGATTTACATAGCACCTGATATTTAGATGGTTTTCAAAAATTGTTTGTTGAATGAACCAATGAATTAGCACAAGCTTGGGAGAAATTTGTCTTTGATTACTATAATTAAATTTGTCAATTTATTTTCCAGATTTTAGTTTGATTATTCTTAGGAAGAATATAAATTAGCAGTCCCCAAAATCATAATCACGTTACCTTGATCCAGAAAGAAAAGTATATAGCGGCATTATTGACCAGCCTAAAGTTTAACAATTTACATCAATATCAATCTGAGAACATTTAAAAAGAGTAATAGTAACCATAATCTTAATCATAATTATAAAATAAAGCATCTAATGCTCGCAACAGCTTCAGTACTTAATTTTTAAGAGCAAAATTTTTATATATTATCAAATTCATTGTTCTTCATGACCCCAATTAAAATTTTATTTTTCTCAGTTTAAGCATTTCTTTGATATGTATTAGTTCATATTTTAAGATACATTATTTTTAATTACCTTTTATTTTTACATTACTTTTTAATAATTTTGGTACTAAATAGATCCATATCTACTTAGAAAAATAACACAAAAATTTCATGCAATGAAATACTAATTTAGTTCCATTAGAATATAAGCTTGTTGAAGATTCAATGCTCCTATGAATTTATTATTATTGTCATTTGACCATTTGTCATTTATAAATTCTATTTATCCTTTTAGCAATACATTTTTAAACTATTGCTTAATTAATTTCAGATGTATGCATATTTTTCTCTCACATGTTTTTAAAGGATTTCTTATGGAATTCTTTTTGTATAGCTTTTCATTTTTGAATAATTTTATTTCCATTGAATAATTGAATAATATTTATGACCTGTTTTTATAACCTGCCTTTTTAGACTAATCACTGGGCAATGTTTTATAAGCCAATCATAATATATTTAATTATTATTGTAAAATTTCAGGTGTATATATAAGTGCGTTGTATTTAACGTACTGAAAAGACAATTCTCTGTTCATTTGATAGCTCTTATGTAATAAATTCTAAAAAGTAGTTATCACAATAAGCATGCTGATTATTATCTACACGTCTTTGATTAAAAGACCAGTAAACAAATTCTTTTTTTATGGTAGTCTCCACATGCTTTTCTTTGTCCAGCATCTTGAACACTACTCCATCTGTTTTGACATGGGTTGATCCAAACTGCCTTTGTTAATAATGACCTGATAATTTATGATTGGCTGACGCCAGGCTAGAGGACTATAATTTTATTTCACTAGCATTTCTGTATAGTTCAAGGAGACAACAATGCCAGGAGGTAAGAAGAAAAGAATAAATTCTCTGATCGTATGATCAAAAAGCTACCCCTTTCATTGTTGTCTAAGCTTTTTATCTGGAAACTGAGATAAAATCTTCAAAATAAAACTTCCAACATACTACCAGGCTACTGAACTGATAGATTTTTGGTCAAACTTCCCTGTACAAAATTTCAGCAACTGTTTTTTGCACAGATTTTCAAGTGTACTTCAGTTTATTCAGTTCTTCTTTGTGATAAATTGAAGGCATGTGAAAAAGTTGTCTACACACCAGCACTTTCCCTGAACTAGAAGAGTCCTGTGCAGTCTTCATTTGGCAGTGGAGTTCTTTTCATATAAATCAGACCCTGAGGAGCAATATTAAAAGATGTCTCATTTCTATCAATAAAAATGAAACAATAATTGCCTAATTCTTAAGATTAGTTTTTATTGTTTGCTTTCTCAATTATTATGCTTTTTAATTTTGGATAAGTATTCCAGAGAACAACTAAGAGAATGAAAATAAAATGTTTACCATTGGCTATTTTGGGGGTATGTGTTTTCTTGATAACTGTAGGAAAAGAGTTATAAGAGTCTTCAGATGTCTTCACAACTTACACGGTCATGTTTTGTCTCAGGTAAGATTACATTTATATTGTATGATTTGATCTATTGCCTCTCTTTTCTCTCCTAAATAGCCAATATTTTTGTCCTGTTTGCCCTTTGCTTTCTTGAGTAAAATTCAATCCTCACTATTGTGAAAAGAGGCAGAAACTGCTGATGAACTTTTCAACATTAATCTCACTTATATTAAAAATATTGCACCCTTCTCAATTGTTCTTGGCTCTCCTGCCTTTCTCTCTGGAAACATATAAGAGACCCCAGTGTGAACTTTCAACCTGAACCTGAAGTGAGTAGCAGTGAACATCTCTGGATTTGCAGTTTATTATTCTTTCTGGAAACATTGTTTGCCCTTTTTCTAAGTGACATTTCAGCAAGCTTTCTATTACTCAGGATTGATTGCTATTGGGGGAAAAAACTCACTTTTTTGCCTAGGCTATTAATAGCAATAAGCCCTCATTTATTAATATATATTCTAGTTTCTATTTCAGAGACACTAAATTATGTGCTGCATAAAAGTATATTTTTCTTTATACCAATTTTTAAAGCTTTCAGTAAATGATGTATTCCTGGTCAATACTTCATTAAAATTATTTTTCTATCATATTGTTATTCATTGCCAGATTATTATACAGTACTTTACTTGTTCTCTTATAGTTACTATTCCACAGAAGTTTTGTTTAGTTGAATTTCACATAGCATTGCTAAGGTAGTTAATTTACTCAATGAAAGAGCTATCTTAAATCAATTAAAAAAACATTATGTTGCGACTACCTTACTGCAAATTGATAGCCAGTTTTTTTTTTACATTTTAATCCTTTATGAACCATGAAAATTTCATTTACTAAATATATTAAAAATATGTTAACTAGCAGTAATTGATTTGTTTTCTGAAAATGCAATTTTTTAAAAAAATACCATATTGTTATTCTTGTTCTGAAAAAGTAGTCCATGTCTTTAATCCCTGTATTGTTATCTTAATTGGAAATTAACTAGTATTTTTTTTATATTGCTCATGTACTTATAAATATGCATTGACCATCCATTATATGCCATTCATTAAGGGTAAATAATATATAGCAGTTAATTTTACATTCTCTGAAAACATACTACTAAAGTGTCAGTCACTTCTAGCCTCTTAATTAGTAAAATAACTATCACACCTTGCATAAGTTACTTAAAAGGGATGCTTTAGTTTCCTTGTGATTGATAGTATACAGGATTGATAATACTACCTTCTTTATACAGGACTGATAATACTACTTTCTTCATTGCATTGTTGAATGGACTAAATGGATTACAGTAATTCCTGGTGCATACATTTTAGTGTTATTGCATTTTCCAGGAATATAGTGCTAAAGGAGGTAGATGAGGTTGTTAATGTCACAAAGTTTATAGTTTATTTAAGGTAAAAAATTAATGAATGAAATGATTAAATTACAAAATGTGATAAGTATGGGGAATAAAAAGAATGGGGAGTTGTGACATTATCTGGAAAAATATATACTTTCTCTTAAATAAGTTGCTTTTTTAGAAGGGAACATATAATATCACACAGATAAGTTGAATCTAAGTTGTAAGCCATAAAAGAAAACTAGGGAAAAAGCTTTGTAGTAGAGAAAGAGAGATAAGTTCCAGCTATTAGAATCTGAGACAGTTTCATGAAGATGTTAGCAATTGAGCTAGGTTTTATAGGATTGCCATGTTTTATATTTGCTGTGTGAATAGAAGATAAGGAACTCCAGGTAGAGGTAGCTGGATGGGCAAAGGCATATATCAATCATAATGGTATATATTATATATATATATTTAAAAACTCTTATATAATAAGCCTGTTTCAATTTATTTATTGAAAAATAAGAACAAATTTCTATACAAAGTGTTCTCTGTGTTAGTCTGTTTGGACTGCTAAAATAAAATACCATAGTCTAGGGTGGCTTATAAACAATAAAATTTATTTCTCACAGTTCTGTAGACTGGGAAGTCCAAGAGCAAGGCACTGGCAGATACTGTGTTTGGTGAGGGTCTGCTTCCTCATGGACAGCCATCATCTCAGTTTAACTTGCGTGGAGAAATTTGATGGGAGGGTTTTTCTGGAGCCTCCTATTATTCATGAGGGCTCTACTCCCTTGACACAATCACTACCCAAAGGCCCCACATCCTAATACCATTACCTTAGCTGTGAGGATTTCAGTATATGATTTCAGGAGACATAAATATTCAGACCATAGCAGTCTCCCTCTTTCATATAAAATAAATCCCAAAGGGCCCAGGAAAATGAGACAAAAGCATCTAGCAAAACAAAATATGACATACTAATAAGATTTGTTTTTATTTTTCTAATTACTGTGAATATGTAGCATTATAATTAAACTGTTATACTTAGTGAAAATTCATAAATTTACTTCAAAGCACCCATTGTTAGAGTACAATTCATAGAGTGGTCTAAGGACCAATGTTGATTTAAAGACTGGTATCAGTCAGAAATGACATCAGTGAAGAAATTGAAAATGATCATGTCAAAAATTGTATAAAATTTGACAGTAATTTTAGCTCAAAACTTGGATTTATATTTTATCTTTTTAATTTTTCTAATTCATGTTTATTGTTTGCTATAGAAATTAAGACAAACAAACAAAAAATTCTGTGTCTTTGCCACTGAAAGTTTGAAAACATTACAGTAATAAGCTTTTTTTGTTGTTGTTCTTTTAGACTGCCTGTGTGGTACAGGAGTTGATTGCCTTTATTGTTGTCATTTATAGTAACTTTGCCACACACTCTGCTAAGTCTTGGTTGATACTCGAGCTGGAGATGATGCTGAAAACAGAAAATGAGATCTTAGGCACTAGGTGCCATATTAGTGGTTATTTCTAAACAGTTTCAAAGAGAAATCAGTAAAATACAATATAATAACCAAGTGCTTAAGTACAGTTCAAGGAAAATATCCTAAGTTTACTTTATACATTTTAAGTATGTATAGATTCTTCTGTTTAAAATTAACTTGTAATGGAGAATAACAATTCTTGAAAAGATACAAAAATCCATTCCTGACCATCCCTGGGTAAGTTCTGGACTTGAAAGGTTGAGGACAGATCCTGAATTCATCTTAATTCATTCACCTCAGCTCCACTAAGTATAAGTATTACTCTATATCCTTTCATAAGTCCTTTTAGCTGTTAAAAAGTAGAATTTTCTTTTAGGCTACAATTTGAGTATAAAATTAGCCAGTCCTTCTTGATTAAGAGTTTATAATTATATACCAGTTTGCCTGTGAATTATCAGGAGACACAGAGAAGAACACTTAAATTTCTTGCCAAAAATAATTTAAATGCCAAAATCTTACTTTTAGAGACTGGTGAGCTTCAACTACACTCACTTCTCTGTGACTTTTGAAGTGAAGTAGTAAATCTATTGGAAGATTCTGAAGAATGTCTGAATTGGGGAAAGCAGGAATCAAAGAAATTTTAAGATATTAATAATTAATCCCCAGTTTGTTGATACTCAAATAAAAGTTTCATAGACACAAGAGAGCTGTTTCAGAAAATGCATATATCTCATGGTAGGATTTGACAACTGGAGTTCTTAGTAACAAATGTGAAGCCAGCTTAAATAAAGCTTGGTGTATGTTATCTTCAGAAAATACTCTCTAGAAATAGAGAATGATTAAGGCTTTACTCACATATTAACATTCTCGAGGCCTGTACATCAGACAATGTTGTACTGAAGAATATTCCCTAACTTGATTTAAAAAAAAGTTTGTCTAGTTTAGACTGATTCACATAATAATTATGAAGTTTCATATTGACTATTATTTAAGGAGAGAAATATGTCCTCTTTCTGCCTTCATATTCAGCCAGAACCCATTCAGACCCTCAGGTGAGGTGAGTGACAAAAGGGGAAAAGCCTAGGACAGTCTGTAATTCAGCAAGAAGATTCTGCCTACAAATGTGCTTGGGGGAGAATCAAGGGTGACTTTACCAAGAGAGCTAATGGGCTTTATCCAGGAAGCATAAAGTGGAAACTGACCAAAGAAGCTCTAGAAAGAATGTTTGTCTCCCTGGAACAGACAGAGAGGAGAAATGCCAGGAAACAGAAAATGTTGGCAGAGAAAGAACCATAGCACTCATCATTAGAAACCCTGACCTAGAATCTTAGTCTAATTTGGTTTAATTGATAGCCATTTCTCTGAATTAATTTTGTTATGCATTACTTAAATCTACAGTAATCTGAAAATGTTAGCATTCTTGATAGTACAGATTATTTCTGTTAGATATGAATACTTTCCTATATAAAGCCAGCAGAGAACACACTTATAAGAGACAATACTGTGTTGATTTTAATAAGGATAATGTTTTATATGAAACAATAAGTGGTTGAAAAAAGTTATCAGTCTATAATTCATTAATTAATTGGTTACAGAGAGAGAAGAGTTCTTATCTGAAGTAGTTATTTTTTTGGCTGCAAGTATCATATAGAACTTGAGCTAACATAAGCAAATAGGGAGATGTATTGGAGAAAAGCCAGAGTACCTTGTCTCATCAAGAAGTAGAAGTGAAAGAGAGCAGATAAAAAGCAAAGTTAATCTAAGATTTCCATAAATTTCATTCTCTGCTCAGTCTTTTTTATTTGATATCCAAATTATAAACTTCTCTGCTAAGGAGTAAATTATCCCCCTTCAAAGTCAGTTACTTTAGCAGTATTAAATAAGGGTCTAGGTGTCATCACCACTCATTCTATAAGTGGCTATAATGGTGCTCTGTGCTGTTGCTGTAGCTTTTTGGATCCTATGCAGAAGAAGGAGACCTGCCACTACTTCCATCCTGTGTAGTTCTAAGGATTATACTCATGGAAGCTTTGCTTACACTCAGAATTTTACAAAACCTCTTGGAAAGCATTCCTTAGCTTCAATCATTACCCAGAATTTCATACCTCTTAAGAAATCTTTACCTTCAGTGCTTAGCTTCTCATCTTGAAATCAAATAAGCTCAAAGCAAGTCCAAGCAAATTTGATACCATCCCATCCCATCCCATTCATCCTCTCCCAGTTTTCTAGGCCCTGGACCTTCCTCTTATTAAACTCCTGCACCATTTCTCCTTTACAAAACATGATCACATGGTGAACTCTTGTTGCATGCAGGTACTAGATGGGGAGTCAAGTGTGATAAAAGCCCATGTGATCTGGATCCCTGCTTGACCAGCTAAAATGCTCTGCTGCAAGGTGAAGAAAATGTCCCAACTTCCTGCAATATCATTTTCACATGACAATTACAATGAACTTCTTTGTTTTCCACTTTAGGTGATATGATGCTTTAGCTTTGTGTGTGGGTTTGTGTGTGTGCACATGCAAATGCAAGACTTTGATGCTAGGAAAGATATGTCAGAATTAACAAGAAATATTTTCCCTGCAGGATAAGAACAGCATACAAAGCCCGCATCTCCTCTCCCAGATAGGAATGTCCTTTCACTTTCCTGCAGTCACTTGCTCCTTACACCGAAACTGGCATTGTGATCCATAGTGCCACATCCTCACTTCATTTGACTCTCAGGATGGGATTGATAGTTGTCTCCATCAGAGATCCTTTTTTGTGTGTTTCTATCAGTGCTTTGATATGCTCCGAAGATTAATGCTGATCAATTGCATGGGTGATAGAGTATACTTGATCATTGATTTTACTTTTTCTCTGTTAGGTTCCTTAAATTGTTTGATTTTGATGGTACAGATTTCATCATTTCTCCTTATGAGCCCTAGAAATTTGAGACATAATCCATAGACATGAAGTTGGACTTCTTGTGAATTTTTTTTTTATCAAGGCTTATGACTCACTACCTCAAATCATTCTGTGGCACACTTTAAATAGGAAAGGGGAAGATATTTTTTTAAATATAATTATTTTATAGCATGACTTGTACTCAATAGGGTTCAAACAAAAAAAAACTGCTCTTATTTCTTTTCATTCTTTCTTCAGAACTGCTCAGTGAATACTCTTTGTTCTCCTCTTGAATGAAATGTTATACAGACACAATAGCGTTTTTCATATTTCTTGGATAATAAAAAGTTCTCTAAACATTTTCTATCCCAAGAATACCCTTACTGTCAAGGCCAATTTCAAAATTGCAAAATATGTTTCAAGTCATATCTTTTGTGCCTCTCCCTAAATGACCCTGGAAAGTCTGCAATGAGCTGAGGGATGATAGAGATTTCTCTTTTATTTCTCCACATCATCTTTGTATTTATTTTCCTCTAGCTTACCATAGTTTCTGATTTATTTAGGGTTTGACTAGGAGGAGAGAAGATTAAGGGGTAGGACATGTGGCCACTTACATGGCCACCACTGTCTTGTGGAGGCACTGGTGCTTACCAGATGGAGTTTAAAAGTTCACTCTGTTGGATAACACTTTTTGTATTTCCTTAGAGACTTCCTCAGAGAATATTCACAAGGAATTCATGTGGTATGGGCCAGGCTGCTTATGACTTCATCTCTCAGTTTCTGAGAACTGTAACTTGCAAGATAGAAAGCCACAATATCACATTTGTTTGTACTTTATTATGTGAGGTCCACTTCTCTGTTGGAGCCCCAGAGCCCTCCAGGTGGCCTTCTTGGGCTACATCTTTTGTGTGATGACTTCCAGTGGGCTTTCTTGCCTTTATCATTAAAGAAAGAGTAGTGTACTTCCAAGGCATTGCTATTCTCTTGGTTCAGCTATCTCAGGTAAATGGCCACTGCCTCCCAGGCTTAAGTCAAACTTCAGTCAATTGTACCCTCAGATTTTGAAGGAGCACATACCAAATTCTCCAAGTGGACGTCTGAATTCACTTTTACCAGACCTGAGGGATAATAAAGCAATTGTTTCTCCTCTCCTCTGGAGAATAAAGGAGGGGGGAAATATCACTAATTCTATATATTTTTGAGAAGAGACATTCTCTCTTTAACTATCAGCCAAAAGTGGTTAGACTCTATAGATGGGTCATGAGCTAAGGGTGGTGAAATCAATTATAGTCACCTACTATTTGAAGTTCTACATGAGTGGTCTAGCAGGTCTAGACCACTAGTGGTCTAGCAGTGAAACCACCTTTCACTGAATGACTGGGGTTTGAACAAAATAAAAATAGAATACAATAATTGACTTGTAGGGATCAACTTGGCATCCCTTGCATTCTGCTCAACCTTTGGGTTATCAGCCAAAATGATCAAGAATCTTCTTTTAATCACAATCATATATTATTATTATTATACATCATGAGTTAAAAAAGGAAGAAAAATCAATAATATCAATGGGAGGAAATAAAAAATGAGATTTTAGATGACACAATAAAAGAAAGGCAAATAAAGGAAAGAGATATTAGAAGGATGGCCTAAATAGCAGAAAACATGTAGCATGTAGCCAAAAGTATGATTGGCCAAGTCAAACCCATCTTACTAGGTGTTCATTTAGTAAAGGAGAGACTAGGCATGAATTTCTGCAATTTTAATAATATTTTAATATTTTGATTATATTTTTTAATATTTTAAATCCCAAGGCAAATGACTAAAAGCAGAAATATAATTTAAAATATTTTTTAGAAAATGAAAGATGATTTTATACAAATAAAGATGTTTTTCAAAAAATAAGGAGGCTTAGCATGTTTTAAAGAGAAATTAACAAAGCATTTTTGGATGTCTTGTAATGTCAAAATGCAGTTAACTGTGACTTTAATCTGGCTCATATGAAGTATGAACAAGTATGGCATTGTGGTCCTCTACTATGCAAATTGCAGTATTCTTAAAAATAGTTTTTGCAAAATATGTTATTTACAATGACTCTGAACAATTATTAGCTACGTATTTATTACTACCTTTCACTGACTGACTGAGGTTTGAACAAAATAAAAAGAGAACACAATAATTGACTTGTAGGTAATTTTTTATAGACTAAACACAAATACCAAGGTTGGGATCAGTAACCGGAAACAGTGAGTGGGGATCAAGGGAGAAATTACATTAATAAATAGGAAGTGATGAGGTAACTTCATGCTGAAGAATTAAATAGATAGTAATATCCCAGTACCATGTGTTTAATTTTCAATATAGATAGACTAGTCATGCTCCTCAATTGAAAATACATTCATTTTCACTAATTCAACTTTTCTTATATGCTAAAATTGATGGCAGTTTTGAGGAGTGATATTCAAAAGGCATGACTCAAGCAAAACAGTCATTCCAATGGATGAAAATTGCTGAAAACAAAAGCTGTTGCACAATTTAAAGTCGCATTGCATAACTTTGAAAATTATCAGTGATATAGTTATTAAAATTTCAATTGAAGTCCAAAGCAGATGATTTTGTAAAAAGTTATTAAATAATTATGAAAAAGTGGCAAATTACAAAATATTTGAAATATAATTATTCAAAAATTACTGTAGAAAATCTTTGAGGAATGACCAAAAAAAATAAACTGCAGAAGACTTGATGTCTTTGTTCAGACTGCTATGAAAAAGTACCATAGATGGTGGCTTATAAACAACCAATATTTATTTCTCAAGGTTCTGGAGGCTGAAATTCTGAGATAAAGGACCCCGTATGGTCAAGTTCTTGTGGGGGGCCTCTTCTGAGCTGTAGATGGCTATTTTCTCATTGTCTCCTCACCTGGCAAAAAAAGTGGTAGAGGATCTATGTGGTTCCATTTATAAGGGCATTAATCCCATTTATAAGGGCTCTGCTTTCATGACCAAATTACTTCTCAAAGGCCTCCGCCTTCTAATACTATTACATTGAGAGTTAGAATTTCAAGACATGAATTTTAGAGGACACAAATTTTCAGCATATTTCAGTTGACATTCAAATCGCCCTTATTTTCATAATACTAAAGAAAATGAATGTTTCAAGTTTGTAAGCATAGTACGAATTCTGAGAAAGTCAAAGGAGGAACTGTAAACAGAAGGGTCAAAAGAACCGAGCAATGTAATCTGGACATATGACTTATGGTGGAAATGAACATGGATACTCAATAGCAAGTCCAGTCGATTTAAAATCATTTGCTTTTCTGATAAGGTTGCTACTCTTAAAAGATATGAGAAGTAGTACAAGAAATTTGCATCTACATTTTTTCAAACTATTTGCGAAAGGATTAAATAATATTCTTGGAGATAAGATGGGGAATTATAATTCAGAGATTCTTTCTATATATTTATATAAGTAGTTGGCATATTGTGCTCACACTGATTATCTGGAGAGAGGTCACTAAATAATGGAGTGATTTGGGAATTGTGATGTATCTGTCCTGTCATTATAATCTTAAAACAACAATTTATACAGTCACATGGATTTGTGAATAAACAACAGTTCAAAGAATTGAATTTGATCAAAGAGTGAGAAATCAAAGTTTTTGACAATTTTGAACAAAAGGCTGACATGAACTAGAGGAAATTTAATGGATGCCCTGATACAAAAAAAAAAAAAAAAAAAAAAAAAAAAAAAAAAAAAAAATCAAGAAAAAAGCTTCGGATTAGGAATTGTAACACTGTAGGTGACTTTTAAAAATTTTGACTGAAGATTCCAAGGATAATAGATTAGATGTTTTAATATTAATACATAAAATAAAAATAATAGTCACACATATATTCTCTTAGAGTCCAATCAAAAATACCTTTTTAGAAGACTCTTTGAGTACACATATTTTAAAATGTTCTCTATTTTATTTAATAAGATATAAATTATAGAGAAATATAAAGATTGTAAAAGAAAAATTAATTATATAATTAAGTTATAAAATTCAATTTAAATTATTTTAAAGTAATAAGGAAATATCTTTAATATAATACTTATAGATTTTTCTTATAACACTCAGAATATTGTTAAGATAATAATAAGTAAAAGTAAGAATATGTGGATCTTTCAGATGTTTAAAGGAAATTGTTAAAAGAAAAACATAGTCATCCTTATGTGTTGAAAAGATTATGAGAAATTCTAAGATGCTGATACTGCAATATTCATGTAGCCAGTGTATGTTCTCTATTTCTTTTATCATAATGAAGCTATCTAACTACCTGCACAGAATGTTATAAAGATTAATTACTTCATTTTTATAAGAGTTCATAAAGTTTAATAATATTAAATAAAAAGATGAAGGAAAGATTAAAGTAAGAGTTATTAAATATTGTCAAAATCCCATCCATTTTTGTTACTTACATGGATGAAGGTCAGGATTTCATTTGCAACATCTATTAATACACAGTTAGAAAACATGATAAACTTGTATTAAAAATTTCAAGAATCTACTGTATACATTCGGTACATAAAAATTTTATGAAAATTGTAATTAAACCTGACAAACCCCACTTTTAACACTTATCTTCTTTCTCATTCATGACAGTGTAGTCTGCATCTTTCCTGGTTCTCTGATACTTTTTATATCTATCTTCTTAAAGAAGATATTTCTTAGCATTATAACATTTTAAATTTATCTTAGACTATCTTAGGCTATGTTTTGAGTATATCAGCTGTCATCCTCACTTGGTGGACTTCAAAATCTATGTTATTAGTCTTAACTGTCTTTAACATTGTGAAAAAAATCTCAAATAAGTTCTTGATGGTACCCTATGGATTTGTTCTATGGGTTCCACAGACTCAACATGTTCAATATGAAAATTCTTTTTTTACTTCTAGAAGTTACTTTTTCTAAGAACAATGTATGCATTATTATAATACAAGCTCTAGGAGGACATAGATCAAACTTATTTATCATTGAATCTATAGAACAGAGTTCAGCACATAGCATTTAGGAAATATATGTTAAATTTCAATAATACTTAAACTGTTTATAATTCTATGTGTGACTTTTCATATATCACCTCAACAGATCATTCCAGTCTTGTTTTCCATTATCTTTTTAATAACAAAAAAGAAGAAAACAACAAAAAAGCATATTTATTGTTTCCATGATACATTTTAGCATATCAACACAAATTGATACATAACTTGCTGCACTTATACTAAAACATTTGTCATAATCTGTCTCTGTAGGTATTAATTTGTAATAAACTGATACATATTAAATTAGGACTTCAGAAGGACCAAAAATGCTTCATTCTTTCAGTAGAAAAATGTTAGTCGAACTGACTTAAATAAATTCATGCAAGAGAATAAGAATGCCTCTTTAATCTAAGGTTAATAAAAATAAAATGCTACTTTTGGAGCATGCTGTTTCTTATAAATAGACATTCAAAAATAATGATAATCTTATATTAGGAGTGTGTGTGTGTGTGTGTGTGTGCGCGCACGTACACACGCACATGTGCATGTATAGAGAGAACACCAGAGTCAGGAGCACAGGAAGGCCTAGCAATTTGGACCTGCTTACTGCATAATCACTAATTTTCTCAATATGAGAACATATTTCTGAGTTACAGATACTTTCTTTATATTCCATGGTAGCCTTGTTATAATCTTTGTGAAATCTGGACTTTGTGTGTACAACTATAGAATATATTTTCCTCACTATGCTCAACTCTAAAGGAAGATAGTGATGTTTTCCTTAAAGGGTTGATTTAGTTGTTAAATTGAATGATGCGTGAAATGTACGTGGCAAAACTGCGTTACATTCTCTATCCTGAAGAGACAAGGAGGTTTATTACCTTAATTTCTTCCTTCCACAAAACAGCCTCTCAATATATTTCATTCAAGCATGTGCTTAAGTAATATTGCAAACTGTTCAACTTTTCAGCAAATATAACTGAATGTGTATTTTGTGCCAGGCCAAGAATATCTCTGAGAAAATAGCAGTGAACAGGAGAGAAAAAGTTCCTGCTTCCATGGATGAAATGTCCACTAGATTAGATGTGTTTCCTGGACACAGCAGATACTTGGCTTGTATTTTTTAAATCTATTCAACTAGCCTATGTTTCTTGAGTGGGGAGTTCAAGTCATTCAACATTTATTGAAAGGGTTGATAAGTGGGGTGGACTTCTGTTCATCCCATTGAGTAGAACTTTATTGCTCTGTTTTAATTGATCAACCCCCATGTACACCTATAGTAGTAAAACTCGAAACCAAGCAGGTGGGAGGGGAGAGGGGGCGATGGGTAAATTCACACCTAATGGGTACAATGCATGCTATCTTTGTGATGGGCACACATATAACTTTGACTTAAACTGCACAAAAGCAAACCAAACCAAACTGTAACCAAACTGTTTATACCCCTGTAATATTCTGAAATTATAAAGAAAAGTCCACTGGAGGAAATAGGCTTTGAACACATAAACACATATAAATGTATAACTCTACTGTGATAAATATTATAAAGAAAATACAGGGTATTATGATATTATACAAGAAGGGACTTTGATATCTAATGAGGAGTAATGAATACCATGAAGGAATTGATATTTAGGCTGAGACCTGAAAAATGATTAGGAGTTGGCTATGTGAAGTATTTAATATATTCCAAGCAGGAAAATCAGCTTATTAATAAACTTGTTGGAATGCCTTATAAAATAAAGTAACTACAGAATGAAGTATAATTGATTTCTATTTTTTATTTTATTTTAATATATACAATATGATCAATATATTATACAATAATATATACAATATGATACAATATGATCAATACCTACTATTTATGGAATTAGTAAACATAACATAACATAACATAAATAACAGCCCAGTAAGTAAAGGCCCTAGGATTTATTTCAATGTCATGTGAGTTGCTAGATTTCAGATGGAAAAATCTAAGAAACTTACCTGAATAGCTGAAATATGATTGAAAATTCCAGTAAGGACTTATCAATTGAATAGAATATTTGCCTCATGTTGATTATTCAAAATATAGTGAATGACTTAATACGTTTATATTAACAATGATTAGCCATATAAGATATTCTGAATTGGAGATCAATGTCTCAGATTGATTTACTCATGAAAAATTTCATATGCCCATGGAAGCAATGAAGATAGTTGTGAAGTTGCAGAATATAACCAGATTGGCATAGTTCTGGGCTTATTTTTTTTACCCCAACACATCTCAAAATGTAACTCATTAAAGCAAGGAGTACATATGGTGGGGTGGGATGTGGGGAGGATATACAAAGAAAGGACTTTTGAATCAGACATTTCTGGTTGAAATTACATCATTATTTCTATGTATCTGTGGGGCCCATGGCAAGATATTTGATTTCTGTGTTCTTCATTTTCCTGTGATTTAAAATAGAATTGATAATACCTCTGAGGGCTTCTATAATTAATACTATTGTCATTTCTGATAAATTGTTTTGGTTATTAGGACCCATTTTCCTAGTGATCACAGTGTACCTGGGGCCTGAAGTAATAAACAGAAGATTATGTAGAAAGAACTTTATATTTTATTAGTTTCAATATGTTCTCCATGGCCTTGGAATCTGGTCAGGACCTGTAATAACATAACTAAGAGAAAGAGAGAAAGAGAGATAAATTTTACAAATCTATTATAAGCTGAAATTTCCCATTTCTCTTTCTATATTTTTCTATCTCTAGCACAAAACTATACTGATCAATATTATATTAATATTATTGGGTGAGAGCAAACAGAAATGGTCACTATGTTTACCTATATTCTTTTCCATTGTCCTAAGAAGTACTTTCTTACAGTGTATCCTCCTAAATAAAACCTTTATACTTTGTCATAGTGTAATTTACTTCTTACAAATGGAAGAATCAAGAGTTACTGAGATATATTGATATTTTATTCTCTATGCCCCAGCATTAATAATTAAATCAAGACACCAAATTATTTAGATGCTGTTTATCAATCAATGAAAAGTGAAAATTGTGGTAACTGTGACTGGATATGCTCAATAAATAAAGAGTGTCAAAGAGGTATAAAATTATTTATTGTACAGTAGAATGGAACTGAACAATTGCCTGAGGCCTGGAAAACCTGTAGCTTCCAATTCATGAATTTAAATCAGAAATGCATATTACTTTTTCAGTCAAATGAAGCAATCCTAATACAAGTAAACTCAGCACTTGAGTTTGGGTTTTTCTTCTGCATTACGTGAGATACCATAGCATATACAAGGGCTGTCCAGAAAGTATCCAGCCGTGGATATAATGGTTACATGGATACAATGGCTGGATACTTTCTGGACAGGCCTCATATATCTATGTATCTCTATATAACATTTCTATATACCTAAGAGGGTTTTGTGATGTGTGTGTATGTGTTTGGGTATGGAACTGAAATAATGGATATAAACATATTTTGTAGAAAACAGTGAAGGTTTTCTCTTTGTAGATTCCAGCTTTTCTGTATTTATGGAAGTTTCTTGAACTATGAATATATTTTCTGGAATTTCAGTTATCATATTGAAATTCAACTCTTTCTCTATTTTAGGTCACTCATAGTTGAGTTAACAAACAGATAATACTATTACATCACACTCACATGGATCAAAAGTACCACCCAATATCAAGCTTTAATACTTAATGTCAAGGATAAAAGAAATAAAAAGACTCAGACATAACTGAGAGTTTGAATAGGTACTTTTGGTCCAGAATAATAGACATGATCTATAGGTAAGTTGCACACAATCACTTCCCACAGTGGCAATAATTCTATTATGAAACATCTCCATTTTTAACCCCAGATGAGCACAGCTTTACAGGGAAACATCCCTCAAGATCCTGAATTCTCTTTACTATAGAGAATACTTAGCTAGGGATATTTTGTTAAGGAAAATTCAGAGATAAATTATCTTCCTCCTGAAAAATAACATTAGTCTATCTTCTATATAGATTCTAGTTATCAGCCCTTTATCGGATGTGTAGCACGCGAATATTTTCTCCCATTCTATAGGTTGTCTATTCAATCTAGTGATAGTTTTTTTTGGCTGTACAGAAGCTTTTTAATTTGATCAGGTCCCATTTATTTATTTTTGTTGATGCTGTGATTGCTTTTGGTGTCTTCATAAATTCTTTCCCTAGGCCAATGTCTATAATAGTTTTTCCAACATTTTCTTCTAGAATTTTTATAGTTCCATGCCTGAGGTTGGATTCTGTTATCCACCATGAGCTGATTTTTGTGAGAGGTGAGAGGTACAGATCCTGTTTCAGTCTGCTACATGTGGCTATCCAGTTTTTCCAGGACCAGTTATTGAATAGGGATTCTTTTCCCCAGTGTATGTTTTTGCCTGCTTTGTCAAAGAATAGATGGCTATATGAGGATAGTTTTATATCTGGGTTCTCAGTTCTGTTCTATTGGTCTGTGTCCCTGTTCTTGTGCCAGTTTCATGCTATATTAGTTACTATAGCCTTGTAGTGTAGATTGAAGTCTAGTAAATTGATGTCTCCCAATTTGTTCTTTTTGCTCATAAATTGTTTATTTCTGAAATTTTCCACTTAATATTTTTGGACCATGATTGACTATGGGTAAGTGAAACTGAAGAAACTGAAACTGCAGATATGGGAGAATTACAGTATTTCTATTCTTGCTATTTTAAATCATTATTTTAATCTTTTTACTATGCATTTATCATGCACAACATAATATTTTGACATATATATATAGTGAAATAGTTAAATCTAGCTAATTAACCAGTGTATTACCTCACATAATTATCATTTTTTGTGGGGAAAACACTTATACACTATCTTTGCATTTTTCAAGGATGCAATATATGTCATTAACTATAGTCACCATGCTGCACAATAGACTTCTTGAACTTATTTCTCCTATCTATTTCTCCATTGTTATATATATTTTTGACCAAGATCTCCCCATCCTTCCCCCTTTAACTATTAACCCTTCCATTTATTATAATAATAATAATTATTATAAGAGATTTATTATAAGATTTTATTTATTTAATAATATTGATTTAATAATTTATTTAATATAAGATTTATTATGTGACCCTGTTTAGAGACAGGGTCACATATTTTCTTTCACCCAGGCTGGAGTGTATTGGGACAATCACTAGCTCACAGCAACCTCAAACTCCTGGGCTCAAGTGATCCTCCTACCTCAGCATCCTGAACAGCTGGGACCCAGGTACACACAACCATACCCAGCTCATTTTAAAATTATTTTTAGAGATGGGGGTCTCACTATTTTGCCCAGGCTCCTCTCAAACTCCTGGCCTCCAGTGATCCTCCTACTTTGGCCTCCTAAAGTACTGGGATTACAGTGAGCCACTGCCTCTGGGCTATTTATTATTATTTTTGTTTATTAATTAAATTATTGTTTGATATAAGATCTCTTTTTGTGAATCTTTTCTTAATAGATTGGGTAGGCCAAATAGCTAAACTCGTGCCTATCATATTTTCTGTTTGTATTTAAAAGTTTTTAATGTCTGTTTTGAGTTCTTAGTGAACTTCCTTCCATTTCTCAAGTTTTAGTATTTCATAAGCTCAATACTTTTACTGTGATATTTCTAAAATGCTTTTGGATTATGGTAAGCCATTTCCTAGAGTGGCAGTTATGGTGATCTGGAAGCTAGCCTCTTTCTTGGACATCCACTGTAGAATATTTAGTGAGCTAAATCTGCGTGATTCGGGTTCCGATTGTCGAGTGAAGGTGTGCTGAGGCTTACTTACCACAGTGCCTTTCCAGTCTTGCTGGCCTCTCCCAATGGGAATAAGACATGAATCATTGACTTTCTATACCTTGTGGATGCTAAATCTGTAAGGAAGGTCTTCTATATCCATGTTTCTTTTGACTATACTTATACATTGTAGGATATAAAAAATATAATTCTTTACTTATTTGACACAGCATACCCCAAAGGTAGCTTCTTTTCTGGTGATTTCAATCTATATAAACTGAGTTTAAAAAGTTCAGTTAAACTGCTTAAGTTACTCTGATTGTAAGCAGTAGAGTTTGAACTTGAATCTTGAATTGTCTCATTATAGTGTTCTAAAATACTAGTTCTTCTAGTTTGGTTTTTGGAGCTGACTCTATGGATGGATTGGGGGGGAGGGAGCACTTCCTATGACTTAGCTGTTTGTTCATTAACCATCCATGATTACCAGAAATCTTGCCCTAAAGGTTTTCTTCCTATTATAGCCACTTTCTCAATGAGAAGTCTTCACAACACTGGCTGGTTGCAGTTTCTTATCCTGTATCCCAGGGCTGCACTCACACTTTTAAATAAGTGCTCAGAATAGGATTTTATTAAGGTATCCTTCCCTTATCTCTCAGTCATTCTTTCGCTAGAGTGATAAGTGAAAGTTCATCCTGTGCTTCTTCTAATCTGGTCCTCTGTGTATTCTAACAAGCCAAATATTTAATGTTTTGGCCATATAATTGAGAATATTCCTAGGTTTTTTTGTTAATAAGAATATGCATCTATTAGAATACATAATTGAGTATTTCATAGATATCTTCCAGTGGTGTGGTTGGATACCAGTTTTCATATCACTATTTTAATCCATTGATTTTAATAAAGCAAACTAATGCTTATTTTGTTAGCAAAGGCAGAGCAAGAAGACAGATATATTTCTCTGATTTTGCCACCATCTTATTTACCTCTTTTTCTCATAGCTCGCAAGCATACATACTCCAGTCAAACAGGCCTACTTTTCCTCCTTTAATGCTAAGCTAAACATGACCCAGTGCCTTTGTGCCTGCTAGTTCACTAATTTTTAATATCTCCTCTACCCTTCTCTGAATTTATCCAAATCCATTCACAACAACCAGCTGTATAATATATACTCTATAAAACCTTCTCTGATTCATCTTGTTTACACAGATCTTTTCTTTGTGATAATGTTATTTTTAAGTTTTTCAACCTATAGGCTTTTATATGAAGTTCAAACCAATATGTATTTAATTGTGCTCTAATTGTTCTGTATCTATTAGTTGAGTCTCTTTATATTTCATGGACCTAAGAAGGCACCATACTTTTCACATTTTGTCTGTCTGTGACATGATTCAATATAGTGTTTTTTTTCCCTGACTGTACATTAGGATCATCTGGGGTGGAGGGAGGTGTTAAAATTACCTATAACTGGGCCCCACCCGAGACTGGTTGAATTAAAGTCTCATGAGGTGAGGTACAGCCACAGATACTGTGTTCCATTTTCCACTGATTCTAATTTGAGAACTCCTACTCTAGCGTTATGTTGAGAACTAGACATTGTTTAGTACATATATGATTCGGCATACATCAGAGAATATGAAAAATCCAGGATCCAGGAGTAAGAAAAGTTTCCAAAGAAGACAGTTTTAGACTTCAACATGGATAAATGAACCATAAATTGTTAATTGTAAATGTTAGCTGATTGGAGCAGAAGGAATGGTTTAGGTATAATTGATAGAAGTGCAATAATAAAGACCTTCAAGTTTTTCAAGCAGAAAAACTAAACTTAAATTTGATTTTATAAGCATATGAAAGCAGGTTCGAAGCCATAGATGTGAATTGACTTTGTCAATTTGGACTCATTTGAGAAGAGAAAAGGGAAACAGGGAAATATAGCAAGTTGAAGAGTAAAAGATTGAACTGTCAGATTATGTAAAAAGATCTTTGATAATGATTATTTAAAAATAATAAAATAGAATATAAGTTGTAAAATGAAGAGTTTATTTAATATAGCTGCAGGCACCTTCCTTCCCTTAGAAGATGAATGCTTTGGGATGGTGGAGGGAGTTAAATGGAGCTTAAATAATTGTAGCTGAAGGAAGAAGTCTATCCAGATCTTACTCTCTTTGACAAGTTGACAGACTTGGCTACTGGTAAGCAATAAGATAAAGCATTCAAAAAGCAAACTTATTCAAGAGGATGTGGAAGTCAAAAAGTACACTTGCTCTGGCTTTAGACATTTAGGATACTGGGATAAAGTACAAGAGAAATTTGAGACTTCCCCAGAAAGAAGTAAAAAGACTTTTTATGCCCCTCTTGCTTTGTTCAGGACTAGTTTGTGTCCTGGTAGAACTGCACTTGGCCTGGCTGCCCAGGGATAGAAAAAACTAGAAGTTCGTGTTTGTTTAAAGTCAGGGTGCTTGATGACATGCAAGTCCAGACACAAAGTATGTTAAGAGGCTGTGATATAGCTGAAGGCAAGCTTGTAGAAGAGAAATCCTTGAGAAACAACATGGAAAACAAGCAATAAATTATCACTGCCCTTGATGCACCCCATTTTGTTGCATAATTTATATCTCATTTGTAGACCTATAGATGACCAAATATGTTTTAATGTGCTAGGTAATACTCTTTAAGTTTGCACAGACATGAAGGGTTAAGCTATGAGAGCCTGATGAATCTGCGTGAAAAGATACTTGTTATAAAAGTAAACTTGAATAAATATTTATATACGTTAACTTGCCACCTATACAAGCCTTATGAAATTTTAGGTAAAGTTTTAGAATCTTATTATAACAGTTGAGAAAAATGCCATCTTCATTTTATATATGAAAGCCCTTAATTACATTGACTTACAAGAAAATAGATGATCTAAGTTTACTCAGGGACATCTCGTAAACATCTTATAGCAATGTCTAGTTTTGGGGACATAGTTTGGTTTAGTATACTATAAAATAAAGCAATGGACTCTATCTACTCTTCAGATAACTTGGTTATTATTTTTTTTGGTCAGTGGCACATTAGAAGTTGTCAAGCTTTTGAGACTCTGATAGAGAAAAAGCTAAAAACAAAACAAAACAAAAGGCTTACTTGTACTAGGCAGAAATTCATTTTGGGGAGAATAAAAAGGTTTTTTTTTTCCATCTAGGTAATTTGCTCTTGATATTCATTTTCATTATATTCTGAAACATACTGAATGTCTCCACAGTATTGCTTTAACTAAAGAACAAACCTTAGGGGGAAGAAAGGCATTAAAAATATCTATACATCTGCTTTCCGCCTCTCCATTATTACCAAGAATGTTCTAAATCACCTTGTGTCTGATGACATTAAATCAGAGAGAACAGGCAGAGAGGTCATGTCAGCACACTGATAATGCATCCACTGTACTGCTTGGTCGGTTTATATTCTGTCACTTCCTATCCAAATGGCACTAAATAGAGCAATTTTGATCTAGGACAAGTTTGTAAAAGTAATTCCACTTTTTTTTTTCTTGTCTGCAATAGCAATTAGTTTATGATAACAGTTGCAATATCATATGTGTCTGGCATTCTTGGTTGAATTCATTTCATTATGTTTGCTCTTTTCTAGCTTTATTTTGAAACTTTTAAAAAACATAAGATTAGGATGATTAAAAAATCTCTCAAGCTAAATCTTGTTGAATTTAGATCCCAATATGGTTAAATGTTCTAGGCATATTTTATTTTCTAAACTCAGGGGAGTTTACCAATGCTCTCTAAAATTTATTGTACAATTTTAGATTTCAAAAGTAGTGCATGTTTATTTGTAGAGAATTTAGGCAATACAAAAAATATACAGAAGAAAATAAAAAGCACCACAAACGCAAACATCCAGAAATAATCATTGCTAATTGTTTCAAATGTAACGTTCCAATCATCTATGTGTGTGTGTGAATGTGTGTGTTTGTGTGTATATCAGTCATGGTCCAGTCATGGGAGAGAAAGCACACACTAATCAGGGCAGAGAAGACTCACTATAAAGATAGGTTAACTATTTATAGGACATTAGCTACTCTAAAAGAGAACTGTAAAGAAGTGCCTAGAGCTAAAGGAAAGTGACCAAATAAGGAATCAAATTGACAGTGGCCTCCCTCTCTATAGATGGGATTTGGATACTGATGGAGGAGACAAAGCTTCAGCCTAGTAGATGGTGATGTTTACTGTGTTACCCTGAGATAGAGCTGGTCCATAGCTGGTGGACCAAGTCCACTGTGCAAGGAACCACTACTGGAAGATGAACACCACTGTGTGTCTTGTGGACTGCTGTCTAGGAAGTCCCTCAGGAACAAACTGAGTAAAACACTCTAGAATCAAAAAAATAAGCCTCCTCGTTCTTCAAAATCCCTCTACCACCTCAACTGGAAAAGAAAATGTGCTTACAACATCCAGCTCCAACTAAGACAAGTAGGGCAATGATATATTGGCTCTGAAGCTGAGAGGTAACAAATTGTGGTAAGTGACACAGTCCATAGCCTTACTTTTTAATCATTGTATTACATATTCTTTCCTAAATTTGCTTTTTCTCTTACCAATTTATATTGAAACATTTTATATCTTTCTTGTACACCATAATTTTAACATCTGCATAGTTCTTCATTATGGAAAGATTCCATAGAAATTAATGCATATTGGATCTGTATAGTATACATAGGACATGCCTTAATAATCCATTTAAGTAATCTCTGTGAAGAAATATTGTCTGATTCCTCTTTTCTTTGTTGCTTTAGCAATTTCAGTTGGTCTTGTCTGATGAACTTTTTTTTTTTTTTGCCATTGCTAATCCGGATTGTCCTCATATTTGCATTTGCATTTCTTGGAAAGAAATTCATTCATTTAAAAGTCTTTATTCTAAGGAAAATAAATCCTGATGCTGTATATTTTCTTGTATTTTAGATCACAGAGTTGCAACCATCTCTACAGTACTCCATTTACATATTTATCAGTAATTATAGATTCCTATGAGAATAGGCTCCTATGCCATGCATATTCTTTCAGATGGGAACTGTGGAGAACTTGAGTTGGAAATACTACTAATATTTTCCTCTTTTACATTTTAATTCCCTTTACAAATTTCCATTTTTTTCGATATTAATGCTTTTAGTTCTGGACTTCTTATTATGAAAATGAAGAAATATAGTCCTTATGCATACATTTCCAAAATGTAATAAATGTATTAAATTAGTTTTATTGCCTTTTAAAAATGTATCAACAACACATGACATGTATCTTCAAGATATCAAGTTAAATGTATACTTCTTTCACATGCTGTACAGAAACAGAATTTATATTTAATCAATTTAAGCAATATATAAGAAGGTAAGCAGCAGTCACAATAATTTTTAATTGCAATGACAATTTTATATTGAAAGGTCAATTGAAAAAGAATTAAAAACCAAATAAATCTGAATTAATTGGTGGCTTACATGGTTATTTATATCTAATATCATGAAAAAAGAGGAATTAATAGAAAAATCGCAATCACATATAAAACAAGTTTGTACATTTCAGTTTATGACCTATGTTATGATGAAATAAAATGAGAAAAATCATTACTATAAAGTAATTCCTAAAGAGTATAAGAGGAATTATATTGCCTATTGCAACTTTGCCACTCAATTAAACATGAAAAGCAAGTGCATTGAGAATCTCTTGAAAAATAAAATATGCTCTAGACAAATAACATTTTGATATGTGAACTGTTATTTGGTATATGTATTATGTTTGTGATTATGTATATAGGCATAATATATACACAAAAGATATATAACGTTTCTATATTTTTTCCTTTTGTCCAAGAAGTCCCCTAAATATTCAAGATTTAAAAGGTTTGACTCAATTCCTCTAAATCTATCCTGGTAGAAGTTCAAAGTTTTCCTTCCCCCAATTGCTATCAGTTTACAGGCCATAACATTTTCACTACCTGTTTTGTCTCTTGGTCACTCAGATGGACTGTACTACTCCAGTGAACACAGGAATGATTAAGGAAGTGAAACGGCCTTATTGCTAATACGGAGAACGTTTTCACAGTCTGGATAGAATATCAAATAGTCAAACATTCCATTAAGCCAAAGTATATCCAAACAAGGCCCTAATTCTCTTCAATTCTATGAAGGATGAGTGAAGTGAGGAAGCTACAGAAGAAAAGTTTTAAGCTAGCAGAGGTTGATTCATGAAGTTTAAGAAAAGAATCCATCCCTATAACATAAAATATGAAGCAGGAAACTTATTAATAGAAGCTGCAGGAAGTTAACAGAAGATCTAGCTAAGATAATTGATGGAGGTGGCTACACTAAACAACAGACATTTAATGTACAGGAAATAGCCTTTTATTGGAAGTAGATGCCAATAGAGTTAGTACAGTGGCATCATCATAGTTCACTGCAACCTCAGACTCCTAGGCTCAAGCAATACTCCTTCCTCAGACCCTCAACTAGCTGGGACTACAGGTGTGCACCACCATGCCTGGCTAAATTTTTGGTTTGACTCTAATTTTGTAGGAAGTTCTACTGTGGGTAAAATGCTATCAAACAGTATCACATGCTATAGAAAAATCTTTCATGAAAGGAAAAGTCAATCTATGCAGAAAACCTCCTTGTTGTTTTAAGAAATCATCACAGCCACCCCAATCTTCAATAACCACCACCTGATTAGCCAACAGCCATCAACACTGAAGCAAGACCCTCCACCAATAAAAAGATTATAACTCATTGAAGACTCAGATGATCATTAGCGATTTTTAGCAATATTTTTTAATTAAAGTATGTACATTGTTCTTTTAGACATAATGCTATTGTATACACAATATAGTTTAAACATAACTTTTGAATGCACTGGGGAACCAAAAATTTGTGTGACTTGCTTTATTGCAGTGGTCTGGAACCAAATAAGCATTATCTCCTAGGTATGTCTGTACTTTAATTTTTTTCATGAAGTATAGATCGAGATTATCATCTGAGAACCAAGAAGAAATAGATGATGTTGAAGGTTTGAGGAGAAATTAGAAGCTATGAAACTCTCATCTTAGATGGCAGGAGAGAAAATTAATATAGGGAAGTATTATGGGATTACCAGGAAACATTTATGACCAATTTAGGTCTAGGTTATAAATGTAAAGTGAAGCAGTCAATGCAATTGGTTAGTTTCCTTCTTTCATATTCATGTTGTACAACTTTCAGGTGTAGAGACAGCAGAAATACATTAAACTGATTTTGATTTTACCAGGTGACTACAAAAAAAGCTAGAGACAGACAAGAGAATAGATGTGTTCAAAAAGGACTATAACAATTGATCATGATATTTAAGCTGGATTAGGATCAGGGTGAAAACATTAAAGATCTGAATGATAGGAAAAAATTAGTGGGATTAATTAACTGGAGGAATGCAGTAATAGAGAAAGTGAGTTGAAAAGATAGTCATGATGGTCAAAAGAATAAAATGCATGCGATGTAATTATGCAAGGTTGCATTTATTGTTAATAATAAGTCTCAGAGCAAGACCTTGTGAGTGTGTTGGTAAGGCAGTGCAGGGCAAGATCATTGGAAAGTATATTAAGGAAATATGGGGCCGAGGGTTTAACAACATCATATGCATGTATAATGAAAGCACCAACAATTAAGACTGGAGTAGAGTGGTGAGAGGGACAGTGAGCCAAGAACCGACATCTCAGGAACAATGATTGAATAAATGGGATCTGCAGGTGATGGTGACTAATGAAAGGCAGTAGGTAATATAGTGAACGGATATGAGATTCAAAGCTGGGTGTTTCAAGGAGACAAATTGTAGAATTTTATAAAAACAGCAAAGAGGAACAAAAACATTTCTACTGTACCTCTCAGTCCAACAGTCTTAACGATATCTTCTACTACCCTAGAGGGCTGCAAGGAAAGCACTGTCCTCAGGGAGAAGCCAGGCTTTTTGTTTTGTTTTGTTTTTTATTACAATAAATTAATGGAAACTTTCAGAGAAGAGGTTAACAAAATAAGATATTTTGCATCTGATGGTCTATGAATTACACACAACACATTAAAAGGATTTCTGAATATTGAGGAGAGGTATGAAAGGGGTATAGAATAGGAGATGTTCAAAGCTTTCTGTAGATTACTGTGTGTGGAAGAGGCAGATTATCTGGTATCTGGGTTATCTAGGGATGGATGTATAACAGGAAAAGGGGAATATGAGAGTTTTTTTCCTGGTAGATTCCAGACTGAGAGTGGTATTCAGACTGATGGTTGAGTTGTAGGAACTGTAGGATCTAGGCTGCCTTTCACTCTACTAATGGAGACAAGTTGGTCTGAGGAAATCTGCATGTGGCAACCTTGCTTGACCCCAGATGATTAGGGCACAAGGCTTAAAGAAAGTATAATCTTGCTTCAAGTGTGTGAGGCCTAAATTTGACCCAAGCCTGATCCAGAGCCTGGTTCTGAGTCCACTCTCACTTTAGGAACTCTCATCTTGTGCTATTTATGCTGATGACTTTCAAGTTTATATTGTCAGCTCTGTCCCTGGGACTTCAGATTTGTTTATTAAACTAGATACCTGACATCTTTATTTAAATGTCTAAGGGGCATTTCAAACTTTAATTGTCCAAAACAGAACTCTTCATAATTACTCTTCAAATGCTTCTGTTCCATCTTCTGTATCTCAGTCAAGTGGCACTGCTGTCCATGACAAACATTTGGGATCATCTTTGGTTCCTCCTTCCTTTCATCCTGATGTATCAGCATGTCCTTTTTTTTTTTCAGAGTATTATGAGGGGACACACATTTTGGTTACATTTTATGACTTTGCCTCACCCAAGCAAGGGTTAGATGCATGCCCTTCCCCTCTATAAAGCTCACCCTATCCTTTAGTTGTGAGTTTACCCTCTGCCAACTCCCTAAACCCTGGATAATATTACTACCATGTGAGCACCATAGTGTTAATCAATCAGTACCAATTTGATGGCGAGTACAAGTGGAGCCTATTCTTCCCATCTAGTGTAACCTCACTTCAGATAATGGGCTCAAGCTGAATCCAGGAAACTATAAGAGGTGTTAGATCACTGTCGTTTCTTATAATTGAGTAATATCCCATTGTATACATATACCAAATTTTAATAATCCACTCATGAATTGACGAGCATGTCCTCTTAAATATCTTTCAATCTCTTTGTGCTCATTTCAACTATAATCAAAATGATCATTTTCCAAATGGACTGATTTAACACCTTTATCACTAATCTTCCTTCTTTTGCCCTCACATCTACAGGATTCATTCAATAGTCAGAAGCCAGGATAATGTTTTAAAAATAAAATTAAGCTATCTACTACTCTATTCCCTGCTCCCACCTTCACTGAGACCATCAGCACACACTCTTAATTAACTTAACATTAGTCTGAGAATACTAAGGTTCTGGCCCCAGCCTATAAATCCCTATGTGAACTAGCTCCTGCCTCTCTCTCCAGCATCACGTCAGCCCACTTGGTCTCTTGCACATTATGCTTCAGCCACATTGGTCTCTTGTCCATTCCTTGTAACATAAGCTTGTTACTTTCCTAAGGTTGTTCACAAACTGTTCCTCTGCATGGAATGCTCTTGCCCTTGCGTTTTGTTCCTTTTTCTCTCATATTTAAATATCACTTCTTCTGGAACACTTTTTGTTTCTTTAACAATTTCAGCTAGAAAACCTGCTTTAGCCATCGTTTCAGCCTATTTTAACTCTCTGCAAAGTATTTAATACTATCTGACATTATCTTGCTCAAAAAAAAGTTTAAGTTATGTTCACTGCTCCAGCCCCAACATTCCAAAAGTAACTGTTACCAATATCTAGTTAGTGTTTGATACATCTTCATTGATCTTTAAAAATGCAAAGAGAGTAGATGTTAAGTGTTTGTACAACAAAAATGATAACTATGTCAGGTAATACATTTGTTAATTAGCTAGATTTAACCAGTGCACAAGGTATATATACTTCAAAACATTATGTTGTGCATGATAAATGGATACAACTTTATCTGTCAATTTAAAAATAAAAGAAAAAGAAAAACAAAGGGAAAGTAAATATATATGTGCATGTATATATATATATATATATTCATTGAAAGAATGAGCAAATGAATGAATGAATGAAAAATGACAGTCTGACTTGACTCCTCTCTCCTCACATGACGACCCACTCTCAGCCACAGTGGGCTTTCTTGTATCCCATTTTCAGGTGTTAAGCTCCCTTCAGTATCAGGGCCTTTTACACATTTTCCTCTTTCAGTATGTAGTACCTTTCCCTATATTTTCTTTCTCATCTAGTAAACCTGTGCTTATCCTTCAAATTCCAACTCAAACACCTCCTTCTCAGGGGAATCTCCTCTATCAAAAAATTTCATAACATCATGTGCCACTATTTTAGAAGACTCACCAGAGCTGTAATTTCCTTTTTCAATTTTTTTATTTTCATGTGTCCCCTCAACAAAAGTGTTAAACTCCACAAGATAGGGACAATGTCTGTTTTTATACTCAATGGTATTCCCATCCACTAAATGGGTTTGTGTTCTTGCTTAAAAGTATTCTTAATTCCATCTCTCTAGCTAATTTAATTATCTACACAAAAATGAAAGTTTCAAAATACCATAAAAGCAATCAATAAATATAAGCTCAGCCAGAGCCTTCCTTTTCTCCCTTCATAGTCTATGCTTGAGCTAAGTCAACAATTAGAGCATTTCAAGCTCTGTTGGACCATGGATAGCAACTGCTTAGTCTAGCTATGTGCTTTCAAATAGACAAGTTCAAGGAAGACAGTAATTAAAGGGCAGAGCTGTAACAACAGTCCAGTAATTCTTTTCCATACCTGGTTTCCTCGAATAATAGCTGACAGCAAAAAACTAGAGGTAGTAAGACTTAGCTGCCTTGCATGTTGAGGGCCCCATGTTCATTCTGATGGCAGGCAGAGAATTTCTAAGCCATCTAAACCTTATTCCTTATGATAAATCTTTAGTTATCAACAAGGTAGGTTAAATATTTCTATCTCTGTCTTTTATTTGATCTTTTGTTTCTTCTTCAAGCTGTCTATTACAGAAAACCCAGGTTAGAGTGGAAATGGCACCTCAGCCTATTTTCTAGAACATGCTGTCTATTGGCTCCTGGTTCTACTTCATTCTAATGGATTTTGTTATTTTTAACAAAATATAATAATTTACAACTAATTAGGCTTTTAAAAATATCAGTAGAAAAAATATATCAGTAGAACTAAGTAACGGATATTGGTCATAGTATTTTTCTCCCTTTCTTTTTTCTGATATCATTTTAGGCCAGAATAGTTTTTTTTAAAAAAAGGAAGTATCCTACTGTATACACTGAAGAGTAGTTCTGGTGACTTATTTAGGAATTCTGAGTTACTTGAGCTCTACCTGATAGCAGGAAATGGATTTGGAATAGGTCAATTCAGTTTTTTTTTTTAAATAAATTTAGATTTTCCAACCTCAAAACAAAATAATATCCATAAAATGAGAACTCTACCACATGCTAATATTTTGATGCATCCAGTTCATACCAACCAATATTCCAGGCACTTGCTATGTGTTACTTAATTTAGTGTTTGTAATAACTTTATATATTTATGTTTTTCAACATTATAAATTTGAGGCTTAGAGAAAATAAATCTCTTCCTAAAGTACCAAAAGTGAAATTTTAACTCCACATCAATTTTCACTACATATTCAAAATGTTTTAAAAAAGTCAAAAACACTAAAATTAAACAATAACCTTTGCTAACATAACATCTGTTGAACAATAAAAACAAACACTATAATAAGCAAATGGGAGAATTAGGGGATTTATTTCTGACACTCTCTCGTTGTACATAAACACGATAATTCTCATTTAGCAGTTGCAATGGCCAGAGAAGAGTTACGGTTTTCTTTACTTTGCAATTCAAAAATATTCAGAAAGTAAGACTATAGATGTAACTGTGAAGCTTATAAACATCTTGCTGCTGTCAATCTAGTATACCTTCACAGTTGATTGCTACAGTTTTATCCATCTGTACCTGGATAATGTTTGACACAGGACTTTTGGTCAGGTATTGGACTACAATTTGCTTGTAGTTAGCTGTTATCATTTCTACCAAAGACTAACTGTCAGAGTAACTGACAGTGAAGGATAGTAATGGATATTGCCATTCATCATACATTTTGTTTAGCGTTTAGGATGCTTCAGATGAAATCCACTGAGACAGTTCTCAGCTTTTGTGTTCCACCTTCTCATAATTGCCTTTGCATGCAACCAAAATGTGGTCTTGAGCCTGGATGAACTCTAGAACCAATACTGACCTGGGGTAAGATAATTTAAATAATACTATGTCATCTTTAAATTTTCTAATGTTGCAATATTAGATGTTACAGCTCTCTAGTACATTCAGCAAGCAATTGCATTATCTTTGGAATCACTGTGCTAAAATGTATCTGATGGCTTTGGTGGAATGATTTAGCCTTGAGTGAAACATATGAAAAGTAAAGACTCTAATCTCTATATGTTTGGGCCTCAGAAGCTCTTAAGAGTATAACATAATTTTTTTCATGACTTTTGGTTATTATTTGCTTTAATTTTGAACAAAATACTTCAATCTAAATATTTAAATGCATAACACAATGCTGGGAATTAATGTGCTTACTGGCATAGGAATTGTCAAACAAGTGAAACAGACTAGAAAAGTCTGACACAGATGAAAAGCAAATAAGAATCTATGTATTATAAAGATTTTATGTATGTGATGAGCTCTTACAAATCAATAAGTAAAAGATTAGCACTTACATAGAAAAATGTCAAAGAACATGAATTGGAATTTATAAAAACTTAAGTACTTAACAAAAATAAAATATGGAAAATATTCAATCTCAGTAATAATCTAATATGTACAAATTAAATCTATTAAATAATATGTTAACTTGAACAATTTAGTACAGATTTGAAAACCTATGACATTTATTGATAAATCTACAGGGAAATGGGCACTTTTATGAAAAGTGAATGAGAGTATAATTTGGTACAAATGTTAAGTTTAATTTTAAATAACTATCAAAAGCCTTAAAACATGTTTAACTTCTGACAAAACATTTCAGTCAACTTTATGTCAACTCAGAAACCTGGACAGGTCCAAAATTCTAAGTGAATAAAAAGACAAGAAGAATTATCAAAGCAGCGGATTGCTAATTTTCTCTTAACACTTTTAATGGTCCATGGTTTCTTCCAAGCAGCAATACCTTTGGAAGGAATTGACAAGAAGCACAAATATTGAATTTCATGATGTGTTACTTACCACTGCTAGGTCACAGTCAGTAGCTTTAGCAGCATATCAGATATTCTAGTAGATTTTTTGAACATGTAGACTGTGTTAAAGCTTTTATATATGCCCAAATCTTCTTGTCTTCATTTTTTTTATCTGTTTGTTCTGCAGAGGAGCTAACTAGACTAAATATGAACCCACCTTTAATTGTATTATATTTCACACTTTTTTCACAATTCTAATGCTATCAATAGAAGGCTCAGATAACTTGCATTGCCAAATTAAACAGAGAAGTTTATCTTACTATTTTTACTGTTTCCTTGACCATCTATTTTATTTTATTTTTTAGTTATAAAATTTAATTGAAAGGATCATGCAGTGGTTAGTGGCCAAACCAATCCACATTGATATCTTTGAAGTGTTCAGAGGCTAATTTTTAAATAAAGGTAACAAATACCAATCAGAGTCTCATAACATCTACATAAACTTGATTCTGGACATAGTTCAATACACAAGGGTAAGATTACACAAGACAGTGTAATCACTAATCATTAAACCAAAGGCACAATTTTCCAAATTCCTTTTAGTAAGACAGGATAAACTCTAACTTTTTAAAATTATAACGCCACATAAAACTCAAAGCAATCTATTTTTCTACCTGAGATCAAAATAAGTTTCCTTTTTCCTATCTAAACATAATTCTTGGCACTGAGGTAAATCTGAATTTACGTGATATACTTTGTCAAACTTTTCCAAAAATTTTAAATCCTGCTTTAGAGAGAAATTCTCATGTTACATATATATATTTACATATTTTTCTTCAAAGACTAATGAGATATTTATAAGGTTAATAGGCCTGTAATGGGACCATGATACTACTAATAACATGAAAATTAAAAGCTATTCATTTACCCAGTGTTCCTGAATAGAGCAATAAGAAATGGGATCACAGAATCTATGTACATACAAGAATCACTAAGAGTTCAGAAATTAAGCTCACTTTAAGAAAACTCATTCTATTCTATCTGGAGGAGAGGTTTCAAAATTGTTATATATGACAAAAATATTGTGTATAAAAGCTCCAAATCAAGCATTACCCTAAATTGGCAATAACTGCAACTTAAATTAAAAATTATACCCAACTAGATCTTTACTGTGGCTATGCAACTTCTTGTTTTGTGGCCTGCAGGTTTTTACTGAGATAACAACATCTTATCTCCTTGACCATCCATTTTTAATAATAAACTTGTTTTAGAATAGGCTTAGATTTACAGAAATGTTGTAAGAGTAATACAGAAAATGCTCATGTACTCTACACCTAGTATCATTATTAAAATCTTACATTTGTAGTTTACATTTGTTAAAATTACTAAACCAATATTAATACTTAAATCCACACATAATTCAGATTTATTAAGTTTTTATCTTATGTCCTTTTTCTATTCTACAATCCCATCCATGCAGGACACAATATTTTATTCAGTTGCCATGTCTCCTTAGGCTCTTTTTGGCCATTTCTCAGACTTTTCATTGTTCTGATGATCTTGACAGTTTTGGGGAGTACTCGTTAGATATTTTGTACAATGCCCATTGATTGAGATTGTCCAGTGTTTTCTTTATTATTATAATCTCATTCGCACAGTTAGACACCTGGCTCCCACCACTCATTTTCAATCTAATTGTTCAGTTCCAGTAGGAATGTATACTGGTTTCATAATTGTTAGCCCATATTCCCATATGATAACATTTTATTAACTAGAGTAAAAGACTTTGTGCAGTTTGTTTTGCCTTTATTCTAACAGATTCTACTCATTTTTTTTTCTCAGATTTTTTTTAATTTTATTTTTTCCAGCATATTATAGGGGAACAAATGTTAAGGTTATATATATTGCCCTTGCCTCCACCTCAAGTCAGAGCTTCAAGAGTGTCCATCCCCCAGTTGGTGTGTATCACACTCATTATATATGTATATACCCATCCCCGCTACCCCAAACCTGCCCAACACCCGATAAATGTTATTCCTATGTGTCCACTTAACTCTTGATCCATTAATAATTAATTTGCTGGTGAGTACATGTGGTGCTTATTTTTCCATTCTTGGGATACTTCACTTAATAGAATGAGTTCCAGCTGTATCCAGGAAAATACAAGAGGTGCTATATCACCATTGTTTCTTAAAGCTGAATAGTACTCCATGGTATACATATACCACATTTTATTAATCCACTCATGTATTGATGGGCACCTGGGTTGTTTCTACATCTTTGCAATTGTGAATTGTGCTGCTATAAACATTCGAGTGCAGGTATCTTTGTCATAGGGTGACTTTTGTTATTTTGGGTAGATGCCCAGTAATGGGATTGCTGGATCAAATGGTAGATACACTTGTATTACTTTAAGGTATCTCCATATTGCTTTCCACAGAGGCTGAACTAGTTTGCAGTCCCACAAGCAATGTAGGAGTGTTCATATCTCTCCACATCCACATCAACATTTATTGTTTTGGGACTTTTTAATAAAGGCCATTCTCACTGGAGATAAG
>VBSM01000361.1:56330669-56346008 GCA_008086735.1 Cheirogaleus medius | reverse complement strand
CAATGTCTAGAAGAGTATTTCCAATGTTTTCCTCTAGAATTTTAATAGTTTCACCCCTAAGGTTGAATTCTGTTATCCAGCGTGAGTTGATTTTTGTGCAAGGTGAAAGGTCCGTGGTTTTTAAAGTTACCTAGGAACATATTTAATCAACCTTTTTCATTCTTCTTTCAATGAGATTATTTCACATATTTATAATATGTTTAGATTCTTCTGACACACTCTGAATTCCATACTGTTTATATCCCAACTTCATACATTTTTTGTAATGTTCAAACATTAATGATCATTATTTCTGTTATAAAGTTCTATGGGTTTTTACAGATGCATAATGACATTTATCTATCTCCCCAGAATCACATTTTTAGTTCCCCTTCCCTAAAATTTCTCTATGCTTTATGTGTTCAATTCTCCATCCCTCAAATTCTGACAACCCACTTGTTTAATATTTCTGTAGTTTTGCTGTTTCCAGAATGTTATATAAATGAAATTATATATTGTAGCTTTTTCAGTTCTTTTACTTAGCAATATGCATTTAACATTCATCTATGTCTTTGCATGGCATTATTATTCATCTTTTTTCTGTTTTGCTAAATAAATATTCTACTCTATAGATGTAGCACATCTTGTTTATCTACTGAAGGATATTATATATGATTTTGGTAACTAAGAATAACTATAGTTTCCTCATCCAGTGAAACTATCTTTCAGGAATGAAGGGCAAACAAAGATATTATCAGATGAAGAAAAACTAAAATAATTGTTGCTATCAGACAAATCCTTAAATATGGATAAAAGAAATTCTTTATACATAAATGAAGTGATAAAAGAAAAAAAACTTAGAGTAATAAAAAATAAGAAAGAACAGTGAAAACTGAAAATATAGGTTCATACAATTGAATGATCTCATGAGTTTTAGAAATTATATTTGAAATTAAATCACAAATTACTACACCCTCTGATATCAAGACAATGACATTTAATAGTGGGGAAACAAACAGAAGGGACATTAAATAGAGCTGTTTTTATAATTCACCCAAAGTGGTAAAATATTGATATCTGGAGGCTATAATATTATACACATAATCTCAGAGCAGGCACTGTGAGAAACATATATAATCTTACACTAAAAATCACTATATACAACACAGAAATATGAAAAATATTCAAGTATCCCACAGAAAGGCAAGAAAAGAGAAACAGAGTGATGAAAACCAGAAAACAAATGATAAAAAGGTATAGGAACTCTACATATCAATACTCTCCTTAAATGTAAATGGTTTAAATACAACAATCTAAGGAGAAAGATGGACAAAAAATATAAAAGACTCAACCACATGATTTTTTGCAAGGAACTCATTTTTCATGTTAAAATTAAAAAGATAAATAGGTTGACAATAAAAAGGATAGAACAATATATTATTCAGTATTAATGAAAAAACTGGATTAGCTATATTATCATCTGATGAAGTAGACTTGAGAGCACAGAAAAGTGTAAGACAAAAACAACCTATATAATGATAAAAAGATCAATCTACCAGGAAGAGATAATCATCTTAAATGTGTATACATCACATATTAAAGCCTCAAAGTAAATGCAGCAAAATTTTTACCACTTAAAGGAATAATAGAAAATCACTCATTATAGCTTTGGACTTCAACATTCTTCTTTCAACAATTGATAGAACTACTGGACAAAAAAATAAGCAAAAATATAGAGAAACATAACACAATCGGCCAATAGAATGTAAGTGACATTTATAGAGCACTACAACCAACAACTACTAAATGCACATTCTGATTAAGTGCTCATGGAACATTCACCAAGATAGACCATATTCTGGGCCATAAAACTTTAATAAATTTAAGAGCTGAAATCTTAAAAAGTGTATACTCTGACTACATGGGATCAAATTAGAAATCAATAACAAAATGAAAACTGGGAAATCTCCAAATAGCAGAAATTAAATAACATGCTTCTAAATAATTTATGGGTCACAGAGGAATTCTTTTTTTTTTTTTTTTTTTTTTTTAATTTTTTATTTCAGCAGGTTATAGGGGTACAAATTTTTGGGTTTCAAATAATGCCCTTGCCCCCCTCCCCCCACAAGTCTGAGCTTCAAGCGTGACCATCCCTCAGATGGTGCACAGAGGAATTCTTAAATGAAACTAAATATATGTGGAACTAAAAGAAAAGCAAAATGTAACATATCAAAATATATAAGACAAAGCTAAAGCAGTGCTAAGAGGAGTATTTATAAAACTGTTTACAGTAGAAAAGAGGAAAAAAATCTTGAATTAGTAATCTAAATCTGTCATCAAGAAATTAGAAAAAGAAGAGAAAAAACACAAAGGAAGATTAAAAAAAGAAATAAGATTCAAAACACAAAATAATAGAAGGTATCAATGGAAGAAAAAGAAGGTTCTTCAAAAAAATCAATAGCATTGATAAATGTCTAGCAAGACTGAAATAAATAAAAAGATAGAAGATACAAACCACAAATATCAACAATGAAATAAAGTCTATCACAAAATATACTGTATCTATTAAACAGATAATGAAGGAAGACTATGAGCAACTTTACACTTTAAATTCAACAAATTATCAGAAATGGACCAATTTTTTGAGAACTAAAAACTATCAAAACTCAACCAAGATGAAACTGATGACCTTAAGAGTCCTATAATCATTAAAGAAACTTAATGTATAAATTAAAAGCTCCGTGGATAGAAATATACAGGCTCAAATGGTTTCACTGGAGAAGACTATAAAACATCAAGGAAGATGTAGCACCAATTTTATACTATCTCTAGAAAATAGAGAAGTTCAATATTATACTGACACCAAAGATAATGTAAAATAAGAAAATTATAGACCAATATCTCACATGAATAAAAGATGTAAAATCCTCAACAAAATATTAGTAAACAGAACCCCAAACTATATAAAATAATTATGTAACATGATCAATTGGAATTTATTCCAGATATGCAAGCGAGTACATTTAAAAATCAATTTAATTTCATCAAATCAATAAGGTAAGGAAAAATTGTATGATCATATAAAGTAATACAGAGATAAGCATCTGACAAAATCCAACACTGCATAATAAAATTCATAATAAAAAGACTTAGAAACACTGGGCAAACTTAGAATAGAAGGGCTTCCTCAGTTTTTATAAAGAGTATCTACAAAAAACATAAAGCTAACAGCATACTTAACAATGAGTTTTTGGACACTTTTCCCATAAGATAAGGAACAAGGGAAAGGATGGCTACTGTTGCCCCTCTTGTTTAGCATTGTACCAGAAGTCCTAGTCATTGCAATAAGAAAGAAAATATTTAGAAGTGGCATGTAGTTTGGAAAGGAAGAAAAAAATATCCTCTATTGCAGATGGTATGACAGCCCATGTAAGAAATTCTAAGGAATCTGCAAAAGTATGTGTACAACTAATAAATGAGTTCAGAAGTGTAAAATAAAAATCAAAAAATAATTCACATTTCTGTACACCTACAATGAACATGAAGAAACTGAAACTAAAAACACAATACCATTTATAATTTCTCCAAGAAAATAAAATTTTTAGGTATTCCTCTATAAAAACATATACAGGATTTGTATTCTGAAAATTAACAATTGCTTATGAAAGAAATCAAAGACCTGCATAAATGGAGAGATATATGTTCATGGCTTGGAAAAATCAATATAACTATATAGTAAAATTATACAGTAAAATATAAATTCTCCCTAAATTATTCCATAGATTTTATCTGTTTCCTATCCAAATCATAGCAAGGATTTTGAAAACATAGACACATTTACTCTAAAATTTATATGTAATGCTACCATAGAATAGCTAAAAAGAAAACTTCTGTATAAAGGATAAAATAGGAATATTCTACAGAATATCACAGATTACTATGTAACTATAGTACTAGAGAAAGTATAATGTGGCATTGGTGGAGAAACAGATATTTAGATGAGTGGAACAAAATAGAGAACCCAGAAATGAACCCACAAAAATATTCTCAAATACTGTTTATTTCTTACAAAGATGCATAAGCAGTTTAATGGAGGAAGGATAGCCTTTTCAACAAATGGTACTAGAATCAATTGAGCATCCATATACAAAAAAAATAGTGAAAATTGTCCTAAACTTTACACTTATACAAAATATAACTCAAAATTTATTATAGATTTAAAAAAATATAATGCTTTTAGGCAAGTCATATGAAAAAAATATTTGGAATCCAGGGCTAGGCAAAGAGTCTAACTTGATACAAAAAGCATTGTCTATGAAAGTAAATATTGACACATTAGACCCCATCAAAATTGAACAATTTGCTTTGTGAAAGCCAAAGTAAAAAAGATGAAAGGGCAAGCTACATACTTGGAGAAAATATTTATAAACCACATATTTGATCAAAGACAAATGACACACAAATACACATAAAGACACACACAACACACCCACAAACCAACACTGACTTTAAGCCATTTATTCCTGACATTTAAAATGTAGTAATTAAAGGGATTCTTAAAATTCTAAACTCTCAAACCAATGTATAAAATATTGAATATTAGTGCATATATAAAAATATATCTTGTTCAGTGAAGCACTAGCATACTATACTTACTTTTCTGGGCTCTGTCAAGTATTCAAGTTATCCAATGTTGAATGAAATCCCAGCACCAAATGGGAATTGAATAACCTTTTTTAAATGAGTAAATGGAATAATAATTCACAAATTATTTTTATGAATATGTTAACAAAATTTTAACAACTGCCAAATCCCTTTTATTATGACATGATTTAAGTCAGCTGGGTATGAGAACATATTACAAAGAGATGTCATTCTCTTACCAAAAGGTCACAGTTCATCCCTGGTGTACTATTTGTCCTTATAAATGCATTAAAGGTATTAAGTTATACAGCTTTCACGGCATTCAGCAAAGAATTTACATATGAAAATTTAAGAGGTGGCAGTCTACTCAATAGTGACAGAGTGCTGTAAAGATTTTGAATGACCAAAAGTGTAAGTTTCTCTCTGCAGAACCTTTCTAAAGCACAGTTTTATACAATCAGCATAAAGTAACTTCATAACTGGTTTTATATGAAATATTTACACTCTGTAGCCTTTCACATTCAATTATTCTTGTTTCTACTAGGTAGTTCTTAAACTGCAAATTCCCACTGTAACAATTGATAGAGGACCTTGTACTTTCTTCCTTTTTGCTGTTACTAAGAAGAGGAAACCAGAATTGCTATTTTCTAGGAATATACAACCTCTGGGAACATACCCTGTTTTTTGAACCAATTATGACCTTGCTTTTGATTATCTTTTAATATGCCAAATTATATAGAAGAGAGAACTATGTCCATTTCAGAGTATGCAAAACACATACATTCACATGTACACACACACACACGCACACTAATCACCTCCCAAGCATAGTAATTGGAGTTTTAATCCTATCACTATATTATTCACATATAACCATGTAAAATTTAATGACTAGTGAAATAAAAAGAGCTTGAAAATAATCATTTCTTTTTAAGCCAGACAATGGAGGAGAAATGAAAATTGAAAAGTGAATCAAAGTTAATAAAAAAGTATAAAAAAGAAACCTATTTTATAAATTGGCCATGTGTTAAAATACAGAATGTAGGAATGATAGTTAGCATTTAATGTGGTCTCTAAGCAGCTTGAGATATTGAACTCATTATCTTCTCATATAAAGAGAAGCAAATAAATCTAGGTTACAAGAGAAGCAGTGGAAATTATCATCATCATCTATTTATTGAGCAGTATGTACATAGATTCACAGTAGCAGCCATTGATCAAAAGCAGTTAAGGTAATGCTGACCTTGAAAAATCTCAACATAGTAGAAAAAGTTACTAAACAAGCAACCTCAGGTAATTTTTTTGTGTTCAAGTGAGGCAAAGGCATTATATGGAACCCAAATGTTTGTACCCCCATAATATTCTGAAATTAAAAAAAATCATACTTCAAACAAGGATTTTTGCAGGGGAATGGTGGGGAGTCAAAAGGGGATAGATAACTTTGTTTAAATGGCTAGTGCATATTAAGCTGCATAACCCAACCCCTGGGAAGCTATGGAGCACTTCTATTGCATCAGCATTTTTTTACCTGGTCAATTTCTACACCTCTCCGGGCCATTCTCCTCTCCTCTTATAGGCAATCACTGTTAGGATTTTGTTCACCATAGATTAATTTTGCCTACTCTAGAACTTCATATAAATGGAATCATACAGTATGTATTCTTGTGTAAGTTTCTTTCACTCAACATGTTTTGATAGTCATCCATGTGTTTCAGCTCTTTGTTCCTTTTCATTGCTGAATAGTATTCCATTGTATGAATATGCAACAGTTTAACCCTTCACCTGTTAGGTGAACAATTGATGGACAATGGGATTTTCCAGTTTTTGCCTATTTTGAATTAATTTCTGTGCATATAAAAAATAAAAATAAATAAATAATATTTTTGAGGTATGGGCTCATGCATGGAGTACACCTTCATGCTGCACACCAATTTCAGATTCTGTTTCTTTGTCTTACATATGTAAAATCTTTGCTGATAAAGGTTGAAGATATTTCTCTATTACATTATGATCTATCTCCTGCTATAGCTTACCATCTATTATTATGCTTCATTATTTAAAAAAATTTTTCTACACATGATGTCTTTTCCTCATTCTGCTCCCTAATATATATAGCTGTTTTATCAGATAACTTTATTTTCTCAACAAGAATAATAATCATAACATTAGAAAGTAACTTTTATATGCAGAAATTTCTTCTATAATCTGACAATACTGTTTAAAATGTTACTATTCCTAATAATTATGATCCCCTTAGTAGTGGTATCTTAGTACTATAATTCTGAACGTGTAATGAGAAAATGATATATATCTCTTAAACTTATTGTCTCTTAATCAGAATAATTTATTTTAGGATAGGAATATAAGAGATACTATTAAAGAATCAGGCTACTGGTCCTAGAAGCTACTTTATTTTTTCAATCTCAAATGTGATTTTGTAATTTTGTACCTTTCCTGCTCCCTGTGATATTTCCAGTTTTTCATTGTCTTTGAATTCCAACAAAATATAATATATATATAAGGATAATTGGCATATTAGCACACATGTGTGTACCAAAACTTGAGAAAAATTTTAATTTCATGTAAAGATCAAAACTTTCTATTTGTATATATGTAAGTGATATCAGGAATTCCTACGAAAGTTGAAGAAATTTGGTTTTGTTCAAGCTCACTCATTGTATTTGATCATAGAGAAAAGGCATTGTTTATTTTTTCACATTGTGCTATTTTTCTCTAATATTTATTACAGTATATGGGCAGTTCTTATATTTGATGCTTTACTGTACTCAAATTTTTTCAACTGCTTAATTATCATAATTCATAGACACCTTAAAGCCTTCCCATTATGAATACCTTAGTTCTAAAAAATTGTTCTCAATGATGATGCTCTTGCATGATGGAAAAAGAAAGTCCTCCAGAGACAAACCCTCATTGTACAGCTGAACAAATCTGGGCCCAGAAAAAGAGTGAACTGCCTAATGTCACACATAAAAAAAAATTAGTGTTCTCATTAAGACTAGAAAAGAAATATTGACTCATATCCTACCCTTTATTCCATTGTACAAATATTTTCAAAATATTACTAGCCAAACATTGAAATTAATTTCCAAGTCAGTCTTTTTTGGTTTTATATTTTCTAGGTTTTCAGAGATTCTCACTACTAGTTGTTCAGAAATGCTCTGGAGACCTAGGGTAAGCATGAATTTTTGTGTCTGACTCTATCTTGATTCAGCCTGTGGAGCCTTTTAGACTTTGGGGCTTAGATTTTATTCTAAATTAAATGAGAAGGCACTAGAAGTTAAAGTAGATGATTAATACATTCAGTACTAGGCTTTGAGAATATCATTTATGCTTGCTGAATGATGGGGAAGAAGAGGTCTTAACCACATTGAACTTCATTTATATATCTATATATTATACATAGATATATAAAATATGAAATATATATAAAATATGGAATATATATAATATGGAATATATATTCCATATATATTATTTAAGTATCTAAGCCCCAGAAAGCTCTAAGCTGATATGAATTCATTTAAAAATAATCACTTAAAGAGCTGCAATTGTAAGAGAGTGGGATTGAAAAGGAGGGCTGGGAGAAGTAGCTTTTGGAAAATTGTACCTACTCCTAGGGCCAACCTTGTGAACTTTCAAGGATGGTAATTATTCACTTTGGCCACCTAAAAAAGTCTTCCTGACTCTGTGAAAGCAAAGTGTATCTACATAGATTATTTTTCCCACTTATAACCTATGAAAATATCAGTAGCTTACTGTTCCATTATGATGAACATTGTAAAAATGTGTGACAATCTCAGTGACCATATATATATATATATATATATATATGGAGAGAGAGAGAGAGTCATGTATATATAAATCTATAAAAGCACATATATATGTGCATGCTTTTACTGAGAAAATATCAGCTTTTGAGTAGCAGGTTAAACATAAAAAGTCTAAATAGATAAATGTTCTTATCCTAGAAATAAGATAGAACTTTGATGGGATGACAGTGAGAACAGGGCTTAGAGAGATTAAGAGGGAAAAAAAAAGAAAGTATAATCCCAAAGATTAGAAAAATAATAAATATGCAGGGAAAGGAAAGATGCAATCTCCTTATTTAGAAATTGCATATATAATATATAAGAGACTATCATATCAAAATGACTTGCTTTGCATCATGTGCTTTATTTTCTTTTCATTATACTTTAGTCATGCAACAAATATACATACGTTGAACTTTGACTATGAGCCAGAAATAGTTCTAGTGCCAGTTACAATGCTGAAAAGAAAGTTAACCTTGCCTTCATAAAGCTTTCATGATGGTGGGAGTATGTGACAATGATCAGATAAAAAAATTAAATAACTAGAAATTTGACATAGTATTCACAATAGATATTAAAGTTGGGCATTGGGATAGACAGTAACTTAAGGACAAGAGCAGGGTATGATTTAGTTAAAGTTTTTAAAGAAGAATTTTTAAAGAGGACAGTTTTTGACTTGAAATCTAATAGTCAAAAAATATCATGAAAAATAGAGGTCATGGAAGGCAGAAAAGAAAGAACAAAGTTCCTGAGGTTGAAATCAAGTGGTGTATTTGAGAAACAAAAATAAAATGCCAGCTCTGGAGAATAGCAAGCGATGAGGGAGATGGTATATTTCATAAGAAGAGTCAGTGAGAGGCAAGGCCTAGTCATAGAGGAAACATCATTCTGTCATGTGGAATTTGTTTACACTGCACTCTAAGCAGAGTGACACCTTAAAATAATTAAACATTTTCTGAATTAAGGGAATAATAAAATCTAACTTGAAATTGCTTAATTGAAAAGCAATTCTTTATTTAGAAAAATATCTTAGTATTTTTATCATTTCTCCTTTATTGCTTAGCTCTGCTGCCTCCATCAGCAAAGTAGAACAACAGCTGGTCTTTTCATAACACTGAGGTTACTTGTACTGAAGTGAGACAGAGCACATTTAATTCTCTATTTCTCCAGTATTATTTAGGTTGCCTAGGAATTATGTATTAGTTACTGCATTCCAGAAATACCTCAGTGTGCTCAATTAATGTTTATGATTAAGTGAATAAATTAATGAATTATTGACTAAGTTGATATATGCTCAGTAAATTATTTTTATATTTCTTAGGCAAAAACAACTAAATTCCTAAATCATGAGAGGAAGGTAGTCATATCAGTGAAATGACACCTTGATTCAGCATAAAAAAGTAGATTCAAGTATGTGTTCTGTCATTGTTTACCAGATTTTTGACCAAAGACAAGTCCTTTGATACAAAAATGAAAGGGCTTTTGCAATTCTCCTTTATCATAAATCAGAAGCATGAGATGAAATATAGTTAACAGGGATAGTGAATTATGCTTCTTAAAGTGTATTATATAGCCAGGTTAACAAACAGAAAAAAAAGATAGAAGATACAAATTACCAATATAAAAAATGAAAGAAGGGACATCACCACAGAGCCCATGGGCATTGAAATGATAATTAAAAATACTATGAACAAGTATGTGCCCCCAAGTTTGATAGCTTATATGAAGTGCTGCTATTTATTGAAAGACACAATATGCCAAAATTCACATGAAAATAAATAGACAATCTAAACACATCCTAGTCCAAATACACCATAGTCATCTCATTGTTGAGACAGCATTCTAAGCAGAATTACACCTCAGATAACTAGACCCAGTTTCTGATTTAAGGAATAATGAAGTCAAACTTAATTAATTAAAAAATTCCTTATTTAGGAAAAAATGGCATTATTATCATTTTCCTTTATTTCTTAGTTCTGCTGTTTCTATCAACAAAGTAGAATAATAGCTAATCTTTTCATACTACTGAGGTTGCCTGTACTGAAATGAAATAGAACACATTTAATTCTATATCTTCCTACTGTTATGTCAGTGCCTGCGAATATTGTGTATTTGTTACTATATTGCAGAGGCAACAGATCCAGAATAGCTAACATAATATTGAAAGAGATGATCAAAGTTACAGGTCAGACACTTCCCAACTTCAAGACTTACTATATAGTTACGGTAACCAAAACAGTGTGGTATTGGTGAAAAAACTGAGAAACAGATCAATGGAACACAATAGTCATGAAATGACTAATTCAAAATGGATCATAGACCTAAATGTAAAACACAAAACTATGAAGCTTCTAGAAGATAATGTACATTAACATCTACATGAGCTTGAGTATGACAATAATTTTTAAGAAAAACACCAAAAGAGATCATTGATAAACAACTAGACTTCATTAAAATTAAACATTTCTGCTCTGTAAAAGACAATGTCAATAAATGATAAGACAAGCCACAGACTAGGAGACAATATTTGCAAAAGATACATCTGATGAAGAACTGTTATCTAAAACATAAAAAAAAACTCCTAAGACTCAACAATAAGTAAGCCAACAAGCTATTTAAAACTGATCCAAAGACCTGAACAGACACCTCAGCAAAGAAGATATACAGATGGCAAATAATGATATAAGAAGATGTTTCACATCACATGTCATTAGGAAATGCAAATTAAAACAACAATGAAATACCATTACATACATATTTGAATGGTCAAAATCTGGAATACCCACAACACCAAACGCTGACAAGAATGTAGTACAATAGGAACTCTCATTTTTTCCTGGCGGGATGCAAAATGGTACAGCAAGTTTGAAAGGTAGTTTGGTGGTTTCTAACAAAACTAAACATACTTTTAAAATATAATCCAGCAATCGTGCTCTTTTGTATTTACCCAAAGGATCTGAAAATTTACGTCTACACAAAGTCCTACACATGCATGTTTACACCAGCTTTATTTATTCATAATTGCCAAAATGTGGAAGCAACCGAGATGTCATTCAGTAGGTGAATGAATAAGTGAATGGTGGTACATCTAGACATTGGAATATTATTCAGTTCTAGAAGCATGCATTATGAAGCTATAAAAACACATAGAGGAACCATAAAAGCATATTGCTGAATGGAAGAAGCCAAAATGAAAATGGCATATATTAATGCTTTATGATTCCAACTATAAGCTATTCTAGAAAAGACAAATTTAAGGAGTCACTAACAAAGATCAGTGGTTGTCAGGAGTAAGGGGAGAGGGAGAGACAAATAGGCATAGCACAGAATACTTTTAAGGTAGTGAAACCATTAAGTATAATAGTATAACGGTGGCTACTTGTCACTATACTTTCGTCAAAATGCAAAGAATGTTCAACACCAAAAGTGAACCCAAATGTAAATTGTGGGTGATGATATATCAATGTAGGTTCTATTGATTATAACAAATGTATCACTCCACTGTGGTGTGGTATGTTAATAGTGGGAAAGTCAGGGGCAAGGGGAGGGGGTGAAGGCATAAGGTATATGCTAACTCTCTGCACTTTCCTCTCAATTTTGCTATGAACCTAAAACTGCTCTAAAACTTAGTCTATTAAAATGCATTATAATATTTTATATTTAAATGATAATAATCTTATACCTGGAACACAAGTAGATTAAGAACTATAATATGTTGAGCACTTATGATATGCTAAATAATTGGCTAAATGCTTTAATGATGCTTTTTATTGTATTTTGAGCACTTATGGTATGTCAGGCATGAATCGTTTTTGCAGTTGACACTTGTTACTCAGCAGGGCTTAAGGCAAAATCCACACATTGCCCTGTACAAATTAAGGAATAGGGTTTGTTGTGGAAACTTAGATGCTAAGATCATCAGAAAGTAATTCTAATAAATTTACTAGGATTTTAAAAAATCATGTTTTGAGTATTGCCACAAAGGGCATGCAACTCACAAAGAAAAAGAAATTAGGTCATCAAACCCTCCGGCACTTTATTCCAGAAAAATACAAAATGATATATTTAAAAATTCAAAGGAATAAAATATGAAGTAATGACTTTATAGCTGAACAAGCTGACATTCCAGTTAAAAAAGGCATGTAAAAACTCTTATTAATACACAAAATCTCAAGGGATATTTGCTCCATGACCCTTTCTTATGGAATGTACTGGAAAACACGATTTGAATAAGAAAAATGACTAGGGAAATATTAACATTAATGAGCATTTAACATATAATTACTTGTGGAACTGAGACTCAATAAGAGTTTAAAGGGAAAGATTATAGAACATAATAGATATAAAATCTGCCAAAGAGGAGAAATTGGAAAGGAGTTATGCAAAAATAATCCTTAAACTATTTCTAGTAATCATAATTGGTTTGAGTAGTATTAGTTTTATTGGTCTGAAACTGTTTAATGGAAAATTTAGATCAATAAATAAGTTATAAAACATTTTAATATTTTCATTCCCTGCTCTTAAGTACCAGAATTCACTGTGTAAAAGAAAAAAGATAGAGTTACAATATATAATAAGTTCTGTAGGAACTCTGTATTCTTGAATTTTAATTGGAGGATCAGTATGATACGACAAGATATTTTAGTTTTGTTCAAAGAGAATTCTAGAAGAAATTACTAATAAGCTTCTCTAATAGCAATAACGTGGACCTGAAATAACATTTTCTATTAAACACAGAACTAAGCCGAGCTTTCTGAAAAATGGCAAATTAAAGATCTGGGGAAAGAACAACTTGGCATACTAGATACACAGGACTATCAAGAGACCCAAAGGACAATTAGAGTCATGTCAAAGGTGGCTTCAGTAAGACAATACAAAGGATCAAGGAAACAAAGTGTTAGTAATTTGAAAAGATAAACAAAATTGATAGACATCTTGCTAGATTAACCAGAAATAGAAGAAAAAGGAGCCAAATAAGCTCAATTAGAAGTGAAAAAGGACATATTACAGCTGATACCACAGAAATTAAAAATATAATCTGTGAATACTATGAATATCTCTATGCATATTAACTCAAAAATATAGAGGAAATGGACAGATTCCTAGAAACACACAATCTCCCAAGACTCAGTCAGGAAGAAATAGAACTTCTGAAATGAGCAATGAGATTGAAGTAGTAATAAAATATCTTCCAACAAAAAAAGCCCTAGACCAGATAGATTCACAACCAAGATTTACCAGACCTACAAAGAAGAGCTGGTGATGATACTGCAGAAATTATTTCATAACATCAAGAAGGAGGGAATCCTCCCCAACTCATTCTATGAAACCAGTACCACCTTGATACAAAACCCAGGAAAAGACACAACAAATAAAGAAAACTACAGAACAATATCCCTTATGAATATAGGTGCAAAAATCCTCAATAAAATACTGACAAACTGCATTAAACAGAACATCAAAAAATAATCTATCATGACCAAATGGGCTTAATCCCAGGGAATCAAGGATGATTGAACATACAGAAATCAATAAATATGATTCATTACATAAACAATCCAAAAATAAAGAATATATGATCATCTGACTAGATGTAGAAAAAACATTCAACAAAATTCAGCACCTTTCATGACAAAAACCCTCAACAAATTAGGCATATAAGGAGTATGTCTCAACATTATAAAACCCATATATGACAAACTCACAGACAATATTGTACTGAATGGGAAAAAGTTGAAAGCATTAACACTAAGAGTTGGAAAAAGATAAGGTTGGCAACTATCATGACTTCAGTTCAGTGTAGTGCCAGAAGTCCTAGCCAGAGAAATCAGACAAGAGAAAGAAATAAAGAGTATCCAAATCAGGAAAGGGAAGGTCAAACTATTGTGTTTTGCTTATAATATGATCTTATGCCTAGAAAACCACAAAAACTTCACCAAGAGACTTCTAGAATTGATAAATAAATTCAGTAAATGTCTCAGGAAACAAAATCAATGTACACAAATCAGTTGCATTCCTATCTACCAATAAAAGTCAAGCTGAGAGTCAAATCAAAGACTCTGTACTATTCACTATAGCAACAAAGAAAATAAAATACCTAGGCCTATACTTAACCAAGGAGGGGAAAGATCTTTAAAAACAGAACTACAAAACACTGAGGAAAGAAATCACAGAGGACACAAACAAATGAAAAAAATATATATACTGCTTATGGATTGGTAGAATGAACATTAGTAAAATGCCCATACTACCCAAAGTGATTTACAAATTCAGTGCAATCCCCATCAAAATACCAATGTCATATTTCACTGATCTAGACAAAATAATTCTAGATTTTGCTTGGAACCAGAAAAAAGCACAAATAGCCATAGCGGTATTAAGCAAAAAGAACAAATCTGGAGGCATTGCATTACCAGACTTAAAACTATATTACAAGGCTATAAGAACCCAAACAGCATGGCATTGGCACAAAAATAGAGACATAGACCAATGGAATAGAACAAAGAACCCAGATACAGAATCATCTACATATAGCCAACTGATCTTTGAAAAAGAGGACATCAATATACAATGGGGAAAAGAAACCCTATTCAATGAATGGTGCTGGGAAAATTGGATAGCCACATGCAGAAGAATAAAAAAGGATCCATATATCTCACCACTCACAAAAATTAATTCAAGAGGGATAAAAGACTTAAATGTAAGGCATGAAACCATAAAAATTCTACAAGAAAATATTGGAAAAACTTTTCTAGATATCAACCTATGCAAAGAATTTACAAGGAAGACCCCAATGGCAGTCACAGGAATAACAAAAATAAATAAATTGAAGTTGATTAAATTAAAAGGCTTCTGCACAGCTAAGGAAATAATCAACAGAGCAAAT
>VBSM01000361.1:56318525-56330569 GCA_008086735.1 Cheirogaleus medius | reverse complement strand
AAAAAAAAAAAACATGGGCAAAAGACATGAACAGAGGCTTTTCAAAAGAAGATTTAAAATGACCAATAAACATATAAAAAATGCTCAATATCATTATCATCAGAGAAATGCAAATTAAAACTACGACAAGATATCACATTACCCAGTTAGAATGGTTTTATTAAAAAGTAAAAGAACAATAGATACTGGCATGGATGCAGAGAGAATGAAACATTTATATACATTGTTGATGGGACTGCAAATTAGTACAACCTCTATGGTAAACAGTATGGAGATTCCTCAGAGAACTAAAAGTAGACCTACCATTGAATCCAGCAATCACACTACTGATTTGCCCAAAGGAAAATAAGTCATTTTATCAAAAAGATGTCTGCATGCAAATGTTTATTGCAGCACACTTCACAATCGTAAAGATTTGGAGTTAAACCAAGTACCCACCAATTCATGAGTAGTTTAACAAAATGTGATATATATATTAATTATGTATTAATTAATAAAATGTGATATATACATATACTATGGAATACTATTCAGCCATGATGGAGGATGTATTACGGTCTTTCACAACAGTTTTGAACTGGAAATTATTATCCTAAGTGAAGTATCTAATGAATGGAAAAACAAACACCACTTGTACTTGCCATTAGATTGGAACTCACTGATAAGCACACATGTGTACAGAAGGAAGTAAAACTCAGTGGAAATCAAGCATAGGTGTGGGGTGGAAAGGATGGGCAAAAACCTACCTAATGAGTACAATGAACACTATCTTGGTAATGGGCGCACTTAAACCCTGACTGTGGCATAGTAAAATTGATACATGTAACCAAAAACATTTGTATCCCTGTAATATTTTGAGATATAAAAGAATAAAAATTGCAATGAACTTAATCCCATCAAGTATTTTATATCCATGAATTCATAACAGTATTCAAAAAGGTGATAATTCGTCATTTCTGAGGATTATAGATAACAAAGTCATTATTTCACAAACTGGCCAAATAAAAGAATAATGCATTTACCCTTACTTTCCTATGAACTTAGCTATTGAGTAACCAAGTAGTAGGTTAGGGACAGCACCCCTTTGTAAAATTATTCCAGCTATTAAATAGAAACAAAATGAGAAGACATGAATGTTGACATTTTAGAACTGATAATTTAATGTATCTAGATTTTGAACATCACTGGATGCTAACATTAAAAATAAAAAAAAAATGAAATTAGCTATTGCATTGTTTGCTTTCTGATGAAAGAACACATTACCATTGTGGTCTAGCAACAGAATCAAACTTAAATCTTATCAAGCATCTGGATTCAGTTACCAATCTGCAGGAAATGCAGAGGACAAAGGAATATGGTAAACTCTGAAAAGCTGTAGTTGCAATCCCCAGTTTCTTTGGCAGATTTATTGTAACAGAAATAAATCAAAGGAGAGAGAGCTTGTAGATTAAAAGATTTAAAACTAATATCAAATTTTGAGAAGTGAGTATATACTCTTGAATAATACATAAATATAGGTAAATGCAAGAAAGTGTTTATTATAAAAACTGGGATAGTGGGCACTCTTAGAGGAAGAAATGCCATGATTAAGATGGCTGGAATGACTGCTAAAAGTCTATTTCTTGATATGGGGGATGGTTCTAAGATATTCACAGAAAAATAATTTGTTAATCTCCACACCAGCTTTTTGTTTTTTACTTTCAATTTTCATTATTTGTGCTTTATTTCACAATAAGGATTTATGAATCTTCATGCAAAAGATGCTAAATATGTAGGCTATTTTATTCTTTTTGGATAAAATTACATATATAACAATGTCTGAAATAGTCTGTCCTAAATTAGATGTAGTTTTGAAAGAGAAATAAAGGAAGATAACTAATAATTCATTTTCTATGTTATATAGTTTTATGTTTGAATCATTTTAAAAAATCCAGTGCACCCCCTGGAGCATTTAAGTGCTCCTCCTAAGGGACTAAAGTCAGGCACAAAAACAACACAGCAGCCTGTTCCTTCTTGCAAATGCTACCTACTGACAGGGAAGTCAATTTGCACAGCCCTTTTCAACATTTGCTAACTCAGTCATACAGGGTGAGATTGTTTCTCAGTTATAAGCACCACCTACTGTCTCAGTGATTAAACTGAGAGTGTTGTTACCATTCACACTGCTAAGAAGACTACAGGGCTGGGGATAGACAAGAGGATTTCAAAGGCCTCCACCCTCCCTCATCAAAGAGATACAGGGAATCTGCCCACACACATAGCTCACCACTGCTGCAGCCTACAAACAACTAGCAGCTGAGAAAAGCATCACACTAAGGATATCCATTACTAAGGCACCTATCTGGAACCTAGATTCCCATCAAAGCACCCCAAAACCAAAGGTTCTTCCCCAACATATGCTACAAACACCCCCATGAGTGTGTGTGGGGAAAAAGCCCTATATACACAAAATAAAATAAAAAATTTAGAAGCAACATCTGCTCCAGATGAGAAGTAATCAGGGTAAGAACTCTGGAAATATGAAAAATCTGAATGAAAGGTCTCCCTCAAAAGGGAACAGCAGCTTTCTAGCAATGGATACTAACCAAAATGAAAATATTGAAATAACAGATAAAGAATACCAAATATGGATTATAAGGAAGCTCAATGAAATACAAGAGAAAATGGAAAACCAACTTAAAGAAACCAGAAAAACAATACAGGAAATGAATGAAAAATTCACTAAAGAGATCGACATATTAAGGAAAAACCAGATAGAATTTCTGGAAATGAAAATGCAGTGAAAAGTTTTAAGAATAGATTAGGCCAAGTAGAAGAAAGAATCAATGCTTATCCCAGTGGGTTAAGGAGAAAATGAACAAGGCTGGAACACCTATTTCAGAGAATAATTGAGGAAAATTTCCCTGGTCTTTTTAGAGATTTAGATATCTAGGTGTAAGAAGCTCGACAAACACCTGGGAGATTCATCATGAAGAGACAATCACCAAGACACATAGTTATCAGACTGGCCAAAGTCAACACGAAAGAGGAACTTCTGCATGCCATAGAGCCATAAAGCAAAAATGTCAAGTAACTTACAAAGGAAAACCATCAGGCTAACTACAGACTTCTCAAATGAGACCTTTCAAGCCAGAAGGGATAGGGGCCCCATCTTCAGTCTTCTTAAACAGAACAACTACCAGCCTAGAATTTTGTATCCTGCAAAACTACATTCTATAAACAAAGGGGAAATAAAACAAAACATTAAAAAAGAAATTAAAAAATCTATTGCACTACTTAAAATATTTTGACAAATTGTAATATAAAAAATATTCCGTAAATCTTCTCAATCAACAGGTCTGAGATTATTGGGCTATTGTACTGGTTACTGTGTCTTCATTAACCAGTAAAACTGTTTGAAACACCTAGATCAATTACTTTACTTTTAATTTTATGTATCTAGAATCAAATAGAGGAAAACAAAATATTTTATTTCAAAATTATAATTTTGGAGCCAGAATAGACTAGAAATTAAATTCCAAACTATAATTTATTCATAAATTTTCAATTATAATACTTAAATTATTCTTTTATAAAATTGATTTCAGCAAAGGGAAATACATAAAATAACGCCACATGCCTTTTTCTATTCAGTAGCTTAATTATCATGCTTCTTAATATTAAGGATTCAGGAAAGAATGAGCTTATAGAAGTTGGTAAACTCAGCTCCATGTGAAGAAAATATGAACATGAAAACCATTGTACTTAAGGTACTTCCAGCAAAGCTATTTTAAATTATTTTCTCACAATACAGTTAAAAAATTATCTTGGCTAACTATTTTTCCAAAAAAGAAAAACCTTAGATTATATTTTTTAGTTGGTAAAGGTTACCAAATGTTAGTCCAAAATATATAGGTACTGAAATCCCTTTCACGATACCATTCTTAAATGATGACTTTTTATTTTAAACTAATTTTCTTCTCTGATTTTAATAGTAGCAAATGGAACAAGAATTCCCTATCTTACTTCTTTTTCATATTAATATTAAGTGAAACTATAGACTTCATTTCAAGAGAATTAATGTAGCCTCTTGAAAAAAAACCGAAATATCACTGACTGAATCCACACTGCAAATATTAATAGAAGGTGTTCATAATGATCCAGTTCTAGTAGGGAAGGAAAATACAATTCTAATACAACCTCAAAAGATAGGAGCAGAATTTCTACATTACAATTCAATTCTGATGCTATTATGACAAAAAAAGAGGCCAATAATTTACAAGCATCCTTCACAAGCGACTAAAACTAGATTTTTATAGCATTTGAATTCAAATATAAGTGAAATTAATTCTTTCTATCATTTTTAAGTCTAAGAGCTTTTTTCCCTATTTCTATCAGGCAAAACAACAACATATATAGAGTTTAACAGGAACTTTGAAGTTCTGTAATTCATTCTATCATTTTTCTGCTTTTCAAACTGAGAGCATATTCTATATGTGCTATGATAAATAAAACTTCAATGTTAAATGATGTATTTCCTGTAATGTGAGTTTGGAGTGTTTACTGATGACTAAGTAATTTGTTTTGTTTATTTGCCATGTGCCTCTCTCTGGGAGGTAGTATGGTGACTAAAGATACTCTATTGCACAAGGACCATTTTCCTTATAGACCTTACATTCTAGTAGATGAAAAAATAAATAAGTAAACAAATTAATAATATAAATTCCAGGCTGTGAAAGGTGTTATAAAGTCAATGAAAAGCATGCTAATATCAAGATTGGGCGTTTAGACAGAGTATCCCCATGCATTGACATTTAAGCTGATTATATAAAGAGTGAGGAACTAGCCTTGTGAATACCTCTGTAGAGAAGGCTCCAGGGAGAGAAAATGCCAATGCTGTGTGAAAACGCCTTTAGAATTGAGATTGGAGCTTAGGGAGCAGGGGTAGAATGTTGTAATGAGGAGGGAGAGAGAGTTACAGATTAGATTATGTGTGATCTTTTATCTTTGGCTTTGTATCAAGGAGGTGTGACATGTCATTATCCTTTCAGGGTGCAGGCTCATTTCTAGTGAATAATAAATTATTGTCTTCCTTCTCATAAGATGTGATAATTTTAAGTAATAATTTAAAAATGATTCTGATAAGTAATTATTAATTATGAAGATAGACTGGGTAAGCAATATTCCTTTTATTATCCTCCAAAGATACTCCACCACCAGACCCGCACATTGGCTTTTGAACAATATGAATCCAGCACCATTGTAGAAATGGTGAGTTGGCAATTCATTAAAAAGTATATATTTATCACTTCTTAAGTGACAGACACTATTCTGGATGCCAAAAATTGAGCAAATTGTTCATAAGATTATTCACCTCATAATAATTCATTAATCTCTACACTAATTTTTTTGTTTTTCCCTTTAGTTTTCTTTGTGTTTTTTTTATAGTAAAAGGATTTAAAAAATCCTCATGTAAAAACAAGACCAACATCTCTCTCTATATTCTCTCACATGAATTAGCAAAATCTATTCTCTCCTATATTGTATACATATATTTTCTTACATAAAATACACATGCACAAACACATTCTTGGAGAAGAAGAGAAATATTAATACAAAGCAGATAAGGAGCATAGAGAAGAGGGTTGAGGTGAAGGAGGGGGCAGGAACACAACTTTAAGAAAAGCTTCAGTGATGGCAAGATATATGAGCAAAAGTGTAAAAAAGGTAAATTTATGAATCCTGGGAAAAGCTGAGGATCTAAGGGAAGGGTGTGCCAAGTAAAGATCAAATGCAAAGACCAACAGATTAGATCACTCCTAGATATACCAGGAAAAGGAAGTTATGGGATGAAAAAGTGAGAGAGTACAAGATGAGGTCAAACATGTAACAAAGTTTGCATGTAAGTGGTGTGACAGAAAGCTGTCAAGGTGACTGTGAAGTTCTCAGCCAAAACCAAAAAACAAAAAAAATGAAGAGGAGGATGTTGTTCAGTGAAGAGGAAAAAGTCAGGATTTGCTTCATCCATAAAAGACTTTAAGTACCTGCTAGATTGTGATGTCATAAAAGCAGCCTGGAGCTCTGAACATAGGTCCAGAGCATGTTTATGAATTTGAGGTCTTATCAACCTATACATGATATTTATAGCTACAAAACTGGATGAGATTGCCTACTGAATAAGTGAGGACAGCAAAGGGTTCTAACATCTGGGAACTTGGGCATTCCAACATTTATGGGTCAGAGTGGTAGAGATGACTCAGCAGAGGATATGAAGAAGGATCCAGCTTAATAGAGTAAAAACAAAATAAGATGTTGAGAGAGAATTGAAAGAATGATCACCCTAGTTAAATAGGTAAAGAAAAAAATTAAGGACCTACTCTGTTGAATTTGGCATCCTATGAGCCATAGAAAATGTGAGGAAAATGATAATTTTTCAGTCTTCCCCAATAATGTTACACAAAATGAATTCATGGTGTAAGAGCAGTCCTCATACACTCACTTCTCAAATTCATCATAATGGAAATATTTGTCTACCTAAGACAGACTTTTCTATATGTGTCACAATACAGGTACTACACTTACTTTATTTTGTATTGCCCCAAATTGCTTTATCCAGTTTACATAGTGTAGCAGAAGTGTTGGTGACCTGCCTGTTTTCACCAAGTATGACTACTATGGTGTTAACTAAAAAACTTCCAGTTATTCATACCTCCGTCTCTGGACTTGAGAGGTTTTTCTGAAATGGGAATTTTTTCTGCTCACACTTAGGACAAGCCAGAAGTACTCCAGAAAGCATAAGTGAAATAATTCTGAGGAGTGGGTTTACCTACATTTCCCAGTCTCCCTGTTATATTAATCTCTGTCCATTCTTATAGTTGGCTAATTATCCAATATGTTATGCCCATATTCCCTTCACTCTATGACTTCCCCAATTTCCTACCAGAGTCTTTTCCAACTGTAAAATAAATTACTGCATGGAATCTTTGCATTTTACACCTCTCAAATAAATTACCTACACTCATACTCCCAGGACTTCTTTCTTAGGTACCCAAACAACAACATCATCATCATTATCAATAATGACAACAAAACGGTTAGTGCCTGTAGGAATGAGGGTCTCATTTCCTTACTGTCTGTGAGCAGTGGGTTGTTCTGAGCATCTAGAGGTAGTACTCATGCCCTAGCATGTGGCTCCTTTCATCTTCCAACCCAGCAATGGAAAATTGAGTTCTTTTCACATTTGAATATCTTTTACCCCACGAAGCTCTTGTATCTCTGGAAAATGTCTAACTTTGACTTTACTCATACCGAAGAGAGCTAGTTTATAATACAATCTTCATAAATTTTGTGTGTTCAATTTAATTAAATGTATTAGAGGTAATATATTTCACTGTATTACTACAGAGCTACTAAAATAAATTTTATTTTTGTTACTTTTATTAATTGTGGTAAAATATCCATAAATAAAATTTACCATTTTAACAGTTTTTAAGAGTATAATTCAGTGGCATTAAATACATTCACATTGTTGGGAAACCATCACCACCAAGCACTATCTATCTCCAGAACATTTCATTTTCCCAAACTGAAAAACTATACTCATTAATAATAATTCCACATTCTCCCCTATCCTCAACCTGGGCAACCAACATTTTACTTCCTGTGTCTATAAACTTGACTACTCTAGACACTACATATAGTTGGTATAATGCAATATTTGTCTTTTGTTACTGGCTGTTTCTCTCAGCATAATGTCTAAGCAAGTTTCATCTATATTATAGCATGTGTCAAAATTTTGTTCCTTTTAAAGCATGAATAATATTCTATTATATCTACATATCACATTTTGTTTATGAATTCTCCTGTTAATGTACACTTGGGTTGCTTTCACCTTTTGGTTTTGTGATAAATGCTGTTATGAACATGGGTGTACAAATATCTGAGTCTATACTTTCAATTCTTTTGAGTACATAGCCAGAAATGGAATTGCTGGGCCATATGACAATTCTATTTAATTTTTGAGTAACCGCCATACTATTTTCCAAAGTGGCTGCTACAATTTACATTCCCACCAACAATGAACAAGATTTCTGATTTCTCCACACCTTTGCTAATACTTTCTATTTTTTATACCTTATTATTAGTATTTTTTTCTTTTAAAAGTTTCATAGTTTTAGCTCTTATGCTTAGGTCTTTCATTCATTTTGAGTTAATTTATGTGCATGTTTTAAAGTAAGAATCCAACTTCATTTATCTTGCACATGTATATTCAGTTTTCCCAAAAACATCCGAAAAAGCTATCCTGGCACCCTTGTAGATAATTTTGACCATATATGCAGGGGTTTTTTTCCCCCTGAGCTCTCATTTCTATTTTGTTGGTCTATGTGTCAGTTTTGCATGCCAGTATCAAATTGTTTTGATTACTGCAGTTTTGTAGTAAGCTTTGTAATCAGGAACTGTGAGACTTCCAAACTTATTCTTCTTTTCCGAGATGTTTTAGTTATTTGAGATTCAGTATGATTTCATGGTAGATATTTCTATTTCTTCAAAATACATCATCAGGATTTTTATAGAAATAATAATGATTCTGTAGATCTCATCAGGTAGTATTGACATTTTAACAATATTGCTTCTTAATCTATGAACACAGAATGTCTTTTCATTTATTTGAGTCTTTTGATTTTTATCAGCAATTTTTTATAGTTTTTACTGTGTATGTCTTTCTACTTCTTAGTTAAGTCTATTGGTAAATATTTCATTCTTTTTGATGCTATTGTTAGCTGAAATTTTGTTCTTAATTTCCTTTTTAGATTGTTCATTGTGAATATTTAGAAACAATTGATTAATGTATGTTGATTTTGTAGCCTGCAACTGTGTTGAATTTATTAGTTCTAATAGTTTTTTCTAAAAAAGAATTTTTAATTTAAATTATTTCTACTATTATAGTATGAACTTACTCTTAGTTAATTTTCCTTTCCTCTTTTTCCTACTGAATATTTAAGTTCTTGCAACTTATGTAATCACTGTAATTTGGAGAAGAATACTAGATTCAGATTCTTGATATTTCCAGCAAAGTAAGTACCCACTGGCGCCTCATTGAAGTCTTCTCCACTCAAATCTGAAAAAAAATTTGTCTTGTTTTTGTTATGTTTTTGTCTTGTCTTGTTAATGGTGTATGTTTGGTTTTGCTACTCCTCAGGCTTAGTTAAGGGAGATGGATGCATCTATCTTTTCTTTGAGAACCCATCAACATCTTTACACTCATAGCATCCCTTTCAAAGAAGTCTTTTCTATCTACCCAAGGGCTCAAATAATTAGAAGTGTGTTGCTTCTCTACTTAATTGTCCCATTCTCACCTGAGGCAATAAAAATAATTATGCTTGGAAAATGCAGAGTGGGAAAGAGGGATGGAGCAAGGAGGGAAAGGGAAAAATGAGGAGTACCTAATATTTCAGAAATATCTCTCTTACACTTGTGTGCTATGTGCTCGGACAGTTAAGCAAAAGCTTGCTTATGACAAAGTGTTAGACAAAGGAGCATTTAAATTAAATGTTTTTTTTCTCTCTCTTATTTTGCCTTTCTTTCCACATGAAAATCACCACCAGGTATGTTTGGCACCTAGGGTTTGTGGTAGGGGAGCAGTGATTCTCTCTCTGGGTTGTGCTTGATCCTGTCTAATGTTTATGCTCAGGAAAATCAGAGACCTTACTCAGATCATAGATGATCTCTAGGCTGGTAGTGTCCAATAAAAATATAATGTCAACCATACATGTAATTAGAAGTTCTCTAGTAGCCACGCTAAAACATGTAAAAATAAATAGGTAAAATATATTTTAATACAATGTTCTATTTCATCCAGCATGTCCAAATATCTTCCCAAAAGCAGTCATACTTGTTTCTTTTTTCATAGCTCCCCTTTGGTTTTCCTCACGCAAAATTCAGTAGCCTCCTTAAATGCTTCCTTCAGTGCAATCATTCGACTATAAATCCTTTTTTGGAAATCAACTCTTACCGCCAGTTACCAAATTAGAATGAAAATATTCAGTTCTCATATTACTTAACTTTCCCATCTATAAGACTCTTTTACTTTATAAAACCACACTTTCTTGATTTTCTTTGTTACATATGGCTCACTGATTGTTGTTCCTTAAATATATTTCAGCTTTGTCTTTGTCCACTTCATTTTAGGCTTCCATAGGCCTTAACCGAGGAATCACATGTGAAAACTTTTTAAAATATAAATCCTTCGATATGGCCTCTGGAGACTTTGATTCAATAATACTGATGTTCAAATTAGTTATCTGTATATTTTAAAATATTTAAGATTGATGTCAATGCCTAGGTAGGATTGAGAAAGTTTGATCAAATAAAACTGATAGCTCATATACTTCCACCACAAATATACTCTTTGATGCCTAAAAACCTGTGTTCATTATGTTTCTTTTGCTTGTAAATCCTCAAATCTGATGCTCATGTATATTTAGCTGAACTTTGGTTTAATACCAGGATGTTTATGTAGTACTAGCAAGCCTCAGCTCGATTACCTGATCCCAGCCCTTTGCTTTGAAAATGCTCTCAGTTTTTTTTAACCAGAAGATAAAGGGCAAAAATCTTATGCTACGACTTGTATGGCTTCTAAGCAACCAGATTAGGAGGCTATATTTATTATTTTTATTTACAAAGTTAGTGGGAATAAATATTATTTTTTTAAACAAAAGACTTTAATGCATTTATATTGGCATGCACTTGGTATATCTTGATTTTTTATGCCATTATATACATATGCCATTTGTATCTAATTTGTACCAGCTTGGAATTACATAAACATATTCCCATTAGTATTTTAAGAAAAAAAATGGTTTCCTCTTGAAATCACTCAGTTTAATTTTTTTTAATCAAAGCATTGAATATGTACCACAACTGTAAAATAAATCTCTAGTACATGTAGCTATTATCACATTATAACTCAAGATGTGTGCCTTGAGAATATTTTTCATGATTCATTTATAATTAATGCTTCAAACATTTCCCATATAATGATGATTTAGCTTTCGAAGATATTGAAACCAGTCAATATAATTTTACCTCATAATATTCAACTAGTTCTATGAAAATGCAAATTAAAGAGTAGAGTATTAAGCAAATTGAATTTACATGCATATGGTGTATATACATAAAATGATTCAGAATATTGGATATCATTATCCAATCATTATACTCATAGACTATAATAAGGAACAAGAGGAATTTGCCACATAAAAGACATTAACAAAATGGAAATTTTTACAGGCATACAGTTCATATCCTAAGCCTTAACATGGTCCTGAATGCCAAAACTTATATATATAAGAAAATAAACTTAAACATTTTGTTCAGTATCTGAAGAATATTCCTATAGGGAATAAACTTAATGAGGTTGGATGTTATCTAGACCTCTTCAAAAGGACTTGAAAATAAACCTATATATATATATATATTTTTTTTCTATTTAATCATTGTGATAACTCGCTAAAGAAGATGTATTATAGTAATGCATGAGTTAAGAGCACATTTTGAAATTAGACAGCTGAGGTTTGAAGTGTGACTTTAGTATTTACTAATTACATTAACTTGAATGTGTTTCTTAAGCTTAGTCTTTGCTTTTTACACAATACAGAATATAAATTATCTACCTCATAGAATGTTATCAGTATTAAATGTTATAATCATGAAGATATTAATATAGTGTGTGCATATGGCAAATGTTCAGTATGCATTACTCATTATTTTTGCATTGAAGCAAACAGAAACTTGCTGTTTTTTCTCTTTTGAAACATTTTCTAAGACAAAGAATTACCACCATAAAGACAAACGGTTAACTGGTTTACTTTGTATGTGATGATCTATCAAGTTCTTGCAATTAAATGTAGGTGCGGTTTTCTGCCTCTATAGTCTTTCAATTTAATATGTACATGTATATGTAGTTGTATATGTGGTTGAAGGACATATGGTTATGAACATTAAATGTGTTTGCATCGATATCTGGAATAGATCTGAGATACCACAGATGAAACCATCAGTATACG